>ML801392.1:91837-105537 GCA_009831015.1 Picea engelmannii | reverse complement strand
TCTCAACATTCTGGATCTCACCAAGCTCACTAATGATCCTATATTGCATGATGCCACATGGCCTGCAATGCCAACCAAACTTCCTTCAGACATACCAAAGTTTGAAGGAAAGGCAGGAGATGACCCCGCTAATCACGTCATGATCTTTCACCTATGGTGTTCTTCCAACAGCATTATGGAAGACTCCATCAGACTGTGTCTTTTTCAATGCACACTCACTGGCCCATCAGCCAAATGGTATGTTGAAGAAAAATCAGGGTCCCACTCGACCTTTGAGTCCTTGGCCAAAGCCTTTTTAACTTTCTTCCAACTACCCATCTGACATGACAATGGTCTAGAACTACTGTCCAATTTCAAACAGTCCTCAGCCACCCACATTGCCAACCACATTCATGAGTGGCGTAGGCGACGTAGTTTATGCAAAGCAGAAACCACCAAGCAACAATGTCTTGACTGGTTTCTCAGATCACTTGTCGCTCTCCTCGGAAAGGATGTAGCTTCCACCTTCCCACAATCTGAAGAGGAAGCCATCAGCAAGGCTCAACAATACGATCTCATTTACGCACAGTCAGGATACTTGTACACAGTACTTCCTGATCTTCCAAAACCTGTGCCATTTGGCCAGGACAAACCAGGGATGTCTCACTCAGTAGACAGACTAATAGGTACTACCATGCACCATAGTCCACAACCCCAACCACCACCGATGTATGGGACCCCACAATACCCACCAGCATATGGGGGTACTTCTTATTACCCCCCACCCCCTTACCAACAACCATACCCTATTTCTACACCTCCACCCATTAGTGGACCACCACCGACACCTCCCATACATCCACCTCTTCCAAATACCAGTGGTCCCCCCTCCACATCATCTTATAGTACAAGTGACAGCACCACACCATCCTATGTACCTTATGGAGCCACACCACCACAAAATCCATACTTTCCCTTTCCGGGTCCTCCACAACCCATGGCTCCTCCGCACCCTCATGCGGGGGTCAACTTTGTTAAACCATCTGTTGCTCAACAATACCAGAATTTTGAACAATTAAATACAGCCAACCCAACTAACCCTTCGAACAACAACAGGAGGAAAGGAAGGAATAGGAATAACAACAACAATCCTGGTCAAGGCGAGAATCAACCCCCACAGCATCCACCCACTGGGGGCAACCCGAACCAAGGGAACCAAAACTCCCAGGGGGGCAATAACAACAAACGCCAAGGGAGGAACACTGTTAAAACCATCCACCCTTGTGCTCTTTGTGGCGTATATGGTCATTACACTCACCATTGCCCACAGATCGCTGATTACAAGAGGTTGAAAGACTCTGGGAGTATTCCCCCTTCTCATGCACAACCTGCACCACAACAGGCACAACAACAATATACACAACAACCCCCTCCCATCGTGTTGCAAAATCCTATCCCACATCAAGGTGTCATCAACACCCAGCAGGATGCACAGCATCCCCCACCTCAGGTGGGCCAATACCATAATCCCAACAATCCAGTGGAACGAACAATTCTTCTCACCAGTGAGGAAGAAATTCTTTTGCAAACACGTAATCGTCAGTATCCCCCAACAGCTGAGTCTACTCCCACATCTTCAGAAATAAACCCTACACCAACAGGACCTCCATTGGTGATCCCTCGCCCTTCTTCCGAACCACCATTACGCATCCCTTGCATCCCATTACGCAGGAATGTCCACAACCCACAGGCTAGGGCCGCACACAACTACAGCTTGGTAGATGACTTAGCACAATCCCCGGCTGCCATGTCAGTTTTGGAAGTCCTCCAAACTTGTCCTACTCAGCGGAAATCACTACTTTCCGCCATGGGCGCCGTCGACCCTGCCGATACTCAACTCATCACATTTGACCTAGATAGTTGTGAACCGCACCTTCCTGCCGTAGTGGCTATAAAAATACCAGTCAAGATACGGAACATCACCGTCCATCAGTGTATCATCGACGAAGGGGCATCCACATACATCATGTCCAAAATAGTATGGCAGAAGCTTGGTTCCCCAGAACTCTCACCCTCCGCCATCACATTGCGAGCCTATGACGGACGACCATCATCTCCTGAAGGGCTTTTCCAAAATGTCCCCATAGAACTCGGGGGAAAAACCATTCTGATAGACATTGAAGTTATCGACGCTCCACTTGATTACAATATCTTGTTTGGCCGTACCTACATGTATGCTATGAAGGCAGTAGCATCATCCATCTTTCGGACAATTATGTTCCCCCACAATGGGAAGATAGTGACCATCGACCAAGTCACACATTACGAACCTAACCCATCGGCCAATCTCGATAACATCCTTCCTCTCATCCATTCAAACAAAGACGTATATCCACTTATTGAGATGGGTCCTGGTATTTTCAAAGATCCATCCTTGTTAGGGACGTACCATGGAGCACCACCACTCCTTCCCCTTAGCCAAGTATGCGTTGTTTCCTCTAAAGAAACTACCCAGGAGGATGTTAGTCCTCCTCAGGAGGCTTCAGTCATTCCTGACATCTCAACAGTCGCAGCACCACTCCCACAGGAGCCTCCAGCGCATGGGTCGACACCTACGGTCCATGAATCCACATCCCCTCAAGGACCTAATCCCGTTTGGGAAACAGTTCCTCGACCTCTCACTCAAATCCCCTTCTTTTACCCTTCACCCGGTATAGAAGCTTTCCAGGTAGCTGCAACGCTCACACTACCCAATATGGTGTTAGCAATCCCAGTGTGGTACTTACATCCACCTGAGATGGTCCCTCGCCCACAAGAAGGACTCCCCATGACGATTCCTGTCCTTACTCCCAATACCCCCACTACTCCCATACTTCCTACTCCCCCTGCTACAACTGGGGGCAGGAGAACGAAGAAGGAGCCCATAGCTCCACTTCCTCCACGTATCTCACCACCGCGTGCATTGTGTGACAAAGAGGGCCACCAAACCAACAACTGCCCATTGCTACCGGAATTACAGAATTTGATTCCCCCCAATTCAACCCCCACACCACCCATTACTACTGCTACCACTCAACCTTCCAGTAGTAAAGGGTTGAAGACCAAATTCGCGTGTGCCATCTGTTCTGAGTATGGCCATTACACCCATCATTGTCCAGCACTGCCTCGTTTCCGGCAGGCATTAGCCATCGTAAGTCGAGACTTTCAGAACAATCCACGCCCGGTGCCGTCATCCACAAAACCTATCACTGACATTCTCTATGTCACCACTTCAGTCAACGAACGCATGAGATGCCCTTGCTGATGCAACTGGCCTCCTCGCACAGCCGCACCCACCAGGACCTTCTCTTTCTTAACGGCCCGAAGAATCAATATTCTTCCTGCTCCCTCGAGATTCTTAACCCATAGTCTTCTGCTCGTCCGATCCCCCCCTACCTTGATTATCGGAGGATCGGCTCTCGCGACTTCGCGAGTCCCACGCTTGTAGGCTAAGTCCTCGAATCCGCGAGATTCGATATCCCTAGTCAGCATTGACCTTCCTCGCGTGTCGGGACCTCTCGCTATCGCGGCTCGCGCACTATGTCTTCGGGTTCCCAGGTCCCGAGATCCGAGATTCCGCTGTCACCTGTCACATCACCCGCCTATGACTTGTGCCATGCACGGGGTCTCCGGGACGTCGTTTCTCATGCTTCGCGTCCTTGTGATCCTATCTCTTCTTCTCGGATCCTCACCGCTTCGCGACCTCAGCATGCCTGAATTCTGCACTCGCCACCCAATGTGCCGATAAGCGATGATAACTAAGTTATCCTTGCGCTGAGGGTTAACCGCCTCGTTCCTTCTCCCATATCCAACGATCCACAAGACTTCGCGAGCCTGCACGACGATTCCCAATCACCGATTCTCTTCCTCTATGAAGAGATCTATGCTCCGCCACCTTCATCCTATGCGACTTCAACTGGATCGATTTATTCAGCGAACGAAAAAGAGCTATCCCTCCTGAGCTTCGTTCCTCTGACCCTTTCAGAGAATCTTCACACACTCTGCTCACTCGTCAACCTTCAACCCCTCTCCAAGTGTTGAAGTCTTCTAAGTCTTTGTGAGTTCACGCCTGCAACATCTTCGTCTCTTTCCTCTCCTCAGACTTGCTACTGAGATTCAAATCCGACCTGCACTCGCCCGCACGGCTCGAATAACTCAACCCCACTCTGAGCGAAATGAGAACAAAGGTTCAACTACTTAGCCTCCTCGACGCACTCTATGCGGAGGTATTCAACTGCACTCGATGCAGGAATCTCCTGGCCTAAGCAGAGAAACAATTGAAACTCACTCTCTCAGGTTTCTAACCTGATATGCAATCATATATGCAACATATAAAAGATAAGCATAGAAAGAAGCAAACATGCACAAGAACAGTACAAACAACACACAGAGATCAAACACATCCATGGAATTGAATCAAAGCTCTTCTTATTAATTCAATAACTGTACATGGAGGTTTCTTCATAGACTCTCTGCTTTGCGCTCTCCTTCTTACTAATGCTTGATGATAATACAATGATACAAGGGAGGGTGTCTATACTCCGTTTTCCCTCTTGAAAGCTAAACTGTCTAATCTACAGTTAATTATTCTATCTACTTGCATTAAATTTAAGTAAATGCCTCAGCTACCTAAGGACGAGAGCTTATCCGCTCAAGGTCCGTTACATGTACAAATGTGCTTCATCACATCAACGTATTAATGTTTGGCGCAGCCATATTACAATGGTTCCAAAATTTGAATGCTGGTGCTATCCAGCTATCTCTTCTTTCCACACGCTGGCTCACTTGATGGAGTGAGCGATGCTCCTGCATCATACTCCTCGGCTCAAAATATTTCATGGGCTCCTGCTCATGAGCTCCTGCACGGTCTGCCCATGTTTCAAAATCACTGCGTCTGTCTCCCAGCTGGCATCCTCCACTGGGTGGTTTTTCCATTTCACCAAGTATTCAAAATATTGTTTCCTCCTGGTCTTCTTGCCTATTCTCTTGTCCAGTATGCACTCCATCTGAGGTTTCTATGCACCTAGTAATTGATTCTGCCAGTCGACCACTGGTTCTTCAGTTCCAGCCTCTGCTTCATCATCCCTGTAGGGGTATAAATCCGAAATGTTGAAAATCGGAGATATCCCGATGCCCTCTGGCAGTTCAAGCTCATATGCATTTTCCCCAAATTTCCTCAGAATTTTGCATGGCCCAATCTTCTTCATCTTGAGCTTGTTGTATGTTCCCCTTGGGAACCTTTCTTTTCTCAGATGCACCAGAACCATGTCCCCAACTTCGAACTGAAGCTACCTCTTTCTCTGGTCGGCCCTGCGCTTGTATTCCTGATTCGATTTCTACAGTCGCTGCTTCACCTCTGCGTGAAGTTCGTGCATCGCCTCAGCAAACTCTTCTGCCCTCGCGCTACTAGTGTCAGCCTGTTCTGACTCTCTAAGCTCAGACACTCCTCTTGGATGTGTCCCATACAAAATCTGGAACGGACTTCTGCATGTACTCCGATTCACCGAATCGTTGTATGCAAATTCTGCCTGTGGTAAGATCTGATCCCAACTGGTGTGATGCTCCGTCACCAGGCTTCTCAACAGATCCCCCAAGCTTTTGTTGACCACTTCTGTCTGCCCATCTGTCTGCGGATGGTATGCTGAGCTGAATGCCAAATCAGTCCCCAAATTCTTCCATAGCGTCCTCCAAAAATGACCTATGAACTTTGTATCCCGATCCGAGACTATGCTTCTCGGCAATCCATGCAGTCTTACAATCTCTTTAAAAAAATAAATTGGCGATGTGGGTTGCATCGCTCGTTTTATGACACGGTATGAAATGCACCATCTTCGAGAACCTGTCCACCACAAATAAGATGGAATCAACACCTCGATGTGTTCTTGGTAATCCCAACACAAAGTCCATGCTAATGGCTTCCCATGGTCTTTCAGGTATGGGTAACGGTTGATAGAACCCCGTGTTCTGTTTTCGGCCCTTCGCATGTTGACATATTCGACACCTGTCAACAAACCGTTTCACATCCGCACGCATGCCCGGCCAAAAATATGATTCGCTCAGCTTGGCGAATGTTTTGTCATGCCCGAAATGACCTGCTAAGCCTCCGCTATGCTTCTCCTTTACCAAATTCTCTCTCATAGAGCAATATGGAATACACAATTGGTTGCCTTTGAACAGTAATCCCTCATGGATTAGGTAGTCAATCCATGGACTCCTATCCCTGAGAAATGGATTCTCAGCTGCCTCGTATGCCTCGCCAAAATCTGCGTCACCTGCATACATATCCTTCAGGTTCTCAAAACCCAGCGTTTTGACCCTGAACTCCTGCAGCAACAAGCACTTCCTGCTCAAGGCATCAGCTACCTTGTTCGCAGTTCCTGAAATGTGCTTGATCACGAATGTGAAATTTTGCATGTACTCCACCCACTTCGCATGCTTCTGATTTAGCTTCTCCTGCTGACTCACGAATTGTAATGCGTGATTATCGCTGTAGAGAACAAACTCCTTGGGGATGAGATAATGCCTCCACTTTTTCAATGCCTGAATAATGGCATAGAATTCTTTGTCGTACGTGGAGTATTTCAACTTCGCATCATCCAGCTTCTCGCTGTAATATGCAACAGGTCGGTCATCCTGACTCAAAACCCCTCCAACAGCATACCCACTGGCATCACACTTCACCTGGAAGGTTTTCTGAAAATTCGGCAGCACCAGAATCGGCTGCTCAGTTATCTTTCGCTTCAATAGGTTGAAGCTCCTTTTAGCCTCGGCTGTCCACTGAAAAATTTTATGCCGCTTTTTCACAGTGTCCATCATGGCGGCACTGATTCCACTAAAATTTCGAATGAATTTTCTGTAGAAGCTTGCCAAACCRTGAAAGCTCCTTACCTCAAAAACATTTCTCGGCGATGGCCAATTCCTGATTACATTCACCTTCTCAGGATCCATCTTCAATTCATTTGCCGAAATAACGAACCCCAGATATATGAGTTACGTCTGCATAAACGAACATTTTTTTAAATTGATCAGCAACTTCTCCTGCTGTAACCTTCTCATCACAATGGCCAAATGCCTCAAGTGTTCAGCTCTAGTCTTGCTGAAAATCAAAATATCATCCAGATATACCACCACACATTTGCCAATGAACTCCCGTAGAACTTCATTCATCAGCCTCATAAAAGTGTTGGGTGCATTTGTCAAGCCAAATGGCATGACCAGCCATTCGTACAAACCCTCGTTTGTCTTGAATGTTGTTTTCCACTCATCTCCCTCTCTCATCTGGATCTGATGATATCCGCTCTTGAGGTCTATCTTCAAAAAATAATTTTCCCCACTTAGGCAATCCATCAAGTCATCCATCCTCGGCAATGGAAACCTGTACCTGATGGTGATCTTGTTTATGGCCCTGGAGTCTGTACACATCCTCCAGCCTCCATCCTTCTTTGGGCTCAGTACTGTCGGAAAAACACATGGACTAAGACTCTCCCTCACTAGTCCCTTATCTTGCAGATACTGAACCTGCCTTTTGACTTCCTCGTTCTCCTGAGGCGTCAACCTGTACGCTTCCTTATTTGGTAAACTTGCTCCGGGTATGAGGTCAATGTGATGACTCACACTCCTCATCGGTGGCAATGAACGAGGTAGTTCGTCCAAAATGATGTCAGCAAACTCTCCCAGCAGTTGCTGAATCTCCTCTGGCAAGTCGTCCACTCTTGTGCTTGTCAGAACAACCCTCGGCTTCCTGACAACAAAGAATTGTGGATCTTCATCCTTCTCCAGCTCTGTGAGAATCTCTTTCCCACTCATGAGAAGTATCGTGCTGCTAACTTCTGGTTTCACCTCTTTATCTTTTATCGACAACAGTTTATGACTTCTTCCATCCTTCTCCAAGGTATAAGTGTTCATCCTCCCATCATGAACAACATTTCTATCATACTGCCATGGTCTACCCAACAGTATGTGACACACGTCCATGGGAATAACATCACACAAAATCTCGTCATGATAATTCCCGATTTTAAATTTAACTAAGCACTGTTTAGTGACACTCACCCGGTGTCCTTTTTGTAACCACGAGACCTTATATGGACTCGGGTGCTTAGTTGTTTTTAGCTCCAGTTTTTTGACCATCTCAGCTGCAACGAGATTATCAGTGCTCCCACTGTCAATGATGACTTTGCATTTCCTATCCTTGGCTGTACAAGCCGTTCTGAACAGTCTGCTCCTCTGCACTGAGTTGTCCACCTCTTTCTCAGGTGTCAAAAGAATATTATGCGTCCCAATCGACCTTCCGCTGTCAGCATCTTCTGACTCAACATCGCGTCTCTGCGCCTCAGTGATGTGAGTTCTTCCTCCATCCATTTTCCTTTCTGGACAATCAACGGATTTATGACCATCTTTACCACACGTGAAACATGTGATAACTCCTCCTCGACCTCTTCCTCTACCTCGGGTACGAGGAAACGTATTCGCGTCAGCATATCCCCCAAGCTGATCATCTTGCTGTCTCCTCGGCTCAGCAATTTGCTGCCTCTGCTATGAGGTTTCACCTCTTACAGCTCTACCCTGAGGTCTTTTCCAATCCTCCTTGGGCTTTTGAGTTCGTTCTTGGGAAACAGCTTTGCCTTGTGGCCGGCTTCTGCCTCGCCCTCACTGTCCCTGCTTGCGGCTCAGCTTTTCTTCTGCTTTCAGAGCCATCTGGTACGCATCCTCAACTGTTCATATGGTCAGCATGCTCAGCTCATCCTGAATGTCATACCTAAGACCATTCAGGTACCTCTCCACCTTTTCATCATCACTCTCCCGATGACCAGCTCGAATGTTGAGCCTGTAGAACTCTTCGGTGTACTCTTTCACCGTCATCAGCTTCTGTCTCAGGTTCTGCATGTGCCTGAACAGAGTGATCTGGTAATCCCTCGGAATGAACTTCGCCTTCATCTTGGCAATCATCCAATCCCAGCTCTTGATCTTCTGTTTTCCTTTTGAATGCCTGTCCGCCTGCAGCTCGTCCCACCATAAGGCCACATGTCCTTTCAGCTTGGTGACAACATGTCTCACCTTCTTGTCCTCTTCGATATCCTCATAATCGAAGTAGGTGTCGAGCGCTCGGATCCAATCCAGCAACTCCTCAGCATTTAGACTTCCCTCATAGACGGGAATGTCCATCTTCGTTTTCGAGCTCATCCTTGAAATGACTTTGATCAACCTCTCAGTTGCAGCACCCTCTGCTGAGACCTCCCCTTCATCATGTCTAGCTTCCTCCTCAACCTCAGGATCGCTGAACTCTCCTGTGTCGACTCCACGCCTCTGGGTGGTATCCATATCTTCGAGTCTCGCCCTGAGATCTCGTATCTGACGCTCCATCTCAAGATTTCCTGGCTGCCTGCCTCTCCTTTGGGCATCCCTGTCCTCATGGTCAGGTGACTGCCTCTCTCTCCTGGGCGACATTGTATCTCTGTTCTTCTCTGCTACCTGAACAAAGAGAACTTCCTCAGCCTCACTCTGATACCACTTGACTACAACTCGTGAGTATCAGAGTTCTTTCCTTTTTCTCCTTCCCTTCTCTCACCTGCAATATACAGACAAGATTTCAGGGCTCTGATACCACTTTGAAGCAACTGGCCTCCTTGCACAGCCGCACCCACCAGGACCTTCTCTTTCTTAATGGCCCGAAGAATCAATATTCTTCTTGCTCCCTCGGGAGTCTTAACCCACAGTCTTCCGCTCGTCCGATCCCCCCCTACCTTGATTATCGGAGGATCGGCTCTCGCGACTTCGCGAGTCCCACGCTTGTAGGCTAAGTCATCGAATCCCTGAGATCCGATATCCCTAGTCAGCGTTGACCTTCCTCGCGTGTCGGGACCTCTCACTATCGCGGCTCGTGCACTATGTCTTCGGGTTCCTAGGTCCCGAGATCCGAGATTCCGTGGTCACCTGTCACATCACCCGCCTATGACTTATGCCATGCACGGGGTCTCTGGGACGTCGTTTCTCATGCTTCGCGTCCTTGTGATCCTATCTCGTCTTCTCGGATCCTCGCCGCTTCGCGACCTCGGCGTGCCTGAATTCTGCACTCGCCACCCGATGTGCCGATAAGCGATGATAACTGAGTTCTCCTTGCGCCGAGGGTTAACCGCCTCGTTCCTTCTCCCATATCCAACGATCCACAGGACTTCGCGAGCCTGCACGACGATTCCCAATCGCCGATTCTCTTCCTCTATGAAGAGATCTATGCTCCGCCACCTTCGTCCTGTGCGACTTCAACTGGATCGATTTCTTCAACGAACGAAAAGGAGCTATCCCTCCTGAGCTTCGTTCCTCTGACCCTTTCAGAGAATCTTCACGCACTCTGCTCACTCGTCAACCTTCAACCCCTCTCCAAGTGTTGAAGTCTTCTAAGTCTTTGTGAGTTCACACCTGCAACAGCTTCGGCTCTTTCCTCTCCTCAGACTTGCTACTGAGATTCAAATTCGACCTGCACTCGCCCACACGGCTCGAATAACTCAACCCCACTCTGAGCGAAATGAGAACAAAGGTTCAACTACTTAGCCTCCTCGACGCACTCTATGTGGAGGTATTCAACTGCACTCGATGCAGGAATCTCCTGGCCTAAGAAGAGAAACAATTGAAACTCATTCTCTCAGGTTTCTAACCTGATATGAAAACACATATGCAGCATATAAAAGATAAGCATAGAAAGAAGCAAACATGCACAAGAACAGTACCAACAACACACAGAGATCAAACACGTCCATGGAATTGAATCAAAGCTCTTCTTATTAATTCAATAACTGTACATGGAGGTTTCTTCACAGACTCTCTGCTTTGCGCTCTCCTTCTTCCTAATGCTTGATGATAATACAATGATACAAGGGAGGGTGTCTATACTCCGTTTTCCCTCTTGAAAGATAAACTGTCTAATATACAGTTAATTATTCTATCTACTTGCATTAAATTTAAGTAAATGCCTCAGCTACCTAAGGACGAGAGCTTATCGGCTCAAGGTCCGTTACATGTACAAATGCGCTTCATCACATCAACGTATTAATGTTTGGCGCAGCCATATTACAATGGTTCCAAAATTTGAATGCTGGCGCTATCCAGCTGTCTCTTCTTTCCACGCGCTGGCTCACTTGATGGAGTGAGCGATGCTCCTGCATCACTTGCTCTCTTTGCGATTCATTGGATCATTTTACATACCATTGTCCGATGATCATCGAATATCGGCGACGTCAGTTAGCCCTGCTTCACCTACCCACTGAGGCAATCATCGACATATCTTCACCACTTGAAGAGATCCATATCATCTCTCCCGAGCCCGAGGCACTCCCTACGCCTCCATGGTTCTTAGATGACAGATCTGAGGATTTACCCCGTAACCCACCCAACTCTCCTGCTCATTCATCTACGGAGACTACCCATCCCACCACCACAGGTACCCCTCAGTACCTCAATATATGGTTTATGTCGAGTGAACCATCACCCTCTTCTAGCCTCACCTCCTCTGTTTCTACAGCAGGGGGCAACCACACTGTCACGGGGATCACTCCTCATGACCCATTATATTCCCGTTGTTTCCAATGCGATGAAGAAATCTTAGAAGAGCTACAACGCCTGGACTCTCCCTGGGATGCGTTACATCATCGTGCTCTCTTCCTTCCACAGGAATCCATTATGCCTCCTAGTCACAATCCTGTTTATGCGGTCGAAACCCAAGATTTTATCCCATTAGGGCCTATCGATTGGTTCAATAATCCCATTCCTACACCCGATGCTTTCGAAGAAGGTAATCTAGCCAACGTTTCCCCTACCATCAAAATTGACATTTCCATTAAACTGGGCATCATCGAAGAAATCATCATAGGAGCTGCTTGTACTCCCGAGGAAATCACTGCATACAAAACCCTCTTCCAGGAATTTAGGGATATCTTCACCTGGTCATACACGGAGATGCCTGGCATCGACCCCTCTATTGTCGAACATCGCATCGACACCTGGCCCGACATCACACCAGTTCGCCAGAAACAACGACCGCTACACCCATCCAAGGCCATGGCTATCAAAGCCGAAATTGACAAATTACGAACGACTAGATTCATTTACCCCATCACTTATACGTCTTGGGTTTCCAACCCTGTACCCGTCGACAAAAAACAGGGCTCTATCCACGTCTGCACCGACTTTCGCGATCTCAACAACGCATGTCCCAAAGACAACTTCCCGACACCCTTCATCGATCAGATCATCGATGCTTGTGCTGGCCACGAGGCTCTCTCCTTCATGGACGGATTCTCTGGCTATAACCAAATTCAAATTCACCCAGCCGATCAGTACAAAACCGCATTCATCACCCCGTGGGGTACGTTTTCATATTGTGTCATGCCCTTCGGCCTCAAAAATGCTGGCGCAACTTTCCAGCGGGCCATGACATACATCTTTCATGATCTGGCCACAATCATCCTAGCCTACTTGGATGACCTCACTGCTCGCTCCAAAAAACGCACCCAACACCTCGATGATTTACGAATCATCTTTCAACGGTGTCGTCAGTACAACATTCACTTGAACCCTCTCAAGTGTGTGTTCTGTGTCACCGCAGGGCGCCTTCTCAGTTTTATTGTTTCATAAAGTGGTATCACCGTAGACCCCCTCAAGGTCCAACCCATCACCGAAATTCCACCTCCTCGGAATTTGCGACAACCACAGAGTCTACAGCGAAAAGCCAACTTTCTCAGGGGCTTTGTTCCTGATTATGCCATACGCGCACATGGTTTCCTTCACCTACTGCGTCACGACATCCCTTTTCATTGGGATGACTATGCCCAACAGTCGTTTGACGATCTTAAAACAACACTTTCCAATGCACCATTGATTAGTGCACCTGACTACAATCGCGACTACATCCTCTACGTATCAGCATCAGCTGTATCAGTAGCCGGTGTCCTCGTCCAGCTCAGAGATGACAATCGTGAACACGTCATTTACTACGTCAGTAAGAACCTCTCAGGACCACCCCTGAAGTACAAACATGAAGAGAAACTTGCTCTTGCAGTTGTCCTCGCAGTCCAAAAACTACGCCATTACATTTTGCTTCGCACCACCAAGGTCGTCGCAGATTCCAACCCTATGCAATATTTTCTCAGCCGTCGCCAAGTTAACGACAAATTCGCTCGATGGATCGTTATTATTCAAGAATACGACCTCGAGTTCTCAACACCAAAGAGTAAGAAGGCCCTCATTCTTGCCGAACTTGTCACGGCCCTTCCCTCTAACACACTCAGTGCACCCGTCAATACGGACTTTCCCGATGAACATCTCTTTTACATCGCTTCTGATGATCCTTGGTATGGAGACCTCCTCGTCTACCTATGAACTCAAAAGTTTGGTAACCACCTATCACGAGATGATCGTTGGCGCATTCTCCATCAGGCCCCCCGCTATCTCCTCATTGGAGACATCCTATATCGGCGGGGCGTCGACACCATTCTGCGACGTTGCCTAACTATTGACGAGGCCGACAGAGTCTTAAACGACTGTCACAACGACGCTTGTGGGGGCCATCTTTCGGGCATCGCCACGGCTCAAAAGATTATCCGGGCTGGTTACTTTTGGCCTACCCTGTTTCATGATTGCATTCATGCCGTGAGACGTTGTGAGCAATGTCAGCTCTATGCCAACAAAGC
>ML801392.1:74685-84829 GCA_009831015.1 Picea engelmannii | reverse complement strand
GAATTGGGTGCAAACAATACCGATACCTCCTAGTGAGGAGCGAGGAGAGATGGGTAAGCTTACATAATTGTTTGGTTGTTTTTTGTTTTTTGTGAAACATATGTAATTTTTATGTTGTTTTTTTTTATATATCATTTTTTTATACCAGAGTATTTGACAGATATGTGTCTATTGTGTGCATATGTGGGATTAGTGCGATCGGAGGACTATACGAGGAACATGTGTCGTTCTCATCCAGGGGCTGCACCTACTGTCGCAGGGGGACCAGCAGCAGCAGGAGAGCTTCCAGTCGGGGAGGCTGAGAGGGTGTTGAGACGAGTTGAGAAAAAATTTACCTCGCTCACCCACACTGTCCCTATGGTAGATATTGAGGATCTGCCACCATCTATGCAGCCTCATGTAGTGGGGGCACCATGGACGTGGGTCCAATTGTTTCTACATTTGGAAAATGTTGTTGATCAGTACAACATGGCCCATAGGCCTTGACCTTAGTTATACTTTTCACGTGTCGAGAGCACTCCTTGTATATATTTTTTGAGGGAATAAGCCCCATGACTCGTTATTGGTCATACTTTTGAGGTGCTTGCATCCACCTATGTACTCTGGTGACTATGATATTATATATGGATTTTTATTTCTTTTTGTGTCTTATGGATCATTTTTGCCTTTAAAAATGTATTTACATGTTTATTTGTATATCCTTTCATATGTGTGTGAGATGCCAATCTAAAATTTGATTAGCTAGAGTATCTGTAATTTGGTTTAATCTCCTAGGAACATGAAAACATGTAATATAATAAAAGCTTCGTTCTAAGAGACGTACCCTAAGGAATCGTCGGTGTAAAGTTGGATCATGAACCCAATAGACTCTATTTAACTGTGACACAACCAACTGAGTGTCTAAATAGACTTGGAGATGAGAGATACCAAATGACAGGGCGTCACGAAGAAACTCCATAACTGCACTATACTTGGTGACATTGTTTGTGGTGTCACCTAAGAATATACCTCTTGAAGATAATAACTAGCCTCGAGGTGTAAAAATTACCCAAGATACAAAGGCAAGCCTCCGAGTGTGTCGGCTAGCACCATCTGCGTACCTAATGAACACCTCGGATTCTCTTGACATATTCCATAGTGACGAAAGATAACATAAAAAATGACATGTCCATAATACTAAAAGAAACTAGAAAGTAATAGTACAAAGACTGTACATATGTTACAAAAAGTTACCCATGGTGAACGGCCTATGAGTAATACTTCTTGAGGTAGAGACCATTTGTAGGCTCTGCCAAAGATTTCCCTTCAAAGTCAACCAGACGATAAGTGCCCTTTTTAGAACCTCTTTTATGATGAAAGGTACGAACCACATGGGTTTGAACTTTCTTGCCCCCAGGGGATCCTTATCTTGGTCATAGACCAGGACAAGGTCACCTTCAGAGAAAATACGAGGATGAACGAACCTATCATACTGACACTTGACTTTATGTTTGTGAGCCTCGTTGGCCAGGTCCGCATCATGACATTTCTCATTGAGCTGCTCAAGGTATAATAATCGTTCTTCAAGTGGAGAATTGTCTAGCAATAATTGTACTGCCAACTTTAGGGACGGGATATGACATTCGATAGGAAAGACTTATTCTAGCCCATAAATGAGTTGAAAAGGTGAGAAACTAGTTGCAGTCTTAACAAACATTCGGTAAGCCCATAATGCTGAGTATAACATCAAATGCCAAATTGACTTGGCTGAGTTGATTGTTCGTTGTAGGATGGTCTTAAGAGATTTATTTACAACTTCCACCTCACCATTTGCTTGGGGGTAGTAGGGTGACGAATGTTCTTGTCGTAACCAAAGATTTGATGTTAACTCAGTCATCATCTGGTTCTGAAAGTGACTGCCATGGTTAGTGACAATCTCCCTCCAGACATCAAACCTAGCTATTATATGGTTGAATAAAAAGAGAGCTTCAGTCTCTCCATCATATTTAAACATTTTCATAGCTTCAACCCACTTCGTGAAGTAGTCTACGACTACGATGATATAACGGTGCCCCCTTGCTGAAGGAGGGTTTCATGTTGTGTAATCAATCCCCCACTTGGTGAAGTGACCAATTGTGATGACAGGAAACAAGGGAGCGGGATGTGTCCTCATCTTCCGAGAGAAGATCTGACACGGGTGGCACTTCTTGACCGATTTGATACAATCTTTGATTAGTGTCAGCCAGAAGTAACCTGCTCATAAAATATTTTGGGTTGTTGCCAACCCAGAAAAATGACCGCCACACACTCTGGTATGAAAATCGTTAAGAAAAATAACTGCTTCTTCGTGAGTGAGACATCGGCGTAGGATGTAGTCTACACCTCTTTGATACAACATATCATCGAGTATGAGATAATTCTTAGCCTGATGGCGTATACGTCTACGCTCGTCACGAGAAGAAGAGGTGGGCCACTTCAAAGTCTGGAGATAGATAAGTATATCTCTGTACCAGGGATCTGAAGATGTGATAAAAAATATATCTCCTCTGATAGGCGACTCTTCAGGAACAAAATCACCTGACTCAACCAGAAGTTATGAAATAAGTTCTGTGAAGACCAATGACTTTTTGGATTTTGTTGAAATGAAATCTAAGTCAAACCTCTAGAGGATGACTATCCATCTACTGATATTTCTGCCTATTACCCGTCGTGTCAACATGTACTAGAATGGATTTACGACAGCAATGACGGTGGTCTTGTGAAGCAAAACATAATGACAGAACCGTTGAATAGCATGGATTGCTGCCAACGCAAGTTTTTCAATATGAGAATAATTGAGTTCCGGTCCTATGAGGCCTCGGATCAGGTAATAAATCACATATTCTGAGAAAAAGTCATCTTCTTGAACTAAGACCATGTCGATGGTTGACTCTGTTGTAGCCAGGTATAAAAAGAAATCTTTTTTATAGTTAGGTGGCTGAAGCAGAGGGGTAGTTATGAGGGCATGTTTCAACACATCGAAAGAGAGTTGAGCGGCATCATCCCAATGAAAAGGAATGTCTTTCTTCAGCAAGTGCATAAATCCCTTTGTGATCTCAGCATAGTTGGCGATGAAACGTCTTAAAAAAAATTCCTTGTCCTATAGACTTTGAAGTTGAAGGATTGTGCGTGGGGGAGGCAACTGAATTATTGCCTCAACCTTGAGAGGATCGACCATGATCCCTATTGTTGACACTATAAAACATAAAAAACATCCTGAGGTTACACAAAAACTGCTCTTGTTTGGATTCAAGTAAATCTGGAAGTAACGACAACGCTCAAAGATAAGTCATAGGTGTGTGGGATGATCCGTTCTCTTATGAGATCGAGATGCTAAATAATCTAAATAAGCCTCTACTATATGCCTGAGGTCATGGAAAGCAAAAGACATGGCCTACTGAAAGGTCACTCCAACATTTTTTAGACCAAAGGGCATCTTACTATACGCGAATGTACCCCATGTACAAATGAATGCCATTTTGTGCTGGTCTTCAGGTTTGATTTGTATTTGATTATATCCCAAAAAACCTTCCATGAAAGAGAAGGCCTCACAAGCCGCACATTCATCAATTATCTGGTCGATGAATGGTGTGGGAAAAATTTCTTTTGGATAGGCCTTGTTCAAATCATGGAATTCTATGCATACATGAATCATGCTTTGTTTTTTATTGACCGGCATAGGATTTGACACCCATTGGGTCAAATGGATAGGATAGATAAATTCGGCTTTTAGAAGTTTCTCAACTTCAACCTTAATGGCTACTGCTTTCCTAGGATTAACTGGATGAAGCTTCTGCTGAACAGGCTTGGCATCTAGATAAGTTGTGATTTCATGTTCAACTATTTTTGGATCAATGCCTGGAATTTCCTCATAAGACCAGGAAAAAACATCACATAATTATTTAAACAGATCTGTGTAGATTCGAATCTCTCTAGGGGAGCAGTCAGCTCCAACGAAAACATTCTCCACGACACCAGGGGTTCTGGAGATATTGATCGGTATGGTTTTAGTGATGGTTGCCATATTACCCTCATGATAGACCTTGTGTGTAGCTAAGGGATTAATAGGACAAGACCTATCTCCAGTCATAGTCAAGGAAAATTCTCTGTCTTCGATTCTTCTTAACTCTGGGAGGAAGTATGATCTGTGATGAAGATATCCCAGGGTTTGTCCAGACTAGTTATTGCTTCAATTACTGCTTCATCGGAGGGAAATACTAGTCTAATAAATCGGTGTCAGCGAGAGAACCTTGAGCCCAAATAGGCTCTAGAAGCGGATCTAACTCTTGTGCAGGAGTTGGATCTATGTTGGCTGAAGCTTGCTGAACTAAATAGTATGCTACTTCAATTGCGGACAAGGGCATGGACATGCCCGTGTGCCCTGTCCCATTGATCATGGCCAATGGGGAAGGAAGTATCCATGTATCGTTGAAGCAAGTTGTGTGAAATGACCAAACTTGGAAAATCTCAACCTTATGTTGGTCGGATATGAACTTGACATCGCCTTGAGGGGGCGGGTAATCGAAGGTACCCATCAAAGATGGGCACAAACCAAACCCTACATTGACTATGACTGGTTGAGGATTATCAATCATCGGGACCACGGACACCCCCAATGAAGGGTCAGGTCTGGAAAAAGACAATTGATCAATGGTCACAATCCAGTCCTCGTGTGGAAATAACAAGACTCGAAAAAATATAGCAACCACTGCTTGCATGGAATAAGTCCAACTCCTTCCTAACAAGAGATTATAGTCGAGGGATGTGTCGACTACTTCTACCTCAATGCACACAGTCTTCCCTCCTAACTGCATGGGGAAAGAGGGAATAATACCATGTGGTCGGAATGAATGACCATCGAAAGTAGTGAGAAGAGTAGGTGACGGAGACAAAATGGGCTGGCCAATGGCCTTCTAACATGCCGACGACATAACACATGTCAAGGCACCCTCATCAACCACCGTGCGGAAAATATTTTGAGTAAAATTTTTCGTGGGGTGAGCCACTACTATTTGAAACTCTACATGGTAAGGCAGATGAGGTTTTAAGTCGGTTGTATCCAACATGATGGTACACAAATTACAAGTCTCGGTAGATCCTAAAGCGGTTAACAAATCATTCCTCTGGGAAGGGCAGCTTTGGAGGACCTCCAAAGCTGACATCGCACAAGGGGTTTGAGAAAAATCCTCCACCATAGAAGATTTTGGGTGGTAAGAATATTTTTTGAATGCGCCTTTTGGGATGCGTGTCATTGTTTCGCCCAAAGTCTTCTCAATTTGTAAAGGAAGAGATGGGAGTTTGGCTTCTTTTCCCTTCTCAGAAGTGCTTGGTTTACTATAGTCATGTGCTCTAGTCGATATAAAAGAATCACCCTTCATCATATACACATTTGTAGATGCGAGATTGTTCAAATATGGAGAAGGTCCTTGACTGCCCCCTTCCGCACTTGTAGAGGCTTGGGTTAGGTTTTTTCCATGCTAAAATGGATTGGTTAACACAGTAGGCTGTTGCTGTGTCACAAACTTTTGGGCCTCTCCAAGTCGAGGAAATTGGCGAGTCGAGTGGTATTTCGTGCACAGGTTGCATGGATACCTCTCCTTCCATTTCTCAGTGTTTCCCTCACCAACATTATTAGTGGGTTTCTTATCCCCCTTACCCTTCTTTTGTTGTTTTTTCTTACCTTTGGGCTGCTGGGTGGACTTTGGATTTGTCGATTTCACTATGTGCACATCCGATGTTTTAGTAGGGGGAACAGCCAAAACAATAGTTTGGCTAGCCGTTGTGTGTTGTATAGACAATTGCTGCAATTGCTTGGTCAGTTGCTCAGCGGGCTTTGTTTGTGTTGAACCAAAAATACCGTCGGCATGTGGTCCATCTCTCTGTTTGTTTTTATCAAGTATTGAGTGTGGCGCATCTGGAAAGATCTCGTATAATAAATCAAACTGAGAATAGATTAGCTCAAGATGTTGAGCTCTCATGATGGCATCTTCTTCGAAAAATACTCCCGATGTCGCGACATCTTTGGATAACTATGGGACCAAAGACTTAAGGAACCACTCGAGTAGGAATTTTGGTGGGATTGGCACCTTAATTAAACTCTTCCGGTGTCTCCATTCTCGGATGTGGTCAAAGATATGGTCCTCTTTTGTCTGTGCGAAATTGGCCAACAATTTTGTGCCGGCGTCGTATCTCATAGGTAATTGGAAATGGTTTAATAAAGCCATTTCCAATTCACCAAAGGAAGAGTATCTTGAGAAGTCAAGCTCAATGTACCATTTCACGGTACTCCCAATGAGAGTACGTTGAAACAATCACAACTGTACAGTGTCATCTTTCAACGAGTTAGATGAGCACCAAAGATGGAAGGTAGTCACATGATCTCCTGTATCTTCATTAGGCTTGGCTTCGAACTTTGGTATGTCTGAAGGAAACTTCGTTGGCATAGGGGTCCAATGTGGATCGTGATAGATAGGGTCATTCAATAACCTTGTCAAATCTGGCGAATGCAAGGTTGCCAGGAAAGGTAGTTCGGGTTGTTGGTGATAACCTGGGAAAAAGGGACCTGGAGTTTGACTGGCACCAGGTTGCCGGGAATATTTTGGCTATTGGCCTGGGTTCTGGTAAAAACCATGGCCATGACCAACGTATGGATTCTGCGTGTGAGGAGACATCATCGACTGATTCCCAAAATAGGACGTAGATGGTTGGGCATGTATTACATTCGAAGGATCTTGGGAAGTGTTTCCCCATGCCAATCCCATGGGGATAGGAATAGTACCTTGTCCAAGGTTCCATTGATTGTGAAAATAATTTCCCCAGATCGACATTCTTGATGAGGGAATGAATCTCTGCCAAGAATTCCAAGGCCCTGATGTGGAAGAAGTTCCTGGGTTTGCCCCCTACGCAGGAATAGTACCCTGCATAGGAATAGGTTGTCCGAAACTGGGATTGCCCCCAGTCAAGAAAGAAGATGATGAGAAGGCATTGTTACAAAATGCACCAAACAAAGAAAATGATGTCGAACCTACCGACATATTATGCAAAGGTGGTCCTTGACTCCCTGCTCCAAATAAACTATGGTGTGCAGGTGGCCCGACAGATTGTTGATGCGTGCCACCGAGTGAAGGGGACGAAGGAGGTATATGAACTCCCTCATAAGGGAAAGCGTTAAAAGGAGATGAAGTTCCCCCCATGTGTCCTTGCAAAGGAGCGTTAGATCTCCCTACCCCCATACCTAAATTTTATGAAGTGGAGTAGGAATGTACAAGACTTGTACCTGAGCTAGGCATCTCGTATGAGAACGGAGGGTCTATCGCACTTGGTGTGAAAGGGGTTGTGGTCACCGCCATAGATGGGATCGAACCACTGTGCGAGGTAGAGGTAGTTGATACCATGGTGGCTCAGACCGGTGATGGTGGGTTAGGAGGTGGAAAATCTCCTGTGGTAACAACCGTAGTGGGAATTGAAGAATTCCTAGAAGGAGTGACATCATTTGTTTCCATTGCTGCCTGGGACATTGTCTGGCACTCGTAAGGGTGAATCAATACAATGATGGGTGCCAAAATATCAATGGTTGGAGTTTCAGGTGGACCAAGAGATTTTTCTCCAAAGTCTAAAACAATCATTTCCTCCAAATTTTGGTCGGGCACAATGTCTTGTGACCCGGTCGCTTCAAAAGACCCTTGTTGGTCTAGATTTCGCCTTAGTGGTGGCAGAGGTGGCTCCAGTGTAACCGATGATAGGCAAAGAAGCCTTCATGACTGACAGAGCTCATGATCCTCCACTATGTGAGAATATCAAAGACACTCTAGGGCTTTCTATTCATTCAAAAAACAACACACACTAAAGAAAGTCCCTACTAGATAAAACAAGCAAACACTAAACTAATTGGAAGAACAATTACAACAACCAACACTAGAGAAACTTACTGGTGCAAGTGAAACTCAAACATGGAAGCAACCTCATGGTATACTCTACAAATTGTGGCCTGATGTCTTTCCTAGCTACCGCGGTATACCCCCATAGTTACCTGTGTATGTCCCTAAAAAGATAGGCAACTAGGTTGCCAACGCGCAAATAGTCACCAGGCGGGTATAGTCGAAAGTCGGGTAGACCACAATGAGCATGGTATCAAGCCCAAAACCTGTCAAGGGTATTGAAATCAAGTGGTTCGGAAGAAAACTGAGGACCTCGAACATATTCGAGACCCACAAATCTCCATGGCAAATGCAATCGACAGAATCCCAAGACAAGCCCTCTATATGTGTTCTCCACTATGATTGGTCCAACTTTGGAGGGGTTATCACCGCTACCTTTCCGCACATGACCTCATGTTTATCCCTTGTGTTAGAGGGGGGTCCTGGATAACTTTTGCGATACTAGACTTTGACACTCCCTAACTCAGACTCCAATGTTTGATTTTAATGGCCTTGAAGAGTTTCCTCTCCAAACTAATTCAAGGCCCTAACCCTAAACTAGTTGGTTGACACTACAAACATAAAAAGTCTAATGAATTTTAGATTTAGTGTTAATTCTTATGGCTTGTCTTAATTCAAAGGTTATGAAAGTGAAACTAGTGATGTTTGAAAGACGAAAGAAAAATAAATAGAAAGATGGAAACAAAAAACCTTTACTTAACTCAACTCTTAAACAACTTTTCAAACTTAATTTTTTTTTCTAAGATCCTTGAACAACGAACTCAAAGAAGGATTTCACTCAACTACGAGCTACTTATGATCTAAGTAAAAATTCAATAACTTATGAAAGAAAAGACTTTTCCCTGGTAACTAATGAAAAACAACACTTTTTAACCAAACAAAGAAATAAAATATTTTTTTATTTATTTGAATTCTCACAAAGCAAAAAGGAAAAATATCAACAAGTCAAAACCAAGAAAACTTCTGGCTTGAGAACAGACCGCAAAGAGTCACTTTAAAAATCACACACAAGAAAATTAAAATTGGACTCTCACACTTGTCTAAAAACCCTATGAAAGAAAATTTTGAGGAAAACTTCTAAATGAAAAAAGAAAGCTATTGTTGTGATCAAACCTAAGTTACCGACTGCTATGACAGAGACCTAAAAACTGGAGAGGTATGAATCTTGTCAAAGGAAAGGATGACTACCTCACCTTCAACAAAAATTCTCTCCACAAGCACACTGCTGACAGTTCAACAGTAAGCATGTACACGCGAGCTGTGTAAAGTCAGAGCACGTGTACATGCGTGCTGGCTTATACAGGTCACATGTATATCTGAAACTCTGAGACAAATGAAAATCCAAGCAAGCCAGCCCAGGCAGAGACTACTAGTACTGAGAAGAAGAATCTCTTGAAGAATCAGACACTTACTTTAACAGAAAAAAGAAAACAATTCAAGGAAAACTTCATAGAACAAACCAATCTGACGTGAAACCTAACCTATAGACTGCTAACAACAAATACTAGAAACAGTTCCAGGAAACCCCTGAGAAGGAATAATTTTGACAGGGTAGAGGATGACTACCTCTCTAAAAGAAATTTTCTGGAATCATACACACGACTAACGCTTCCTCAACTGACATGTACATGCGGGTTGTACTTCTTTACTTCAATCAACATGTATGCAATAAACCATGAAGACCTCATATGGTGGGACGAGAAAAGTAATTCTTTATTATTAAGTTCAACAAATCAAATTACAATGATGAAGCTGACCACTGCTCCACGAACCTGGTCCTAGGCTCCTCTTCAACTGTCCTTCAACTTCTTTGCTCTATATTTCTCTTTACACAAGGATGGCTAAAGGTTGGGACAAAGGGAATGCACAATCAAGTATAGTTTATTTACTATGATTCTCCCTTTCAAATGGGACCCCTAACCCTTCTTTTATAGGCTAGAAGAAGCTAGGTATTTGGTCAAACCATCGGCCATGCATGGCCGAAAGGTTTAGTTAACTCACCCAAAGTTGTGTGTTTCGTCAACAACTTTCCTTTTTTCGTTCTTTTGTAGGTACACACAGGCTGTTTTAGGTTAGCTAGTGTGTACATGCATGAAATAATGGAGTAGGGAATGTGGGCCTTTATAAAAGGTTTTTTTAAGAAGAGTTGTTCCACAGTGTTTTGGCAAAGAAGGAATATGAGATGGCCT
>ML801392.1:28784-69063 GCA_009831015.1 Picea engelmannii | reverse complement strand
TGTAGCTTCGAGCCCTTTGAAGCAGGTTACTCTACCCTGATGCAAGGTATGTAGAAATAGACATCACCCTGGTGAATTCTATTACATGAAAAAATATGTCCGGACACCTACCAATATTTATAACACATTCTGTAAATCTATGGGGAATGATGAGAAGGATTGTAGGGATTATGACCTCTTGCGTGAAAGGTCAAGAGATACATATAGGATTCAAGGAGAGATGCAACAGGAGGGAAATGTTACACAGTTTAATTCTCCAAGAAGAGGAAACTTCAACCCTCAGGGTGGATTCAGAGGAAGAGGATGAGGACGAGGCATGGGTTGAGGTTGACGTAAGATCATTTGTTACAACTATGCACAACCAAGACACTTGGAAAGGGACTGTCATAATCCTTGTACCACTTTCAGCTACTACAACTGATTTGAACATGTCATTGAAGATTGTCCCGTGCTGTTAGCCAAACTTCAGGAGAGACGAGGAGGAAACTAGAAAGTACAACTAATATCAGTAAAACCTCATGGAGAGGATCCCAGAGTCGTTGTTATTACTAGAGGAGGTGTTGTTATAGGAGAAGACAGGGTGAATCCAGAAAAGACTACAGAATAATATAGGGTCACAAGAGATACAAAGAAGACACAAGCATTTGATCCAAGGAAAGAAAAGCAGATGTTTGAAGAGGCAAGAAGAGAATTTGGAAGAGATCAGGCTTCTTCATCAAAGATACAACCAGAAGTAAGAGAATTTGAGATGCCTCTGGCATTCGATCGGTCTACATCACCTGGTGAAGGAAAATAGGTAAGCAAGCTTGTCAGTTTCTTGTATATGTTCATTGATTTGATTAAGAATGAAAGAGCCATGCAAGAAATACAACACTTGATCAGACAGTATGAGCCAGGGAAGGTAGACCCTTTACTGAATATATCAGTACATCAATTATACAGAAAGAGAAGGACAAACAAGGAACTACACCTTAATTCTCATATTGGAGACTATGACATAGATTATGTGGTCCTCGACTTAGGGTCAGAAGTCAATGTTATGATGAAGTAGACCTGGGCACTGATGGGAAAACCTAAGTTTATTTACTCCCCTATCAGGCTTAGGATGGCTAATCAACAGGAAGTAAGCACCTTTGGAATACTGGATCATGTCCCTTTGGACATCGATGGGATAAGGATGTTTGTGGACTTCGAGGTGATTGAGATAGTTGATGATAGTTTTCCTTATCCTGCGTTGTTAGGAATTGATTGGGATTTCAACAATTTGATTGTGGTTGACTTAAAGAAAAGTAGAATGACATTTGAAGGTGATGGCCTTAGGGTCTTTGCACCTATGGATTTTGATGAATGTCACAGATACACAAAACCCATCAGAAAAGAAGACCGCGCATAGGAGCTAGAGAATATATATAAATTGAAAGCAAGACAATAAGATTACATTAATCCTATGACAAATAGGAATTTAAGTTGGCGAAGTGACAACACATGCTCATCCGATTTGGATGAAACACTAGAGAATTGGTAGAACAAAATGTATGAATTTTCTTCCTGGAGGTGTGCTAGACTGACCAGGGAAGTTCGCTAGATTGGCACAGAAGTAAGTAATCTGCCCACATTTGACAGTTTAAATCATTTAGAAACTTTCTTTTGAAGAAATTGTACCAGTACAACAGAGACTGTTGGCATTGGATGAAGCCTTGAAATCAACGTCAATGACATGGTGGGGAGCACACAAGAAGAACATCACAGATTGGGTGCAATGTCGCACCTTGATGATAGTGCACTTTTCAGAACAAGCTGAAGGGTGCGAAGTTTGATACATAGGTTAGAGTTGTCCAAAGGACCATGTGCGAAGTTGTGAGGAATCCTGGAGAAACATTCCTCAAGAATAGTGGGTGCATAAATTCATTAACACTTTGAACACAATGCCTATTAATTGGTATCTTCAAGCAGAACTGTGCCTCACTACTTTAGATTGGTACCGTATAACTCAGAACTTTGTAGCTGCATTTTTATTTGAGAGTTAGTACACCACAGTAGATCAAGCTTTACAAGTTGTAAGACAAAAAGTCTTTAAGGAGGAACCTAACCCCCCTTTGGAGAAAGAAGAAGATGAATGGATTGTACCTCTTTAGAAATTGCAAGGTTGTTACAATATCAATGCTAATGAAGATGATGATCCTAGGAATGTGAACATCGCAGAAAATGAAGGATAGAGAGACATAGAAGTACCAAGAGTCGAACTACCCTTCACTGGACAACCAATCAAAATAAATAAAGTTAATATTGGAATAGAGCAAGCACCTAAGCTCGCAAACGTTGGATATTATTGGGATGATGCCACCATTGATAAGATCACAAAACTACTACATGAATATTAGGACTTGTTTCCAACCAAGTTCACATACATGAAGGTAATTAAAGGGCCCATGGGTGAAATGAAGATCCCCTTGAAACTATATGCAAGGCCAATCAATAAGAGACCTTACAAATTGAATCCCAAGTATAAGAAGAAAGGCAGGATCCAACTAGACAAAATGATGGAAGAAGGAATCATAGAACCTGTTGAAGAATCAAAATAGGTTATCCCTATGGTGGTCTAATATAAGAAGTCGGGAGAGATTAGAATCTATGTAGACTTGAGGAAACTGAATGATTCCTGCTTACATGATCCATTCCCTACATCGTTTACTTATGAAGTGTTAGATAATGTGGGAGGACATGAAGTTTAATCCTTCAAAGATGGATTTTCAAGTTATCAATAGATCAGGATTGCTAAGGAAGATCACCATAAGACCACATTTGCAACATAATGGGGTTCTTTCCAGTACACAGTGATGCCTTCAGGATTGAAGAATGCACCAACCATCTTTTCTAGGGTGGTGGTCGAAGCATTCAAGGATTTTTTACATAAATGTTTGGAAGCATATTTTGATGATTGGACTGTTTTTAGCCTATTGAAAAACCATATTGAATCTTTGAGACTAATGTTGGATAAGTGTAAGCAATGTCAGATTGCCCTGAACCTGAAGAAGTGTATCTTCTTTTCACCCTTTGGAGTGTTGCTAGGGCATATTGTGTGTAAGCAAGGATTGGTGGTAGATCCTTCCAATATTGCCATAATTGTTGATATACCTCCCCCTACTCTGGTTAGATAACTACGCACTGTGCTAGGACATACTAGATACTACAGAAATTTCATCAAGGGATATGCACAGATGACAACCCCTATGGAAAATCTTTTAAACAAAGATTTTCAGTTTCAATGGTCATAGGAATTTTAGCAGGGCTTCGACACAATGAAACATAAAATTGTTACTATGCCTATTCTGGTTTTCCTAGAATGGAGTAAGGAATTCCATGTCCATGTCGATGCTTCATCTATTGCATTAGGAGTCGTGTTAGCACAACCATGAGCAGAAGATATTGACCACCCGTTAGCCTTTGCTAGCAGGAAGCTATCCACAACTGAGATACATTACACTACCACTAAGAGAGAAGGTTTAGCCATGGTGTACGCACTGCAGAAGTTTTGACACTACTTGTTTGGAGGACATTTTAAGGTGTTCACTGATCACTCTGCATTGAAATAACTAGTCAAAAAGCTAGTGTTGGCGGGAAGAATATGCATATGGCTATTGTTATTCCAGGAATATGACTTTGAGATTGTGGTCAATTTAGGGAGAATAAATAAGGGACCTGACCACTTGTCTAGGTTAGAACATGGAGAGGAACCTACCAATTTGGAGGATACACTACCAGATGCACAATTGTTGGCCATCATAAAGGTTGATGATCACTTCACCGAGATAGTTTAGTTCCTGTCAACAGGAATGGCAACTCAGGAATATACAATCATTCAGAAGAAACAATTGGTAGTTTGTTCTATAGATTTTTCACTTATAGCTGGACAACTATATAAGATGGGACCTGATGAGATCTTGCGGAGATGTGTTATGGAGGCATAAAGACCATTGATTTTGGTAGAATCACATGAGGGCATCATAGAACGACATTATGCATGAAAATACACAATGTAGAAGGTTCTCAGAGCTGGCCTTTGGTGGCCCACTTTACACAAATATGCTAAGGACTACTACAGAGCCTGTGATGTATGCCAAAGAGTTGGGAAACCTTCCAGAAGAGATGAGATTCCTTTAGCACTGCAATTAACATTAAAATCATTCGAGAAATGGGCCATTGATTTTGTGGGACCTATCAACCCGCCAGGGAAGCGCACAGGAGCTCGTTACATCATCACTGCGACAGAATATTTGCCCAGATGGGCAGAAGCAAGAGAAGTTAAGGACTGTAGTGAAACTACAACTGCACAATTCATATTTGATGATAGCATATTCTGATTTGGATGCTCGATGACCCTGATGAGCGATCAAGTTACACACTTTATTAATAAGACTATTGAAGCCTTGACTCAGAATTTGTAGTCCGCCATCAGAAGAGCACTCCATATCATCCACAAGCGAATGATATAGTTGAAGATTTCAATAAGATATTGGATACAAAACTGACGAAGATTTGCAGTGTAAACATGGATGATTGGGATTTGAGAGTACCAGCATTACTATGGGCATATTGAACCACTTGCAAGAAGATGACAATGCAGACTCCCTTTATGTTAGTTTATGGTCTGGAAGCAGTGGTACCTATGGAATATGTGGTTCCTAGTATAAGAATCACAACATTCACATATATGGATGACACTGGCATTGTTCAAAATAGGATCACACAATTGGTAGAACTGGAAGAAGATGGGTTCATTGCAGGATTCCATCAGCAGGTATAGAAGGAATGAGAGAAGGCCTACCACGACAGACATATCAAGAAGAAAGCATTTACGCAAGGAGATTTTGTATTGGTATATGACAGCAAGTTCATGAAGAATCTAGGGAAGTTCAGGACACATTGGCTTGGGCCATATGAGGTTTCATATGTTATAGAAGGAGGAGATGCACAGTTGAAGACCCTGAATGGAGAATGAAAGGAAGGTTTAGTGAATGAGAGCCAGTTGAAATTGTACTATGACAACCAACTGCCTCGCAACTCTTAGTAAAAGAATAAGAGGAAGCGTCTAGGTACCAGGTGCAGTTGAAATTGGGCACCAGACACAGAAAAAATAGTTTGCACAAGAAAGGGAGGGATAGAGAATAAATCACAAGCTACTCTGCGCAGTCTGAAGTTGAAGTGAAATAGAAGGTTCAGACCTGCAGTGCCTCGGGACGAGTCACATGTGAGTGTTGGGGGGTTGTTGTCTCTTAGTTATGGAAGAAAGTGAAGTTTTGGGAAGAAAGGCGAAGTACGAACTATGTGGAAGGCACAGTGACTGAGAATGGGTCGAAGTGGTCAAAGAAGTAGAAAATAAGGAGCGAAGTAAGGGAAAACGAGTCATTGAACGAGAAGATCGAGGAAGACGGATCAATAAGGAAAGATGAATCGTGGACAACTTAGAAAGAGGAACAATATGTCAACGAGTGCTTTGGAGAACCTCGCATAAAGGAAGGAAAGACAGGCTGGCAAAGCCATGAAATTACAGGTCAAGTGGACCTAGGGTTTTAGACACCTAGGGTTTTGGGATCTAGGGTTTTGACACCTAGACATTTTTCATGTAATGTATAAATAAAGTTCTAGAGGACCTGGGATGAGTTGGTTCTGAGTTCATCATTGTGGGTTAAGAGAGTGATTATTGTTGTTACGTGAGGAGAGTATTGTGTTGTGAGAATATTATTGTATTGTAAGATATTAAGGTGGGTGCGAAGATCAACCTTGCAGCTGGGTGCAGAGGGAGGGGAGAGAAGAGGAGAAAGAGAGAGATATTTGCAAGCTAAGTGTGTAGATAAAAATATATGTTTTCATATAATATATCAAGAAACACAGTTCTGTGGACGTAGCCCTAGGGAGAGGGTGAGCCACATATATCTTGTTGTCCTCTATGGTTAATGTTGTGTTCTTTACTTTCTATTATCCTGTTGTTGTATTATTGTGCTATATCTGGGATATAACTATGTGAAGTAGACTTAATTTGGTAAAGAATAAATAGCTCTCTATGTGTTGTTTTGAATCCACTTTGAATTTCCTCTAGTTGTAGACACATGTGTCCTACAACCCCCAATTGCTACTTCGGGTGAGACTGCATCTGCTCCACAGTTGTTGCTGAAAGGGCCAGTAGTTAGGGCTTGTTGGTGCACTGTTAGAGTTGAAGCCTAGGTTTGCCCATATGCCAACATGTTTCCAGTGCCATAAGGGTATCTTCTTGATAATCATCTGCAGATGGAGTGAAAATATGTCTTTCTCTTGTGAAATTTTCATATGCATTTTCGAACTCACTCTTTAGAAAAACTGTGGCCTGCAATGAGTCTTGGTAATACTTTTCCAAGTGGCGCATATGGTCTATCTCCTTTAGTGCAACGACTAGTTCCTTTTCATCTTTCTTTGTTCGATCCAACGTGGCATTAGTGATATCCATCCCTGCGTCGATGAGCTCATATGTCTTCATGTGTTCTGTGTTGAGAAAAATTCTTCTCCATGGTGATGATAATTGAGCTATCCAATGTGAGTCTTCTTTTCTTGGTGGTCCTCCTCATGATAGTGTTCCTCTTCCTATCGTAAGCAATCACCTGTATATTAGGGACCTCATCAACAGGATCAAGGATTTGTTGTTCTCCCCAGGTCAAAGTGTTGCCCAAGATTCTTGTTGTATGTATTTTCTCTAGAGCTAGTTCTTGTACTTCTTCCATATGTTCCAATGGCTCAAAATCCACCTGGTGTTCATCGACTGGTGAGGTATCAAAAAAAATTGAAGAGTCAATGATAGGCCCCATACTTGGTGATTGATTGTTGAGGTGGAAATATATGGTGGTTGCAATTCATCTTTTTTCCCACCTACACCTAGATCTTCCTTAGAGCTATCTTTTGGGGTGCTCGATAGGTCGGGATGTTTAGTGTCTAAGATACTTTCAACCTCATGGTCACCTTGCAGAGGTTTTGGAATTGATGCATCGAGGCTTGGAGCATATGTCCCCCCTAGTTCTCTCTCCTCTGTAACTAGTATGGGAGTTACAAGTGATACCTTCGAACTCTCTTCATCATCATAGATGGTTATTAGATCAAACAAAGGATTATGCACACCCATTTCACCTGGTCTTCTTGGAATTTCATACTGGGTTAGAATGGTCACCGATGATTTGGATTGTGGTGATGGAACTCTAGGATTTTCCAGATCGATGGTTTCCTCCAGTTGTATTGACTCTGAGCCATCTATCTCCTCTTTTTTTTTGATTGAGTCGGCTAGGGCGATCCTCATCATTTCTACTTGTTGAGGATCATTTTCTAGCTAGGGTGATTAAGTCGCTTTTTCTATCATTTTGACTTGATCATCCATACTCATAGCTTTGAACCTAGTCATGTTCGGGTTAGCTTTTCTCTGTAGTACCTCCTCCCAATCTCGACCACATTCTGTAAATATCTCATATCTTTGAACCTAGTCATGTTCAGGTTAGCTTTTCTCTATAGTACCTCCTCCCAATCCTAAGCACATTTTGTAAAGATCTCATCTTCAAACTTGTCATCTACGTATGGCCATCAGGAAGAGAGTTGTGAAGCATGTTGGAGAACTAGGCCTTTAGGGTCATTCTTGAGAAATCGTATTGTCAGGAACCTGTATTCCAGCTGACTCAAACCCTCTTGTTTATCTTGAGCAGTGTACTTCACTATAAAAAACCCTACATGGAAACCATAGGGTATGAATGATCGTTTCTTGTCCTTAACCAAAGTGGCGTTATAGCCCTGCAAGATGGTCTGGTAAAAGATTTATCCTATGATGAGTCGGTCTAGGACATGAGTGGGGAGTAAATGTGGTATGCCAGTGGCTCCAAAAAGCCTGATATAGGTTGTGGTTTTGTCGAGGTACTAGTGGCCTACTTTTGAAATCATTTTCTTGGCCGCTACAAATAGTCTTGGGCATTCTTTTTTGAATATAATGAAATAAATTTGAGCAATGAATTCATCACAAATGGGAGCATAAGAATTCTTGTACCTGTTTTATCATAGGATGTTGAGGTAGACATGTACAATCAGCTCTGCAATGTGCCAGATCAGATTCATACCGACAAAGACATTCCTTGCGTAGATCACATCTAATAGATATGAGGTCATGTTAAAAGTAGATGATTCTCCCTCCTTTGATGATTGAGCCTGCACAATACTAGTGCTCAATTACTTGGAGATGATTTCTCCCCAGTTGAAACTACTATTGAATATAGCCACAGTGTATTCCAGGGGAATCCATTCCTCTAATAACTTTGCAAAATATGTTTCCCTGTATAACCTGCAAATTAGAGCCATTAAGTAGATATTTGGCCCCCTCATATTTGTTGTCCCATACCAACTGTTGCTCCGATTTGTAAATTTATTGTCTTCATTCCACCAAGAGGCCATTAATCAGTTGGTGTCATGGAATTCATAGAACTTCACCATGAAGTCTGTGTTCAACCGCTCCTCTAGGTCCTTGGTCTTGTAATATTTATGTACTTCTGTTGGGAGAAAAACTCCTATCTCATCATTGATTAGGAACGTTTTTGCTTCTGCATGATCGATTATCCAAATCAGAGTCTCGGTGCAGGGAAAGACTGGAGTTTGGTAGGATACTATATGTAAGAAAGACCACCAGATACTCGGAAAAACCTAGTCATCGAGAACCCTTACATCCGGGTCGTTGTGTGGGATAAACTCTGGGTAATATTCCCGGTTGATTCTGTTGAACAAATCTCCCCATTGTGGTAGCATTATTTTTGATCCAGTGGTCTCTTTTGTATCGCCAAAAGTAGGGGGTTGAGAGAATGCCTTCTTAGTTGATGTATTGATGACCGGTTCAACTCTGGAGGAAAATTCCAATTGTCTCGCAGTGTTGGGAGAAGACCCTTCACCGAGCTATGTATCCTTCAATTTTGGTTCCCTTGGAGAGAATTTGGTCGTTGGCTTACCTGGAGGAATTATTTTTTTCTATAGAGAAAACAATGTTAGACATTGTGTTTTAGATAGGATGCTGATATATAAAAAATACGACCACCGAAATGATGAATTTAACACATACCTCTTATTCGCACTAGCTTAACCTAGTTTTTTGAAATTCTAAGAATCAAACAGAACTCTTGAGACACTCTCTTCACTTCTTCGACTGCTCTGGAAATGAGAAACTTATGTGCATAATGGAGGTGTTCAAAGATTTCTCAGTGATTTAAATAGATATAATACTTACCTTGTCCCGTCAGTTATTCAATTTAGGGTGTAGTTGTGGTTCTACAAAAACTAACGCTAGATCCACTTTATGCTTGAGGTTTAAATGCATTCGTAGGTTCGTGGTGCAGGCACGGGCTATAATGTAGTTGATCGACAATTTCAAATTCTCGTTGTTTGATTGACGCATGGGGTAGTAACGCATGTGGAGAGAAACATTAATTGGCCTATTAAATGGCATAATATAATCTTGTTTTGTGTTGAAAAAATCCCATCACTGCTAATTTATCGGGTGGATCGGGAGTCAATGCTTTTCTTTAGACAATGTTCGTCGATACCTCTTGGAAAAAACTACGACACCGATCCATCTTTCCATACAATTCTGATGTGGAAAATATGGCTTGGAAGTGTGACTAGGACACAATGAAACCTAATATGAATCAAGATGAAACTAAGCCATACGAAATGCCTACGTGGTAGGCGCACGTGGTGTTTGAGATTGGTGTCTTTTTTTAATTGTGTCACGGAATCGAGGATTTTCATTAGATAAGAATTTTTTTTTTAACAACATGTCCTACCCTACTAATGCTGAAAAGTATTAAGGATCGAAGATCAATGATAAGTTTAAACAAGTGTTCTTGGATTACCCCCCTCAAAATTTGTCAATGCTGAAAATGCATCGGGGATGGTGATCGAAGATGTGTCAATGCAAAAATTTTCCATGTTTTAACTCTTTGAGATTTTATCGACCCCAAACAAATGCATTAGTAATCGGCTATTAGAGGTTCATCGTGGTCCATGTCAATGTTTAGCCCTCCAAAATTTTGTTGATGTCAGTGTGAAATTAGCCATTTCCTGATTCTTCTTTGCGAACAAACAACACAAATCTACTTTGTTTTTTTACCAATGTTGATGATACATCGACGATCGACGATTATTGTTACTTTGTGGTTATGAAACTTGCTCGTATTTTTCCGACACCGAACATAAGCGCAGGGTCCACAATTTTTAGCTACAGATTCTCAGTTAAAATGCCAAGTTCTTTCTAGACTCAAAGATTTCACTTTGACAGGTTCAAATAAATCCAACTTGATCAATGGTGAGACATGAAAATGAAATTAGTGATCCCTCCACAACAGACTCAATTTAGAACATAGACCAAAAGAAAACAAGTGGTACCCAAAAGAGAAACAATTATCATAAAATATTTTAGGGTGTGTTGAGTGCTCAACAAATGGAAATTCTCTAGGCGAAAGAAAAATCTATGTTCCTTCCTTTAGGCTTAGCTCGTGTAGAAGCTGGTTGAGAAACTAACTGTCTTTGATTTTTTCAGACCATTTCCTATCTGTGCATGTACACTTTCCTGGGTTCATGAATCTGGGCCTGCATATGGAGTTTATCCCTTATCCCACCTTCGTTCCTCTTGACCATGAACCACGCCCATTTTTGACAAAATCTAGGTAAGGCATTCACTGGCTTGAGGCTATATTAGTTATCATCATTCACTTGCTATGGTGTTTCTCCATTTCCATCAAGCATTCATAGCCCCGATGGAGTCACCTCGACGTCACAGAACTTGCTCCACTGCCAGTGAGCATCCATATCCCCGACGGAGTTATCTTCATACCTTCTCCAACTTTGCACTCATTTAATGTAATTGATTTATTTATGGAAGAAATGCCCTGAGCGAGTTGGAGAGGAGGGCATCTGTTATCTGTAAGATGAAATAGTTAACATGAAAATATTCCTAGCTCTGTCTAGGGGTACATGTGGTCCTTTCTAACTTGCCAACTTTCCCTTTGGGATTTACCATGCTACCAGGCAAACACTTCATGACTCACCAAGGTCATTTGTTTTTCAAAGACAAGATATAGATCCTCTTGAAGAAATTTGTAATCTCCCAACGTTTCTTATGTTACACGTAAGCATCATTTAGGAGTAGAGTTTGCTACACCATATTTATTAAGGTTGACCAATGTTTTATAGAACATAACTTTATTATAGGAAAATACCAAGCAAAAGAAAAGACAGAAATAAAAGGAATTTTCAATCTGTCTACCCTAAACCTGCACATTTATCCTAATCATAATGTAACATGAAAAAGACACAATTTTTTTTTTAACATAAATATTATTTTAGGGCTTGGTCATTCACTGGGACGGGGTGAGGTCCCCCCCCTCATATTTTGCAACAGGTACGTGCCTACCCCAATTTTATTTGATACCTGGAAAGTTCCAAGCCATAGATTGTAAAACTTTGAATATTTTCCCTTAGGTTCGTAAACTCTATCCCATTTCAGGACTAAGTCTCCTACTTCAAAATTATTCTCTTTGGCCTTATGCTTGTCAAACCATATTTTAACCATATGTTGATGAGAAACAAACTTAGATTTTTCTTCAAGCATGAGGAGGGTATCAATTCTTTGTTGAATAGCTGATGAGGGTTGTCCTCTTGAACCCTGAGCAAGCTGAAGTGATGGAAGATATAATCCATTTGGGAGAATGGCTTCTTGTTTGTATACTAGAAAGTATGGATAGTTTCCTAGAGCTTCCTTGGGTGTTACCCTGTCTGCCCATAATGAATTATGAAGCGAGTTATTCCAATTCCTCGGATTGTCTGCGACTGTTTTCTTCAATATCCTCACTAGGTTCTTATTAGTTCATTCTACCACCCCATTTCCTTGTTGATAGTAGTTTTTCAGAGTATCTTATTATGATTCGTTTGTCTAGAGAGAAGTTTGTTAAGAGAGTAGAAGAAAAGTAAGAAAGATTGTCAAAAACGAGAATGGAAGGCATCCCAAACCTTATGATTAGTTGTTGTTCTATGAATTGGATTACAACCTTTTCATTCATGTGATTCAGAGGGGTGGCCTCTACCAATTTCGTAAAATAGTCAGTAGCAGTCCATATGTATTTATATTGTTTTGAAGAAATCGAGGTAATATACCCTATGACGTCTAACCCCCATTGCTCGAATGGTCTGAATATGGTCACTAGTTGGAGCAGGACAACTGCTCTCTTTTCTCTACCAATGCTTATTTGACAATATTTACAGTTCCTAGCATATGTATGAGTGTCCCTAAATAGAGTAGGCCAGTAATAACCAACTCTTAATATTTTGTGAGTTGTGGTATTTATTGCAAATTGTCCACTTGTAGGACCATCATGGAGCTCCCTTAGAACCTTTTCTGCATCTTCACGTTTGAGACATATCAAGAGTACTCCATCATAATTTACATGAAAAAGTACTGAATTTACATGGCGATATTGCATGGATTTTAGCCTGAGATCTCTCCTTTCCTTAGGGCTTAGGTTTTCTGGGAAACTCCCATGATGCAGGAAGTAATTCAATTTTTCATACCAAGACTCTTTCCCTAGGGAAATGTACAAATATTCACTACACCATAATGCTAATTCATTCTCCCACCTGAAGTCTTCATTTATTTGATATTGGGCTTCTGTGGCCAGATTACACAATCCTTGTCCCTTTACTAATTTGGCAAGTTTAATATCTAGACAAAATTCTTGGACAAATACCATCCAATTTCCCCTTCCCTCCCCCATATCCTATTGAGTGAATAGGGATCAGACTGCAGGATGAGGAAAGATGAATTTGGTATGATTTTTTAGGATGTAATATCTAGAATGTTTCACTGCTTTGTACACTGCATAAGTCTGTTTGTATATAGTAGGGTAGTTCAATTCAACTCCTTGGAGATTAGTGCTCATAAATGATACAGGTGCCTCATTGTTATCATCATCCTTCTGGTTCAATACTGCAACTAAGGATTGGTTGAAGGTGAAAGTATAAAGGAAAACATCTTTACTAAAGTCGGGACTTCGCAGCACTGGAACTTGAGATATTGCAGTCTTGATATTGTTGAAAGCATATTTTCGCTCATCATCCTACTTAAAATATGCATCCTTGTGAATCATTTTTTGTAAGGGTTTGACAGTTTCAATGAAATCGAACGTGAACGTTCTCACAAAATTGGTTTTCCCAAAGAAGGATTGCATAGCCCTTTTGTTATGGGATAAGGGAAGCTGAGCTATTTCCTTTATTCATTTGATATCTATATGAATTATTTCATGAGATATGACCTATTATTTTCCCTTCCTCGACACCAAAGATGGTTTTATTAGGGTTTAAAGATATTCCATATTTCCTACACCTTTCAAAAATTTGGGTTAGATGTTGGATGTGATCTTCTCTGTTCTTTGAATACACAATCACGTTGTCTAAATATACTACTACAAATTTGTTAATCAATCCCCGAAAAGCTACGTCCATGGCCCTTTGGAAGGTTTCCCCTGCATTGATAAACCCAAATGGCATGTGTCTATAAGAATAAGTTCCCCACTTGGTTTAGAAGGTAGTTTTCAATCGGTCTTCCTCTAAAACTAGAACCTAGTTATAACATGAGAAACCATCTAGAAGGGATAAAATTTCAGAACCAAACACGGTCTTCAAGAGTTGTTCCATGGGTGGGACTGGGTAGTTATGTTTTTTTGATTCTCTGTTATGGCTTCTGAAATCTACACTCAGGTGGATCTCCCCAGACTTTTTTCTAAAAGAAACCAAATTTCATACCCAAGCATAGTGTCTAACCTGAAAGATAATCTTAGTAGCTAGTAATTTCTTTAACTCTTGATACATCATGGGTTCCAAATATTTATGGTACCACCTGAGATTTTGTTGGAAAGGTTTTACTCCAGATTTTAATGGGATTGTGTGTTGAAAAATGCGAGTGTCATAAGTTTTCAATTATCGGTAGGTCTAAGCAAAGACGTCTTGATATTCTCTAAAAATACCAAGATAAGATTTCTTGTCTTCTTTAGACACTATTTTACCTATATTTACATTCTTAGGGTTTTCCAGGGTTCCTAGGTTTATAGTCTCGTATATGGGACATGAACTCCATGTCTTTGTGTTCTTTGACCCTTTAAATCTTTCCCTCAAGTCAAAAAGGTTCTCCAAATTGGCTACCCCTTTCGGTATTGTGTGAAACCTTGGTTTATTATTCGAGTGATATGTTCCACTCTTCTATTCATGGAAATATATTTATGTTAGTTTCTCTTGGAATACCTCATCATCAATAGCCAAATATTTGAAATTCTCTTGATTGGTTAGAAAATATACAATCTGTTCATCTCCTTCGAAAACCTTCCAATTAACAATATTGTTGGGTATTGATGGTTTGTAGAGTAGTTCCACAGTGAACCTGGAGGCTTCATAGTCTTATAAAGGGGATAAATGCGAGGCTGCAGTGGTTAGGGAATCAACAAGAGTATTCTTTGTCCTGGGAACAACAGTAATATTAAAATCCTCAAAATGTTCAATTTGTCTATGCACCTCCTGTTGGTAATTTCTCAAATGAGGTGAATTTCAATGGATAATGTTCTTTACTTGCCTAATGATAATTTCAGAGTACCCAAAAACTTTCAGTTCTTTAATTTTTAAGTCTATGGCTTTCTTCAGTCCCTGAACTAGAGCTTCATACTCAACCATGTTATTGGTGCATTCAAATTCTAGTCTGTAGGATAGGAAATTCTGCCTTCCCTTTGGGTCAATGAGGATACATCATGATCCTGATCCTTCTTGTGATTTATATCCATCAAGGTACATCATCAAATTTATGAGAGAAATTTAGCAACTTCTTCGGGCCTAGTTATTTTCTCATCTATGTGTACCTTGTCTATTGTTTCCAACAGAGGTTCCTGATAGAAGATGATTTCTCCTACCAGTGCCAGTAGATTCAATTGAAAATTCATTTCAGAGTTTTGAGTGAGAGGTACATCATATGAGAGAGGAGAAAAATTGCCGAAATGAGAATTGTGGGAGTAGTTTCATAGCACGAGGAAATCTATTGATGAGGGTTCGTTGAAGGCTTCTAAATCTATGACAATATGTTTGAGATATATTTCCCTATAAATCCTAATCATGTTGGTATGTCCCTTTAGTGGAAACCAGAGGTGAGCCTAGTTCATGATAAAGTATCCGTTCAATTTCTCAGACCAATATCGACTGAGTAGAAATCCATAAGCTTTTGGGATATCTACTACAATGATGTCAATTACTTGAACAAATTTGGGGTGTGTATCCATTCTGATCATGACATCCTTAAGTTCCCTAATAAATTTTACCTAATTTATGTCTAGTTGTATAACTTGTTTATCACTTTTGAGCGGAATTACATTCAATTTCTTGCGGATCAACAATGGCATGACATTGGAGGATTCCCCTAAATCGACTAAACAATTATGCAGGTTTATGTTGAAGAATTCAAATGTTAAAAGGAAAGGTGGGACAAAAGGATTTCCTCTTTTCTCTACAAAGACGCATTTACATTTGGTTTGTTCTTTAGATCTTTGGGGGATGAGGCCTCACCTAGGTTAGTGCTTGCTATAGGGGTTTCTATTGAATTCAAGGACTATAAAAAAAAATCGTTTTGCTAGGGAATTCTGCACATGTCCATGATCGACACATTGGCCTTCAACTTCTTTAAATATTCTACTATGTTGTAGTCCAGCTTGAGTGACTCCTATGTGTATGTTTATAGGAGACAAAAGGTGCTTTCAAGTGATCGACTGTTTGTTTTCCCCTCGAACATTGGACAATGATAAGGTCATTTGAGATCGGTTGACCCTTACTTCACATTTTCACCACCAAAACCTTAGCAGGTGGTTCCTGGACTTCAAATACATCATCGAGAGGCATTGAAAAGTCAGGATCCCACAACAACATGGTTGTTTCTTCCGATGGCTCAAACTCCTCCTGATTGATGATGTTCACTGTCGATCCACTTGAATTCTCGGTAAAAGAAACTTTGTCTAGGAACCAATTGGCCATTAAATTCATAATGTGCACCCATTGGGGATAGTCTCTTTCAGAATGTTTCTCTTTATGGTACATGAAAAAAGAGTCGAACACTACATTACCCAGGTCAATGTTTAAGTTGGATGGGGGAGGTTCAATCGCTTTGAAAGGTGGGTTTCTTTTAAAAAAGGGTTTATAGGGCCTTTGACCTTGGTTTCCTTCCCTGACACTTCTTTTCATGTCTATGATTTCATTTGACAGTTTCTTTATCATTCGTTGTAGGTATTCTATGTCCCCACTTCTTAGTATCGTGACCTTCTTCTATTTGTCTTCCTAGGGGTCTAGTCAACAAAATTCCTCTCCTAGGTGGAGGTTGAACTTCCATCTTAACTAGTGAGACCCGTCCCTCTTTGCATCCTTTCATTTGGAATTCAATCGTTTTGGCTTCCTCGAAATTTTAAGCTAGGGTATGTTTGGCAGCCCTTTTGACAAACATGGAAATGGAAGCAAGGAGAGAATTAGCATATACCTATATTTGCAACTCCTAAGTAGGTTTAGATTCGGGTTGAAATTTGTTCAAGATAGTGGTAAATCATTGATTGAATTCCTTAACCTTCTCTTTTGAACTCATGGTGGCGGTGAATAGTTCATCTATTAAAGTTCCTATGGTGGTTTCTTCTGCAAATTTGTCTAAGAAATCCTTTTGAAACTTCGTCCAACTAGTTATGGACCCCACAAAAAGTTAAAATACCAAGTTGAGGTTGAATTCTCGAAGGATGTACATCCAACGTACATCCTCGTGTTGTACATTCACAAATATTATAGCTAGTATGAATTATTTAATATGGTCCTCGAGCAATCTGGATGTTTCAAGATCGAATTTGGGAAGTTATTTTTTTGGATGTTGAGGGAGGTTATGTACCCGTCCTGGAATTTCCAGAGAATCCCTAGCCAACCAAGGTTGATTATTTGGAGGTGGATTTCCCCTTTCTTCATTATTATCATTATTATCCTCCATGTCATCTGATTTTGAAACTAAGCGATCCGAGTTAAACATTTCCTCGTCAGATTCAAAATCATTGAACTCAGAGTAGTTACCAGCTGGTGTTTCGGGGATCAGATTAAGGGGTTGTTTGATCTAAGTGAGGGAAAAATATATCAGATCTTCGACCGTGTGAACAAAATCCTGGTCCATGGTATCAACTACTGGTCTGCTTACTTGTTTTCTATGAGGAAGTAACAGGGCTAAGGGTAAGAATCCAATTTGTTGAGCATAAGCTCTTGTGATTCTTATGAATTGGTTCAAATATTCATGGGGAAGAGCATAAGGTATTTCAGGGAATAGGTGTTCTTCCTCATGCTGGGGTGAGTTACTTGTTTTAGGAGTACTCTCTGTATGTGGGTTGTTTTGAATATGTAGGCTATGTGAAATATATTATCAGAAATATTGTTATCCATTCATTCATCCAAGCCCTCCTTCTAGCACCAATTCTATTGAGGGTTCTGAGATCCCTTTAACTCAACAGTAGGAACCAAACCCACCTTAGAGGCCCAGTTAGACTCTGCAGCATTTGATGGGTGAAATAGTTCTCTAGATATTTCGATCTAACTAATTTATCGATGGGCTTTACTTAGTGATTGACAAAATATCTTTCTGTGAATGTTCCTCCTTCAGATTAAACATTCTCTTTTTTTTTTTTTTTTCCTTTTATTATATGAGTTTGATAAAGTAAGGTGTGATGGTATAAACCAATTGATAGAAGGGATTCTAAACTACTAAAGAAGGCTAAGCCTAGGATAACCCTCGTTCTCTAGCATGGAAGAAATGATATTCACACCTATTACAAGTCTAGTAATAATACATTAAATTGTTGGTATTTCAACAGTGACTAAGATACAATTATTGAAAGATAATACGCATGCAACAAGATGAGTGCAAGAAAAATAGTTTCCTTAGTTGTACCATCAATCACACATTAACATAATGATTTTCTTTTCATCATTAATAAAAAAAGAAATGTTAAAATATTGAAACAGATAGCTTATCAATAGATTCAGAAACTCTTACTCATTACAACATCAACTACTGAAATAAAATTTGGAAATAGTTCCTCCTCAATCCAATCACATAAATCCTATGATGAAAAAAAACAAAATTATGTCTCTGGTTCTAAACAATACTTCTCAATTAAGGTTGCTCATAAATAGTTCTTTACAATTCTAAAAAATAGGGTCTTTTCCCAAAACCATAGACCCTTCCCAAAAGGCCAATCCCTCTATTTATAAAGAATCACTAACTAAAAATATCTTCTATAATTTTGTGTTAAGTAAAACAAAATATTTCCATGTGGTGTTTGATCTCTTTATTCTCTGGAAATCATCTTGTGGTTCTACTAGAGTGGATGACTCTTCTCGTATTCTGAAAAATTGATGAAGAGATCCTCGTATGTGTTAGAATATGGGAATCTATGTTGTTCCATCAGGGATGAAAGGGTTTCCTTCACTTCTACTACCCGCTATATGTATTCGATGACTTTGGAACTTAAACGTCGTAGAACTGCATGATCCTTGATCAGATGTTCCATAAAATTCTATATTTGACTCAGTGTCATGCTTGCCACCTGTGTGATCTCCACTCCCCATGTTCATTCTTGTTCTTCATGTTGTTTGACTATGTCATGCAAGTCGATGAAGTCTTCGGGTGAGACAAAATCTGGAAGGCCAATGCCTCTCATCTCCACATTAATCTTTTCCCAACTTATTTCACACTCGGTCCATCTCTTCTGTATTTATTGCTGAGGTTCCTGGGACATACTTACCCAATATTTAGTTGTTTTCCTTATTTGGGAGATGTTGTTATCCATCAGCACTCAAATTCCATGCTCCTATGTGTCTCAACCCTTCTACACTGCGTTGATGTATTCAATTTATTCTATAACTTGTCATGCCTTTTCATACAATCTCTCCATGTCCTTAAAGGTTTCTCATGCCATAAGGGTATCTTCTTTATAATCGACTACACATGCAGTGAAAATATGTCTTTCTCTTGTGAACTTTTCATATGCATGTTGGAACTCACTCTTTAGAAAAATGGTGGCTTGCGTTGAGTCTTGGTAATACTTTTCCAAGTGGTGAAAATGGTATGGCTCCTTCAGTGCAACATCCAGTTCCTTTTCATATAGATTTTCTCGATTTAATGTGGCATTAGTGATAGCCATCCTTGCACTGGTGAGCTCAGATGTCTTCGTATGTTCTGTATTGAGCAAATTCTCCTTCATGGTGAAGAGAATCGAGCTATCCAGTGTGAGTCTTCTTTTATTGGTGGTCCTCCTCATGATATATTTCCTCTTCTTTTCGTAAGTGATCTCCTATATATCGACGACCTCATCAATAGGCTCAAGGATTTGTTGTTCTCCCCAGGTCAGAGTGTTTCCCAAGATTCCTACTATATGTAATTTCTCTATAACCGGTTCTCTTACTTCTTCCATATGTTCCAATGGCTCAAACTCCACCTGGTGTTCATCGGCTAGTGAGGTATCGACCAAAGTTGAAGATTCGGTGATAGGCCCCATAATTACTTGGTGATCATTTATTGAGGTGTTGATCTCTGGTTGTTGCAATTCATCTTTTTTCCCACCTGCACCTATTTCTTCCCTAGAGATGTCTTTAGGGCTCCCTGATAGGTCGAGAATTTTAGTGTCTAAGATAATTTTGGCCTCATGGTCGCCCTATAGAGGGTTTCAAATTGATGCATCAAGACTTAGAGTAGATTTCCCCCGTAGTTCTTTATCCTTTATAACTGGTATCAGAGTTATAAGTGAGACCTACGAACTCTCTTCATCATCATAGATGGTTATTAGAACAAACAAGGGATTAGGCACACTCGTTTCACCTGGTGTTCTTGAAATTTCATACTGGGTTGGAATGGTCATCGACGATATGGCCTATGGTGATGGAACACTAGGATTTTTCATATCGGTGAGTTCCTCTAGTTGTATTGAATATGATCCATCTAGCTCCTCTATGATTGTGATTGGGTCAGCCTGGGTGATCCTCGTCATTTCTACTAGTTGAGGATCGTTCTCTAGTTGGTCGATGATTCTTTGGGCTCCTTCTAGTAACAACAACCCCCTCCTTTTTGGCTCAGTGGATTCTACTTCTCTGTTTTCTTCTCTAACCCTGAGAGATTCTTGAGCCATTTGTTCTATCGTTCGACTTGCTCATCCATACTCATAGATTAGAACCTAGTCATGTTCGGGTTATCTTTTCTCTGTAGTACCTCCTCCAAATCCTGAGCACATTCTACAAATATCTCATATTTAAACTTGTCATGTGTGTATGGCCAATAGAAAGATACTTGTGAAGCATGTTGGAGAACTAGGCCTTTAGGGTCATTCTTGTGAAATAGACATGTCAAGAACCTGTATTCTAGCTGACTCAAACCCTCTTGTTTAAATTGAGCAGTGTCCTTCACTATATAAAACCCTACATGGAAACCATAGGGTATGAATACTCGTTTATTGTCCTTAACCAAAGTGGCTTTATAGCCCTGCATAATGGTCTGATAACAGATTTCTCCTATGATGAGACGTTCCAGGACATGAGTGCGGAGTAAATGTGGTATGTCGATGGCTTCGAACACCCTAATATAGGTTGTGGTTTTGTCGAGGTACCAGTGGCCTACTTTTGAAATCATTTTCTTAGCCGCTACAGACAGTCTTGGGAATTATTTTTTGAATATAATGAAAAAAATCCGAGAAATGAATTCATTTCAAATGAGAGCATACGACTTCTTGCACCTATTTTCCTATAGGATGCTAGAGTAGACATGTACATGCATATCTATGACATACCAACTCAAATTCATACTGGCGAAGACATTCCTTTCGCAGATAACATCTAACAGATATGAGGCCATGTGAAAAGAGGGTGCTTCTCTCTCCTTTGGTGACTGAGCCTGCAATATATTGGTGCTAAATTGATTGGAGATGATTTCTCCCTAGTTGAAACTACTCCCAGAGATAGCCACAGTGTATGCCAGGGGCATCCATACCTCTGCGAACTTTGTGCAGTCGTTTTCCCCATATAACCGAAAAATTAGAGCCATTAAGTAGATATATGTCTCCCTCATATTTGTTGTCCCGTACCAGTTGTTGCTCCAGTTTGTAAATTTATTGTCTTCCTTCCACCAGGAAGCCATTAATCAACTGGTGTCATGGAATTCATAAAAATTCACCATGGAGTTTGTTTTCAACCACTCCTTCGGGTCCCTGATCTTGAAATATTTATGGACTTTTGTCGGGAGAAAAAATCCTACACATACACCATTCTCATCATTGATTAGGTACTTATGCGTGTCTGCATGATCGATTATCCAACTCATAGTCTCAATTCAGGGAAATTCTAGATTTCGACAGGCTACCATATGCAAGCATGACCGTTGGATATTAAAAAAAACCTGGTCATCGAGCACCCTTACATCGGGTTTGTTGTGTGGGATAAACTTTGAGTAATATTCCTAGTTGATTCTATTGAACAAATCTCCCCATTGTGGGAGAATTATTTTTGATCCAATGGTTGCTTCTGTATCGCCAAAAGAAGGGGTTTGAGTGAATGCCTTCTTAGTTGATGTCTTGATGACCGATTAAGCTCTGGGGGGAAATTTCAACTTCCTCACAGCGTCGGGAGAAGGCCCTTCACCAACCTTTGCATTCTTCAAATTTGGTGGCCTTTGCAAGCATCTGGTTCTTGGCTTCCTTGGAGGCATTTTTTTTTCTATAGAGAAAACAATGTTAGACATCGTGTTGCAGATAGGATGCTAATATATAAAAAATATGACCGTCGAAATGATAAAGTTAACACATACCTCTTCTTCGCACTAGATTAACCTTTTTTTTTTAAATTTTGAGAATCAAACAGAACTCTTCAGACACTCTCTTCGCTTCTTTGGCTGCTCTGGAAATGAGAAACTTGTGTGCATAATGGAGGTTTTCGAAACTATATTAGTGATTTAAATGGAGATAATACTTACCTTGTCACATCAGTTATTCAATTTAGGTTGTAGGTGTAGTTCTACAAAATATGCCGCCAAATCCGCATTATGCTTGAGGTTTAAATACAGTCGTAGGTTGGCGACGCAGGCACGGGATATAATGTAATTGATTGACGATTTCAAATTCACGTTGTTTGATCAACGCATGGGGTAGAAATGTATGTGGAGTGAAACATTAATTGGCCTATTAAATGGAAGAATCTGATCTTGTTTCATGTTGAAAATGTCCCATCACCGCTAATTTATCGGGTGGATCGAGAGTCGAAGATTTTCTTTAGACAATGTTCATTGATACCTCTTGGAAAACGCTCTGACCCCGATCCATATTGTCATACAACGTGTTGATATCTCAATACACCCTAAAATCCTTATAACATTTTATCAATTTTTGGGTACCACTTTTTTTCTTTTACTATCTACATCGACTTCGCTTTGGGGGGTGGTTTATTTTTTTTYGTTTTCATGAATCTTATTGATCAAATAAGATGTGTTTGAACTTKTTAAAATAAACCTTGTGTCTAAAATAAATTTAAATTCCAATTAAGAATCGATGATTAACATTGTGACTGATGCACTTTTGTTCGACATTAACAAAAATGCAAGAAGGTAAAGTGGCCACACAATTGCACTAATYGCYGATCGTTGATTCCCCAAGAACATTGACAAAATGTGGAGTTGTTTTGCRTAATTTATTCACCACAAAAAACCWAGGAGATAGTCGATCCCCATCGGTATCAGCAAAATACAAGAAAGATAGACATTGACAAAARCTGTAAAGAAATCACCGATAGTCGATGATCGTTGYGCTTTATCAGGGTCGGGGAAATCTAGAAAGGYTAAGACAATTKTTTTGTCTATGACAAGTGTATCGTTGATCATCGATCCCCGATACACTTTTGACATTGGTACTTTTTCATGAGATTCGATTGGGGATCACTTGGGTAGGTTTATCGTCGATCATCGATCCTTGATACTTTTTGGCATCAGCAAGATATGATCAGGTTTTAGAATGTATAGCTTAAAGAAATTCATGATTCTAATTAACATGAATGAATCAAAACATTGATCTCGAGTGCCATGTGTCTTTATCATGTAAGGGTGTCATACAACCTAGTTTCAACTTGAGTCATCTTAATGTTTCCTGTGTCCTAGTCCCACCTCCAAGTCAGCTTCGCCACATTAGCTCTATATGTAAATATCCATCAGCGTCAGAGTTTTTGCAAGAAGCTATCAATGAAAAGTGCTCAAAGCAGAATCCCGACCCTCAACTCATCAATTGGACTATTGAAATGATAGGATGTTTGCAGCATAAGATACGATCGAATTTGTACATTTAATAGGACAGTTAATGCGTGATCCCTCATTTGTTTCTACCTCATGCATCGATTGATTAACAATAATTTGATACTTCCAATAGGCCACATTACAACCCGCATCCATGCCATCAACCCGCGATGAATTTAATTTTAAACAGCTTTGAAGATCTGACATAATATTTAATGAAATTACACTCACAACCCGAATTGAATGGCTGATGTGACAAGGTAAGTTAATCCCTGTTTAAATATCTAGAATATTTTTGAACAAATTCATCTTGCACATAAGTTTGAATTCCAGAGCATCCAAAGTAGAAAAGTGAGCGTCTCGAGACTTTGTTGATCCTTAGATTATCAAAACCAGGTTAAACAAGATTCAAAGGTATGTGTCCAAGTTTGTTAAATTCGGAGGTCATGATTTATATATGCATCTGATTTTCTTGCACAGTCTCTAAACTATGTTCTAGATGTAGGTAAAATGTCGTTGAGAAATCCAACCACTAGACATTCATCGAAGAGAACGAAATTCATGTGTTGAGGGATAAAAACATAGATCGGATCAGGAAAGAGACCAAATATTGGGTGAAAATGGCCCATGAACCTCAGTGGGAGATTCAAGAGAAATGCATCGATTGTGAAAGGATTTGGGTAAATATTAATCGGGAGATAAAAAACATTGGCCTCCCAGAATTCGACTCACTTGAGGACTTTGTCGACTTGCATGACATAGTCAAGCAACATGCAGAACAAGACTTGGCATGAACCGCAGAGATAGAAAACGCGGTGAGCATGGTGTGAGGTCAATTACAACAGTTCATGGAACACCTGATCAAGGCTCGAGCTATATTGCAACAGTTAAGTGTCAAGATAGTCAAGTATCGGGCATGGGCCATAGAAATAAAATAAATCCTTTTGGCCTCAATGGACCAACACAGATTTCCATATGCCAACACATGCGAGGAACTCTTCGTCAAATGGCCAGAGTATGAGAAGAGTCATCCACTTAAGTGAAACTATTTGATGATTCTTAGAAGACAAAGAGATGGAAGTGCCATGTGGCGATGTTTTATTTTACTTACCTTGCACTTTTGATAGCTATTTATAGTTAATGATTCATTATAAATAATAGGATTGAACTTTTAGTGGAGGTCAATGGTTTTTTCAAAGACCCTCATTTTTGGAATTGCAAAGAACTATTTCCGAACTACCTTAATTGAGAAGTCTTGTTTAGGACCGGAGACAAACTTCTATTTTTCATCAAAGGCATGTGTGATTGGATTTGAGTAGGAATTACTTCTGACTTTGTTTCATGAATGGATGTTGTAATGAGTAAGAGTTTCTGAATCTATTGGTAAGTTATTTGTTTCAATATTTTTGTAGTTCTTATCTCTAATGATGAAAGCAAATTGATGTGTTAAAGTGTGATTAATGCTAGAGCTAAGGAAACTATTTTTCTTGCCATAATTTTATTGCATGTATGTTTTATTTTTATAATTGTATCTCAGTCAATAATTGAAATGCCAGCAAGTTAATGTATTAGTAATATTTGTTTTCATTCTTGAGCACAAGGGTTATCCCAAGCTCAGTTGTCTTCAATAGTTAAGAAACCCCCCTTTTCTTTATCARCTGGTTTATAGCAACACCCATATTCTAATCAGACCCATCTAATAAGAGAAAACAAAAAAAATAAAGTTTAAAATGAAGGAGGAATTTTCACAAGAAGATATCGTGTCAATCACTATGTAAAGGCCATCRATAAATCAGTCGGATAAAAAKATATTGAGAACCATTCCACCATTAAATGATGYAGAGTCTAATTGGGACTTTGTGGTGGGTTTGGTTCCTACTATTGAGTCAAAGGGATTTAAGACCCCTCAATAKAATTAGCACTAGAAGGAGGGCCTGAATGAATGGCTAACAATATTTATGATATAATATTTCACATAACCTATAGATTCAAAACAACCCACATGCATGGCTTATCATTCTAAAGATAGCCCACATACACTAAGTACTCCTGAAATGAGTAACTCACCCCAGTAAGAGGAATAACATTTATTCCCTGAAATACCTTACGCTCTTGCCCATGATGAGTTGAACTAGTTCAGAAGAATCACAAGAGCTTATTCCCGAAAAATTGGATCATTACCCTTAGCTCTGTTACTACCTCGTAGAAAAAAAGTAAGTAGACCAATGGTCGACACCCCCGACCAGTTGTTTTTTCACACAGTATAATACCTCATAGATTTATCCCTCACCGAGATTGAACATCCCCTTAATCTAATCCTCGAAACACTAGCTGGTAACTACTCTAAGACCAATGATTTTGAATCTGACGAGGAAGGGTTTAACTTGAATCGCTCAGTGTCAGATTCAGACGACATGGAGGATAACAATGATCATAATGAAGAGAGGGGAAACCCACCTCAAAATAATCAACCATGGTTGTTTAGAGATGCTATGGAAATCCCCGGATGGGTACATAACCTCCCTCGAAATCCAAAAAAGTTACTTCCCAAGTTTGACCCTGAAACCTTCGAATTTCTTGAAGACCACATTAAAAATTTCATACTATCTATTAGACTGATGAATGTCCAATATGAGGATGTAATATGTAGTATTTTTCCTTGTACCTTTGAGAATTAAGCCTCAACATGGTATTTTAACTTTCCCATAGGGTCGATAACTAGTTGGATGAAGTTTCAAAAGGATTGTTTAGACAAATTTGTAGAAGAAACCACTACAGGAGATTTAATGGCTGAGTTGTTCGTCGCCACCATGAGTTCAAAAGAAAATTTTAAATATTTCAATCAATGATTCACCACTATCCTGAACAAATTCCAACCCGAAGCTAAACCCACTCAGGAGTTGCAAATAGAAGTATACACTAATGCTCTCCCCACTTCTATTTCCATGTTTTTAAAAATGGTTGCAAACATACCCTTGCTGAGAATTTTGAGGAAGCCAAAACAATTGAATTCCAATTGAAGGGATGTAAAGAGGGTCAAGTCCACCCAGGAGAGGACTCTTGTTGACTAGACCCCTAGGGAAACAAACTGAACAAGGTCTCAAAAAGGGAAGTGGAGACATAAAATACCTACAACGGATGATAAAGAAGTTGTCAAATGAAATCGTAGACATGAAAAGGAGTGAAGGGGAAGGAAACCAAGGCCAAAGGCCCTATAAACCCTTTTTAAAAAGAAACCCACCGTTCAAAGCAATTGAACCTCTCCCAACCAACTTAAACATCGACCTGGGCAATGTAGCATCTGACTCTTTCTATACTTATCATCAAGAGAAAAAATCTGAAAGAGACTGCCCAAAATGGGTGCATGCCATGAATTTGATGGCCAATCGGTTCCTAGACGAAGTTTCCCTTACCAAACAATCAAGCAGCTCAATGATGAATATTGCTAATCATGAAGAAGTTGAATTGTCGGAAGAAACAACCATGTTGTTGTGGGATCTTGAATTATCAATGCCTTCCAATAATATATTTGAGGTTCAAGAACCACCCACTAAGGTTTGGGTTGTGAAAACGTGAAGTAGGGGTCAATCGGTCTCAAATGACCTTACCATTTCCCAAAATTTGAGAGGAAAAAAACATTCGATCACCTGAAAATACCTTTTGTCTCCCAAAGAAATCCTATAAACATCCATACACAAGAATCACCCAAATTAGACTACAACATAGTAGAAGATCTAAAACGATTGAAGGCAAATGTATCAGTCATGGACATGTGTAAGATTTCCTAGAAAATTACAAGCCTTGAAGTCAATAGAAACTCCTATAACAAGCACTAACCAACGAAAAAATAGAGCCCCCACATATCTAAAAAATAAACCAAATTTGAACGCTTGCTCTATAGATAAAAAAAGGAAATCCTTTTGTCTCACCATTCCTTTTAACATTTAAAGTCTTCAACATAAACCTACATAATTGTTTAGTTGACTCAAGGGCATCCTCTAATGTTATTCCATTATCTATCTGCAAGAAATTAAAAATAGTCCCTCTCAAAAGTGATAAGCATGTGATACAACTGGACAAAACCCAAGTGAAAGTTATTGGAGAAATCAAGGATGTCATGATCAGGATGGCTACACACCCGAAATTTTTTCAAGTAATTGACATCATTGTGGTAGATATACCCAAAGCTTATGGACTACTACTTAGTCGAGATTTGTCTGAGAATTTGAATGGATACTTTAGCACGGACGAGTCTCACCTTTGGTTTCCATTAAAGGGACATGCAAACATGATTAGGATCGATAGGTATATGTATCTCAAACATATTGTCACTAATTTAGAATCCCTCAACGAACCCTCATCGACAGATTTCCCCGTTCTAGGAAACTACTCCTGCGATTATGATTTTGATGATTTCTCCCCTCTCTCTTCTGATGATCCTCTTAATAAAAATTCTGAAATGACTTTTCAAGAAAATGTGTCGACAACGGCAGAAGAAACCCTCTTCTATTAAGAAACTCTGTGGAAACCACAAAGAAAATAAGTGGAGAGGAATAAGTTAGTAGGCCAAGAGAAGCTGATGGTCTTCTCTCACAAGTTTGGACCTTGTACTTTGATGGGTCTAAATCAAAAGAAGGATCAGGAGCAGGGTGTATCCTCATTGATCCAAAGGAGAAATGAATTTTCTTGTCCCACAGACTAGAACTTGAATGCACTAATAACACCGCCGAGTATGAAGATTTAGTGCAAGGACTAAAGAAATCCATAGACTTAAACGTTAAAGAACTAAAGGTTTTCGGAGACTCTGATATTATTGTTAGGTAAGTAAATACCACTATACATTGCAAATCTCCCCAACGTAAGAATTATCAACAGGAAATGGATAGGCTAATAGAACATTTTGAAGCCTTCAACATTACAATGATCCCCGGAACAAAGAATACTCTTATTGATTCCCTGTCCACTTCTTCCTCGAGTCTATCCCCTTTAGAATACTATGAATCCTCCTGGTTCACTGTGGAGCTACTCTACAAACCATAAATGCCCAATAATATTTCTAATTGGAAGGTCTTTGAAGGATATGAACATATCATAAAAATTTTAACCAATCAGAAAATTTTTAAAGACCTAGATATTGACGATGAAATATTCCAAGAGCAACTAGTAGACACCAATCCCCATGAACAAAGAGGTGAAACATATCACTCAACAAACAAACCAAGGTTTCACATGATACTGAAAGGGGTAGCCAATTTGGAGAACCTATTTTACTTAAGGGAAATATTTAAAGGTTCAACAAACACAAAGACAGGGAGCTCATGTCCCATGTACGAGACCGTAAACCTAGGAACCCCGGAAAACCCTAAGAATATAAATCTTGGCAAGACAATATATAAAGAAGAAAGAAAAGAATATCTCAAAATTTTCAGAGAATACCAAGATGTTTTTGCATGGTCCTACAGAGATATGAAGACTTAGGACACTTTCATCATTCAACACACAATCCCGTTAAAACCTGAAGTAAAACCCTTCCAACAAAAGATCCAGAAGTATCACCCATCTCTGGAACCCCTCATGTGTCAGGAGTTAAATAAATTGCTTGATGCTAAAATTATCTTTCAGGTTAGACACTCTTCCGGGGTAGCAAATTTGGTTCCTTTCAGGAAAAAGTATGGGGAGATCCACCTATGTGTGGATTTCAGAAACCTCAATAGAGCATCAGAAAAGGATAACTACCCAGTCCCACTGATGGAACAACTCTTTTAAATTATGTCTAGTTATGAGATTTTCTCCCTGCTAGATGAATTTTCAAGGTACAACCAAGTTCTAGTTTCAGAGGAAGAGAGATTGAAAAATACCTTCCAAACCAAGTGGGGAACCTTTGCTTATAAGTGCATGCCATTTGGGTTAATCAATGGAGGGGAAACCTTCCAAAGGGCCATGGACATATCTTTTCGGGGACTAATCAACAAGTGTGTAGTAGTTTATTTGGACGACGTGACTGTGTATTCAAAGAATAGAGAAGATCACATCCAACACCTAACCCATTTTTTCGAAAGCTGTAGGAAATATGGTATATCTTTAAACCCTAAGAAAAATATCTTTGGTGTCGAGGAAGGGAAACTAATAGGTCATATTATATCTCAAGAAGGAATTCGCATAGACCCAGAACAAATTAAGGCAATAGCTTAGCTTCCCTTACCCCACAAAAAAAGGCTATGCAATCCTTCTTTGGGAAAATCAATTTTGTGATGAAGTTCACCTCTGATTTCGTTGAAACCATAAAACCCTTACAAAAAATGATCCGCAAAGATTATGAATTTAGGTAGGATGATGAATGAAAAAGTGCTTTTAGCAATATTAAGACTGCAATTTCTCAAGCTCCAGTGTTGTGAAGTCTTGAATTTAGCAAGGATTTTCTCCTCTATACTTTTGCCTCCGAGCAATCTTTAGTTGTAGTATTAAATCAGAAGGATGATGACAACAATGAGGCGTCGATCTCATTTATGAGCACTAATATCCAAGGGGCTGAGCTAAATTACTCTTCTATAGACAAACATGCTTATACGATGTATAAAGCAGTAAAACATTTTAGATCTTACATCCTAAAAAATCACACCAAAGTCATTGTGTCACATCCTGCAGTATTATCCCTATTCACTCAACAGAATATGGGGGAAAGAAGAGGAAACTAGATGGTAGTTTTCCAAGAGTTTTACCTAGATCAAAACCTGCCAAACTAGTTAAGGGACAGGGATTGTGTAAACTGGCCGCTGAAGCCCAAGACCAGGTAAATGAAGACTTCAAGTAGGAGAATGAATTGGTGTTATGGTGTAGTGAAGCTTTATTTGTTCCCCCAGGGAAATATTATTGGTATGGGAAGATCACTTATATCCTGGATCATGGTACTTGAACAGAAAATCTAAACCCTAAGGAAAGGAGAGCTCTCAGACTAAAATCGACACAATATCGCCTCATAAATTTGGTGCTCTTCCACGTGAATTATGACGGGGTACTTTTGATATGTCTCGAACATGAGGATGTAGAAAAGGTTCTGAAGAAGCTCCATGATGTTCCTGAAGGTGGACACTTTGTAGGGAATACCACCACTCACAATATACTAAGATTTGGCTATTATTGGCCTACTCTGTTTGGATATGCTCACACATACGCTAGAAACTGTAAAACTTGTCAAAAGAGCGTGGGGAGGGAAAAGAGAGTAGTTGTCCCACTCAAAATTGTGTCCATATCCAGACCATTTGAGCAATGGAGGTTATATGTCATAGGATATATTACCTCGAATTCTTAAAAAAAACATAGGTACATATTGAATGCTACGGTCTATTTCATGAAATGGGCAGAGGCCATCCCTCTGACTCATGTAAATGAAAAGGTGGTGATTCAATTCATAGAACAACAGATGATCACAAGGTTCGGTATGCCTTCCATTCCCGTTCTTGATAATTCTGCTTACTTCTCTTCCACCCTATTAACAAGGTTTTCTCTAGACAAAGGAATCATAATCAAATACTCTGCAAACCACTATCCACATGGGAATGGAGTGGCATAATCAACCAATAAGAACCTCGTGAGGATATTGAACAAAACAATTGCATAAAATCAGAGGAATTGACATAGTTCACTTCATAATGCCTTATGGGATGATAGAGTAACACCCAAGGAAGTTATAGGGAACTCCCCATACTTTCTGGTATACGGGAAAGAAGCCATTCTCCCGAACGGGCTATATCTTATGTCTCTTCAGCTTGCTCAGGGTTCTAGAGGACAACCGTCATTGGTTATTCAATAGAGAATTTATACCCTCATGCTGGAATTAGAAAGGAAGAAATAAAAATCAAAGTTCATCGCTCATAAACAGATAGTTAAAAGATGTTTTGACAAGCATAAGGCTAGAAAGAAGAATTTTGAAGTAGGAGACTTAGTCTTGAAATGGGATAGAGAAAATGAACCAAAGAGAAAACATTCAAAGTTTTAGAATCTATGGCTCAGACCTTTCCAGGTAGCCGAGAAGCTTGGGGTAGGCATGTATCGGTTGTAAAATATGAGGGGGGAACTTCGCACTCTCTCGGTGAATGGCCAAGCCCTAAAACACTATTTATGTTAATATATATATGTGTGTGTGTTTGTGTGTTTGTGTTATTTTATTTTGTAGGTGTTAGGTAGGCTGATTGTGGAATCCTTTATTTTTCTTTTTCTTTTGTGTAGTATTGTTTTGAAATAAAGTTGTGTTCTGCAAGGAATTGGTTGAAATTAATCAATATGGTGTAGAAAAATCTTCTCTTGACTCATGCTTACATGCAACATAAGAAACGTTGGTCAAAATTTTGTTGTCTTAAAGGAGTTATGTATCTAACCTTTGCAAATAAACAACCTTGGCAAGCGATGAAGTGTCCCCCTATTGGTCTGGTTAAACCTAAAGGGAAATATGGTAAGCTGGAAAGGACCACATGTACCTCAATACATAGATAGAAAAAAATTTCACCTTAACCATCTCATCTTGCAAATAACAGATGTCCTCCTCTCCCACTCGTTCATGGCATCTCTGCCAAAAATAAATCAATTATATAAAATGAGTGAAAAGTATGAGAGGGTATGCAGATAACTCCAGTGGAAATATGGATTCTCGTTGGCAACAAAGCAAGGTCTGTGACATCAGGGTGACTCCATAGAGGATATGGATGCTCGTTGGAAGCAGAGTGTGTTATAACTCTAATTTGCACCATACATGCTTACCCGACATTAGGCCATCTCAGATTCCTTCTTTGCCAAAGCACTGCTGAACAACTCTTTAAAAATCCTCTTTTATAAGGGCCCACATGCCCTAATCCATTATTGAATGCGTGTACATGCTATCTGACCTAAAACAGCCCACGTGGACCTACAAAATCATGAAAAAAGGAAATTTTGCGACATAACACACAACTTTGGGTGAGTTAACTAAAACTCCCGGCCATGCATGGTCGAGGGTTCATCCAAATACCTAGCTTCTTCTAGCCTATAAAATAAGGGTTAGGGGTCCCATTTGGAGGAGCAGAATAAGAGTAAAGAAACTCTGCCCAATTGTACATTTCCATTGTCCGAACCCTTTAGCCATCCTTGTGCAAAGAGAGATACAAAGCAAAGAAGTTGGAGGACATTTGAAGAGGAGCCCAGTATCAGGATTCTCAGAGTAGTTTCCAGTCTCGACATTGTAAGTCGATTCATTAAAGTTAATAATAAAGAAATTATTTTCACGTCCCACTATATGAGTTCTTCATAATTTAGTAAATATATGTTTGAATCTCTAACCCATTAGTCTCTAGGTAAAATGCATGTGTATTTTGTTGCTTGTTTTGTATGCAGGCCAACCTTGGGAGGAGAGCTGATAACAAGCAATCAAGTGTGAAGAAGGATTGACATTGAACATACAAAACAAGGTATGTTGGTCTAACCATGTATTTGTTGAAACGAAATGGGGATTAGGTCTGGGGACGAAGGTAGAAAGTAGGTTTCTTTTGGTCATATATGCATGCATAATATAACCCTATTTGCTAGTCAGTAGGGGGATTTCCCACCACAATATAATTGGCGACCATACTAGGGAAGTCTCTAGGGCTCCTGGGAATATTTTTGGGTAGTTTTAAAAGACTAGTTTTCTTTCCTGTTTTTTGAAGTTTCTGCAAAGTCTGAGCTAACAGAGAGTTTGGTCTTCCATACCAGCTATCTCTATTATTTTCTTGACTTTGTTTTTTTTTTAGACCCACAGAGGTACACGCGGCCTGCATAAGGTATGCACGTGTGTACCCATGCCCTACTTTCTTACAACCTGCATGTAAATGCTAGCTGAAGAAGCAATAGTAGCATGTAGATTCCAAAAAAAAATTGAGGCAGTCATCCTCTTCCCTGTCAGAATCAGTTATTCTCAGGGGTTTTTTGGAACTCTTTCTAAGTATTGGTTGTTTGCAGTCTCATCTTAGATTGGTTTGTTTTACGAATTTTTTCCTTACATTATTTTATTTTTCTGTTAAAGAGAGTGTCTAAGCCTTCAAGAGATCCTGGTTCTCAATATCAGTGGTCTCTTGCTAGTTTGGATTGTCTGTTTTTATTTGTTTCATATTTTTAGATATACACGTAGCCTGTATAAGACCAACACGCATGTACATGCCCTCTGGCTCTACACAACTCACGTGCACACACTTGTTGTTGGATTGTCAGTAGTGTGCTTGTGCAGGATAATTTTTGTTGAGGGTAAGGCAGTCATCCTTTCCCTTGACAAGATTTATACCTCTCAAGTTTTTGAATCTTTGTCCTAGTAGTCAGTAGCTTAGGGTTGATCTTAGCCTTAGCTTTCTTTTTTCATTTAAAATTTGTCATTAAAAATTTTCTTTAGGGTTTTTAGAAAAGTGTGAGAGTCCTTTTTTAAGTTGCTAGTGTGTGATTTCTTGAAGTTATTCTTTGCGATCTACAATTAGGCTAGAATTTTTTTCTTGGTTTTTGACTTGTTGATATTTTTCCTTTTTTTCTTTGTCAACATTCAAATAATAATAAAAAAAATCTCTTTCATTTTCTTGTTTGATTGAAAAGTGTGGTTTTGCATTAGTAACCAGGGAAAAGTCTTTGCTTTATTAAGTTCTTGATAGTTTACTTAGATCGTAAGTCGCTCGTAGTCGAGTGAAGTCCTTCTTTAAGTTTGTTGATTCAAAATATCTTAGAAAATAAAATAAAAATTGAAAAGTTGTTGAAAATTTGTGTTAAGTGAAAATTTTTGTTTCCAGCTTTCTGTTCATTTTTTACTTTCGTCTTTCAAACATCATTAGTTTCACTTTCATACACCTTGACATAAGACAATCCATAAAATGAATGCTAAATCTAAAATTTATTAGACTTTTATGTTTGTAGGGTTAACCAACTAGTTCAGGATTAGGGCCTTGGATTAGGTTGGAGAGGAAACTCTTCAAGGCCATTAAAATCAAACATTGGAGTCTGAGTTAGGGAGTGCCCAAGTCTAGTATCATGAAATTTATCCAGGACCCCCCTCTAACATAGGGGATAAACACAAGGTTGCATGCGGAAAGGTAGCAGAGATAACCCCTCCAAAGATGGACCAATCATAGTGGAGAACACATATAGAGGGCTTGTTTTGGGATTTTTTCGATTCCATTTTCCACGGGGCTTTGTGGGTCTCAAATCCATTCGAGGTCCTCAATTTTCTTCCGGACCACTTTCTTTCGATACCATTGATAGGTTTCGGGCTCGATACCCTACTCATTGTGGTCTACCTGACTTTCGACCGTACCCTCCTGGTGACTGTTCGTGCGCTGGAAACCTGGTATCCTATCTTTTTTAGGGACATACACAGGTGAATGTGGGGGTATACCGTGGTACCTAGGACAGACATCAGGCCACTCTTTGTAGAGTATACCCATAGGGTGCTTCCGTTTTCGAGTTGCACTTGCATCAGTAAGTTTCTCTAGTGTTGGTTGTTGTAACTGTTCTTCCAATTAATTTTGTGTTTGCCTGTCTTATTGTATAGGGAATTTTTTAGTGTGTGTTGTTTTTGGACGGTTAGACTACCCTAGTGTGTATTTGATCTTCTCACACAGTGGAGGATCACAAGCTCCGTCGGTCGCAAAGGCTTCTTGGCCCGCTTCCAGTTACACTGGAGCCACCCCGCCACCACTAAGGCAAAAGCTAGACCAACAAGGGTCTTTTGAAGTGACTGGGTCACAAGAAATTGTGCCCGACCAACATCCATAGGAATCGACTGTTTTAGACCTTGGAGCCCAAGATTTTGGTTTGGTTGAAACCTCCACCACTGATTTTTCGGCACCCACCATTGTACCAATTCATCCTTATGAGTGCCAGATAGTGTCGCATGAAAAAATGGAAACAAATGTTGTTACTCCTTTTGGGAATTCTTCAATTCCCACTACGATTGTCACCACAGGAGAGTTTCCACCTCCTAACCCACTATCACCAGTCCAAGCCACCATGGTCTCGACTACCTCTACATCGCATAGTGGCCTGATCCCATCTCTATCGGTGGCCACAACCCCTTTCACACCAAGTGCGATAGGCCCTTTGTTCTCATATGAGATGCCTAGTTTAGGTACAAGTCCTATACTTTCCTACTCCACTTCACAGACTTCAGGTATGGGGGTAGGGAGATCTAACGCTCCTTTACAAGGACACATGGGGGGCACTCCTTCTCCTTTTAACGCTTTCCCTTATGGGGAAGGTCATATACCTCCTTCGTCCCTTTCACTCAGTGGCTCGCATCAACAATCTGTCAGGCCACCTGGACACCATAGTTTATTTGGAGTGGGGAGTCAAGGAACACCTTCACTTAATATGTCGGTAGGTTCAACACCATTTTCTTTCTTCGGTGTGTTTGGTAACAATGAATTTTTGTCAGCTACTTTCCCAACTGAGGGAAACCCTGGTTTCAAACAATATATTCCTATGCAGGTTACTATTCCTCCACAGGGGGCACACCCAGGAACTTCTTCCGTAGCAGGGCCTTGGAATTATTGGTAGGGATTAGTTCCCTCATCAGGAATTCTGATCTGGGGTAATTCTTTTCACAATCAATGGAACCCCGGACAAAGCACTATGCCTATCCCCACAAGACCGACATGGGGCAATCCTTCCCAAAGTCCTTCGAATGTAATTCATGGCCAACCATCTATGTCCTATTTTGTAAATTAGCCGATGATGTCTCCTCACATGCAAAATCCATATGTTGGCCATGGCCATGGTTTTTACCAGAACCTTGGCCAACAACCGAACGTTTCCTGGCAACCTGGTGCCAGTCAAACTCCAGGCCCCTTTTTCCCAGGTTATCACCAACAACACAAACTAACCTTCCTGGAAACCTTGCATTTTCCAGACTTGACAAGGTTGTTGAATGACCCTATCTGTCATGATCTGCATTGGCTTCCTATGCCAATGAAGTTTCCTTTAGACATACCAAAGTTTGAAGCCAAGCCTAATGAAGATCCAGGAGATCATGTGATTACCTTCCACCTTTGGTGTTCATCTAACTTGTTGAAAGATGACTCCGTACATTTGCGATTGTTTCAATGTACTCTCATTGGGAGTGCCACAAAATGGTACATCGAGCTTGACTACTCAAGATACTCTTCCTTCAGCGACTTGGCAATGGCCTTCATAAACCATTTCCAATTACCTGTGAGATACGATGCTAGTACAAAATTGCTGACAAATTTCTCACAAACAAAAGCGGACCATATCTTTGATCACATTTGAGAATGGAAATGTCGAAAGAGTTTAATTAAGGTACTAGTCCCACCAGCATTCCTGCTTGAGTGGTTTCTTAAGTCTTTGGTCCTACAATTTTCCAAAGACGTCGTGACGCTGAGAGTATTTTCCAAAGAAGACGCCATCATGAGAGCTCAACAACTTGAGATAATCTATTCTCAGTATGGTTTATTATACGAGATATTTCCAAATGTGCCACACTCAATACTTGATAACACCAAACAGAGAGCTAGACTACATTCCAATGGTATTGTTGGTTCATCACAAACAAAGCCCGCTGAGCAATTGACGAAGCAGTTGCAACAATTGTCTATACAACACACAGTGGCCAGCCAAACTACTACTTCGGCTTCTCCCCCTACCAAAACATCATATGTACACACTATGAAATCGACTAATCCAAAGGCCACCCAGTAGCCTGAAGGAAAGAAAAAACAACAAAAGCAGGGTAAGGGGGATAAAAAACCCATCAATAATGCTGATGGGGACAACACTCAGAAACGAAAAGCAAGGTATCCATGCAACTTATGTGTGGAATACCACCTAGCCCATCTATGTCCTCAACTTGTAGAAGCCCAAAAGTTTGTGATGTAGCAACAACCTGCTGTGTTAACCAATCCATTTCAACATGGGAAAAATCTAGCCCAAGCCTCTGCAAGCACGGAAGGGGGCAACCAAGGACCCTCTCCATCTTCGAAGAACCCCACATCTGCGAATGTATATATGGTGAAGGGTGATGCTTTTATATCGACTAGAGCACATGGCTATAGTAAACCAAGAACTTCTGAGAAGGGAAAAGAAGTCGAACTCCCATCTATTCCTCTACAAATTGAGAAGACGTTGGGTAAAATGATGACATGCATCCACAAAGGCACACTTAAAAAAGATTCTCACAACCCAAACACAAGGGTCGCCCAGAACTATTCTATGGTGGAAGATTTATCACAAACCCTTTGTGCGATGTCCGCTTTGGAGGTCCTCCAAAGTTTCCATTCCCAGAGGAAAGCCTTGTTAACCACTTTAGGATCTACCAAGACTTGTAATCCGGGTATAATCATGCTAGATACAACCGACCTAAAACCTCATCTGTCTTACCACATAGCATTTCAGATAGTAGTGGCTTATCCCATGAAAAATTTTACTCGGAATATCTTCTACACGGTGGTTGATGAGGGAGCCTCGACATGCATTATGTCATTGGCATGTTGGAAGGTCGTTGGCCAACCCATTTTGTCTCTGTCACCTACTCTCCTCACTTTTTTCGACGATCATTCATTCCGACCACATGGTATCATTCCCTCTTTCCCCGTGCAGTTAGGAGGGAAGCCCGTGTGTGTCGAGGTAGAGGTAGTCAATGCGCCCCTCGACTATAACCTCTTGTTAGGAAGGAGTTGGACTTATTCCATTCAAGTTGTGGTTGCTACCATTTTCTAGGTCTTGTTGTTTCCACACGAGGGCTGGATAGTGACCATCGATCAATTGTCTTTCTCCAGACCTGACCCTTCATTGGGGGCATCCACGGTGTCGATGCTTGATAATCCTCAACCAGGGGTGGTCAACATAGGGTTGGTTTGTTCCCATATTTGATGGGTACCTTCGATTACCCACCCCCTCAAGGCGATATCAAGTTTATATCCAATCACCATAAGGTTGATATTTTTCAAGTTTCATCATTCCGCATGACTTACTTCGATGATCCATGGATACTTCCTTCCCCATCGGTCACAATGGATGGGACAGGGAACCCGGGCATGTCCATGCCCTTGTCCGCAGCTAAAGTAGCATACTCTTTAGTCCAACAAGATTTAGCCAACAATGATCCAACTCCTGCACCAGAGTTCGATCCACTTCTAGAGCCTATTTGGGCTCAGGGTTCTCTCACTCACACTGATTCATTATACTTAGTCTTTCCCTCTGATAAAGCTATAATTGAGGCAATGACTAGTCCAGACAAACCCTGGGAAGATCTTCATCACATATCATACTTCCTCCCAACGTTAAGCAGAATCGAAGCTGGAGAATTCACCTTGAATGTGATGGGAGAAAGGTCTTGTCCCATTAATCCCTTAGCTACACATGAGGTTTATGCTGAGGGTAATATGGAAACTATTGTTGAAACCTTACCGATCAATATCTCCCAAAACCCTGGCATCGTGTAGAATGTTTTCATCGGAGTTGAATGCTCCCCCGGAGAAATTCAAATCTACACATATCTTTTTAAAGAATTCCACGACATTTTTTCATGGTATTATGAGGAAATGCCAGACATTGATCCAAAAATAGTTGAACATGAAATCACAACGTATCTAGATGCCAAGCCTCTCTGGTAGAAGCTTCGTCCAGTTAATCCCAAAAAAGCAGCAGCCATTAATTTTGAGGTTGAGAAACTGCTAAAAGTTGGTTTTATCTACCCTATCCATTTGACCCAATGGGTGTCAAACCCCATGCCAATCAATAAAAAACAAGGCACAATTCGTGTATGTACAGACTTCCGTGATCTGAACAAGGCTTGTCCCAAAGATAATTTTCCCACACCATTCATCGACCAGATAATTGATGAATCTGCGGGTTGCGAGGCCTTCTCTTTCATGGACGATTTTTTGGGATACAATCAAATACAAATCAAACCAGAAGACCAACACAAAACGACATTCATCTTGTTGAAAAGTCAACAAGAAACATGTGTCTAATTTAATTTTCCCTTAATTAAATTAGACAACAAATATTAATCTATTATCTCATTCATAACTGAGTGAGTTGGATTTGTAACATAATCATAAGTGTAGTTAAGTGAGTTAAGATCAATTGTACTAGTTGTAACTAAACATGCACTAGTGAGAGTTCAGTTAATCAGTGAACTCACATGCAATTGAAATTCACCATGGTTAACTACATGCATGTCAGATTCAGTGGAGACCCAGTTGAGATAATAGGTGAAAGGGACAGTTTGGCTATCAGTTGTGATTTGATCACACATGTAGTGAATATTCTTATGATCATGTGCAAACTAGGTAATTGCAACGAATATTTCATTGTGAGAATTTGAATTGCATATATTTGTGCAGAGGAGGCAGGCTGTCTGGACACAAAAATTGGCACATGTATTTGTTGATTTGTGTATGACAGTGTGAGGCGATTGTATTGTACTGAGAGATCTTGGATTAGAGTTTTGTATGAGATTGTTTCATGATTCATGATATACATAATATATGATAGTGGGGTTTTTAGCTTTAAGCTTTCCCGGTAAAACTTATGTGTTATGTGTTATTGATATTTCACTTTGTGATTGTGGTTGTGATCGTGGTTTAATTTTCCACAAGAATAATAGTAGAAGCGATTATGTATTTAACAGTGGCGTAAATTGTTATATCAGGAGAATCGCATGAAATACTTAATTTGTATTGAAATTTCTACATGGTATCAGAGCCACGGAGGCCACGGAGTCATGGAAGTGAGGTGCAAACATTATTTCATTCTCGCAGGTCCCGTCTCTAGCAGGGTGCGAACCCTAGTACTGAAAACTAACATCATTTTCAAGAACAATAATTCTCACACCCTAGACAAAGGCAGGGTGTGAACTTCATTGGCATTCTCGCA
>ML801392.1:0-19923 GCA_009831015.1 Picea engelmannii | reverse complement strand
CATTGGGGTCTTCCCCAACCAACTCACTAACCTCTTCATGCTCTCTTTCTCTCTAGTGGACATACATCCTGCAAAACACCAAGGTTCAGGAGGGTTAACCCTTGTTTTTTAAGCCTTTTTCATTCAATAAGGGGGTCCACATGAGTTGTAATAGTGATAGTCTCTTGTACACATGTGCAGAGTTTACTCTGCCCAAATGTACACGTGGCCTGTCCTGAGACAACCCACGTGGACCTAGGGATGACCTTTTAAAGGTCGACGCCCCCTTAAAAAATGAAACCCAATGAAAAAATAAAGACTTTAAATGCAAGTCAAGAGAGTTTGTACTTACTTGGTCCAGACAGAAGTTCGTTTCATCCACTTTAGCTCCCAGAATCACCACTTTTATCAAAGGGGGTCTTTTGGCTCCAAAGTTGATTTCCAAATCAACAATGGTGATAATGAGCTGCCAACTTCTATTTATAGACTTTTTGGCCTCTTTTTGTCACTTTTTTGGCCTCCCTTATCATTTTCTTTAAACCAAAATCCATTTAGAGTGATTCAAGAGTTGCGTGGGAGGGATATGATCGGGTATCAGGACATTTTTTTTGAGTTTTGAGTAATTTTCGACGGTCTGTGAATTTTTTTTTCTGAGGATCAACTTGAGCATATAGGTTAGGTTTCTACCCTAACTTTTCTATCTCGCTGTCTTTTTCCTTTTCCATAAGATCGATCCCATCAGGTTAGGACATGGAACCATCATAGCTTCTTTAGAAGTGTCACAACTTGGTGGTAGATATTACTGGAACATGGATGCCCTAGGTAGATCCTAGTTGCATTATGGTATCCATGTTGTCTCTAATCACTGTAGGCTCGAGAGTCCTTGTAGTTTTTCCTGATTACGAGTTTGAGCCTCATTTGCATGATTCCTTTTCACTCTTGACCTCACCCTTAGGACTCCCAAAAGATATAACGGGTCTTCTTTTAAGCCCTTTTCAAACCCTCTAAACATGAAAATATTGTTGAGCGATCTTGTGGCCTTTAACGCTCGTTAAACTGAAATTTGAAGTCACGTCTGTCCGGTGGTAGTTTACCCCTTTTTCGGTCTGGACGGTCAACTGTATGAACAAAGGTATACTCTATGGAAATTTAGTTCTTTAGAAGAGTTCCCTCAGGTATAATTTTACCCCTTTTTTGGGCCTGAGGGACTAAACTTACGGAAAAGGAACCCCCTCAGAGTCCATAGTTAAGCTCTTTTCAAACTCCCTAAAATTGAAAAGATCATCGTGTGACCTTATTCTCTCACACTCGTTAAAATGGTCCATAAGAACATTCCCGACGAAGTCCATAGTTAAGCTTTTTTCAGACTCCTTAAAAATGAAAAAATGGCCAAGTGATCTTGTCCTTATCACACTCATTAAAATGGTTTTGAATAGATGTCTTGTCGGTGCTAGTTTACCCCTTTTTCAAACCGACTATACTATCTTCGAAAAAGGTACCCCAATGGAGTCTCCTTTTATGTTTTTTCAGATTCTCTAAATATGAAAAATCACTGATCTTACCTTCTTTGGGCTTGTTAAACTTACATCGAAGGACGTTACCATTGTGTGTTTTGTTAACCGCGTTTTCATACCTTATACGCCAGCCTTGTAGCACTTTTCTTTTGCGTCTTAACACCCTTGGCCCCCAAAGGATTTTTCCCGAGTATCATTATTATGAACATCAATCTTGTCCTTGCACCTTGAACTTGTATGTTTGTAACACTCATTCCTCCATTGTAATGTAACATTCCTTTATTCCTTTTTCCAAAATTATTGGAAAAGACAAAAAAATCAAATATACCCCAAAAAAAGGAAGGGAAAAGTATTTTCTTTATTGGCAGCATAATGAGTCACCCTTGGATAAAGCACATCTTTCCATTTGTACGTCAAACTATGGGATGTAATATGACCTTAGGAAGTTGTTCTCTCTACATAGAGTTGTGTCCTCCTCCGTTTGGTTATTCTTCCAAACATATGGAGAGTTTGCGTTGCCTCCTGCTTCGTAAACTTATGATTAATGCTATGCTGCCTAAATCTCATCATTTGTCATGTTGTTGTCCAAGGGAAGTTTCTACCAAGCCTGAGTTGGCCCCTCTACAATTTGTCTCTTTCCCTCATACCCAGCCATCCTGAAAATCCAATCAAGTCTTTGTTCGAAATCAATGAAGCCTTCAGTCTGATCGTCAAGATTCTCTATTCCATGACTGACGAGCCATCGAAGACCTCTGGGTAGTGAATTCCTACACTCATATTACACTCCTACCAGAGTTTTGAAGATTTTGAAGTTGTTTCTTGAGCTCTGAAGACCTCATCTCCAGCCATCAAGCCTTATCAGCTTCTACAAAGATGGATACTCTACGTGTATATCTTTTTGATTTCGAGATGTAGATCCGTTGTGTACTGTTCGTGGCTACACTTTATATAGTTACATGACATGGATCTACAGTGTATTTGATTGGTATCCATGCATTTATTCTATGCCGAGCATGGGTATGCCCACCTCGGTGAGACATTTGTTATTTTGTAGACAACACCTCCTGATTCTTGGTTGCTGGGCTCACTTGTTCAGCACATCAGTAAAGATTGGTAATGTATTTCGTCCATTAGATGCTCTTCTAAACTCACACATTAGGGGGCATATGTTATAACCCTAATTTGCACCATACATGCTTGCCTGGCATCAGGCCAGCTCAGATTCCTTCTTTGCCAAAACACTACTGAACAACTCTTCTAAAAACTTCATTTTTAAAAGTCCAAGCTGACCCACTACAACCCGCGTGGATCGCTTGTTAGAAACTCTCCTCCCAAGGCTGACCTACATACAAAACAAGAAACAAACTACACATGCATTTTACCTATAGACTAATGGGTTAGAGATTCAAACATATATTTACTAAAATATGAAGAACTCATATAGTGGGACAGGAAAATAATTTATTTATTATTAACTTTAATGAATCAACTTACAATGTTGAGACTTGCCACTACTCCGCGAATCCTGATACTGGGCTGCTCTTCAAATGTCCTCCAACTTCTTTTCTTTGTGTCTCTCTTTGCACAAGTATGGCCAAAGGGTTGGGACAATGGGAATGTGCAATTGGGCAGAGTTTCTTTACTCTTATTCTCCTCCTCCAAATGGGACCCCTAACCCTTATTTTATAGGCTAGAATAAGCTAGGTATTTAGACGAACCGTCGACCATGCATGGCCGAGAGTTTCAGTTAACTCACCCAAAGCTGTGTCTTCCATTGGCAACTTTCCTTTTTTCGTGCTTTTGTAGGTCCACGTGGGTTGTTTTAGGTCAGCTAGCGTGTACACATGCTCAGTAATGTATTAGGGCATGTGGGCCCTTATAAAAGAGGTTTTTTAAAGAGTTGTTCAGTAGTGCTTTGGAAAAGAAGGGATCTGAGATGGATTGATTCTAGGTAAGCATGTATGGTGCAAATTAGGGTTATAAAAGAGAAACACTGAAACAAGTGAATGATGATAACTAAAGGGCCTAGTGCCAGTGAATGATTTACTCATTTCTTTTCACGGGGGGCGTGGGTCATGGTCAAAAGTAAGGAAGATGCGATAAAGGTTGAAACCCCATAGGCGGGCTCAAATTCATGAACCAGGGGAATTCTAAATGCAAGGATAGAAGAGGATCTGATAAAAACAAAACTAGTTAGATTCTTAACCAGATTCTGCATCAACTAAACCCGGGGAAGGAACAAAGATTCGGCTTTCGACCAGTGAATCACCATTTGTTGAGTGCTCAACACACCCTAAAATCCTTATGAAATTTTATCACTTTTTTGGTACCACTTGTTTTCTTTTACTGTCTAAATCAATTTCACTTTGGGCGGTGGTTTATTTTGTTTTGTTTTCATGACTCTTATTGATCAAATCAGATGTGTTTGAACTTGTTAAAAGAAAACTTGTGTCTAAAAGAACTTGACATTCCAATTAAGAATCAAGGATTAACATCGTGACTGACACACCTGTGTTCGACATCAACTAAAATGCAAGAAGGTAAAGTGGCCACACAGTTTCACTAATCACCGAACTTTGACACCCCATCAACATCAACAAAAGGTGGAGTTGTTGTGCGTAATTTATTCACCACGAAAACCCAGGAGATAGTCGATACTCATCGATATCGAAAAAATATGGGAAGGATAGACATTGACAAAATTTGTAAAGAAATCACCGATAGTTGATGATCGATGTGCTTTATCGGGGTCAAGAAAATCTAGAAAGGTTAAGACAATCGTTTTGTCTACGACAAGCATATCGTTGATCGTCGATCCCTGATACACTTTTGGTATCGAGACTTTTTCGTGAGAGCCGATCAAGGAGAATTTGGGTAGGTTTATCACCAATCGTAGATCCTTGATACTTTTCAGTTCCGGTAAGATAGGATTAGGTTTTAGAATGTATAGCTTAAAAAAATTCCCAATTCCGATTAACACAAATGAATGAAGACGCCCGTCTTGAGTGCCATGTGTCTTTATCACGTAAGGGTGTTGTACGTCCTAGTTTCATCTCAAGTCATCTTAAGGTTTCTTGTTTCCTAGTCACACCTCTAGGTCAGCCTCATCACATCAGCTCTGTACGGAAATTATTAACGAAAAGTGCTCGAAGTAGAATCCTGACCCCCAACTCACCAACTAGACTAGAAAAACGATGGGATGTTTGCGGCATAAGATACGATCATATTTGGACATTTAATAGACTAGTTAATGCTTGATACATCATTTTTTTCTACCTCATGTGCCAATTGAACAACAACAATTTTACACCGTCGATGGGCCATGTTACAACCCATGCCAGCGTCGTCAACCTGCAATGAATTTAATTTTAAACATCTTTGAATATCTCACGATAGATTTAATGAAATTACACTCATAAATCGAATTGAATGGGTGATGCGAAAAGGTAATTCCATCCCTGTTTAAATCTGTAGAACGGTTTTGAACAAATTCATTATGTGCACAAGTTTGAATTCCAGAGCATCTGAAGTAGCAAAGTGAGCATCTCGAGACTGTGTTGATCCTTAGATTATCAAAACCAGGTTAAACAAGCTGTAGAGGTATGTTTTCAAGTTTTTCAAATTCAGCAGTCGTGATTTATATAAAAATTTGATTTTCTTGCACAATCTCTAAACTATGTTCTAACTGCAGGTAAAATTCTGCCGAGAAAGCCAACCATCGAACGTTTTCCTAAGAGCACTGAATTCGGGTGTTGAGGGATAGAAAGATAGATCGGATCAGGAAATCGGATGAATACTAGGTGAAAATGTCCCAGGAACCTCAGCGAGAGATTTAGGAGAAATGGGTTGATTGTGAAAGGAGCTAGGTAAATATTAATCAGGAGATGAAAAACATCGGCCTCCCAGAATTCGACTCACCTGAGGACTTTGTCGACTTGCATGAAATTGTCAAGAAACATGAAGAACACGAATCAACATGGACTGCAGAGATAGAAAAAGTGGCGAGCATGGTGCCATGTCAAGTACAACAGTTCATGGAACACCCGATCAAGGCTCGAGCATTATTGCAGCAGTTAAGTGTCAAAATAGTCAAGTATCAGGCACAATCTGTAGAAGTAAAAGAAATCCTTTCAACCCTGATGGACCAACACAGATTTCTATATGCCAACACATGTGAGGAACTCTTCGTCAAATGGTCAGAGTATGAGAATATTCATCCACGTCAGTGAAACTATTTGATGATTCTTAAAAGATAAAGAGATGGAAGTGCCATGTGGCAATGTTTTTTTTTACTTAGCTTGTACTTTTGATATCTATTTTTAGTTAATGATTCATTCTAAATAGGAGGATTGACATTTTAGTAGAGGTCGATGGTTTTTGAAAAGATCCTCATTTTTGAATTGTAAAGAACTATTTCTAAACTACCTTAATTGAGAAGTCTTGTTTAGGACCAGAGACAAACTTCTTTTTTTCATCAAAGGCGTGTGATTGGATTTGAGGAGGAATTACTTCCGAATTTGTTTCATGAATTGATACTATAATGAGTAAGAGTTTTTGAATCTATTGGTAAGTTATTTGTTTCAATATTTTTGTAGTTATTATCTCTAATGATGAAAGCAAATCATTTTGTTAAAGTTTGATTAATGCTAGAGCTAAGGAAACAATTTTTCTTTCCATCATTTTATTCCATGTATTTTTTTTTATATATAATTTTATCTCAGTCAATAATTGAAATGAAAACAAGTTAATGTATTAGTCTCAGGCTTGTAAAAGGTGTGAGTATCTTTGTCTGCATGCTTGAGAACAAGGGTTATCCCAATATCAACCTTCTTCAGTAGTTAATAAACCCCCCTTTTCTTTATCAGTTGGTTTATACCAATTCCCATCTTCTAATAAGACCCATCTAATAAGAGAAAACACAAAAAAGAACATTTAAACTTAAGGAGGAATTTTCATAAGAAGATATCATGTCAATCATTATAGAAAGCCCATCGATAAATTGGGTGGATCGAAAGATATGGAGAACCATTCCACCATTAAATGCTGCAGAATCTAATTGGGAATTCATGGAGGGTTTGGTTTGTGTTGTTGATTCAAAGGGATTTAGGACCCCTGAACGCAACACTGATGTGGAAAAGTTGACTTGGAAGTGTGACTAGGACAGGGGGGAACCTAAGATGACTCAGGATGAAACTAAGCCATACGAAATGCCTACACAACAGAGAGACGTGGTGTTTGATATTGGCATATTTGTTTAATCGTGTTAAGAAATCGAGGATTTTCATTAGATAATATTTTTTTTTCTTAAAAAGGTCATACTTTTCCAATGCTGAAAAGTATCAAGGATCGACGATCTACAATAAGTTTAAACAAGTGTTCTTGGATTACCCCCCTCAAAATTTGTCGATGCTGAAAATGCATCGACGATCAATGATCGATGATGTGTCAATGTGAAAATTTTCCATGTTTTAACTCTTTTATATTTACCGACCCCAAACAAACGCATCAGTAATCGACTATCAGAGGTTCATCATGGTCCATGTCAATGTTTAGCCCTCCCAAATTTTGTCGATGCCGATGTGAAATCAACCATTTCTTGAGTCTTCTTTGCAAACAAACAATGCAAATATACTTCATTTTTTTACTGATTCTGATGATACATTGACAATCGATGATTACTGTTACTATGTAGTCATGAAACTTTCTCGGAATTTGTCGATGCCAAACTTAAGCACGGGGGTCACAATTTTTAGCTGTAGATTCTTAGTTAAAATTCCAAGTTCTTTATAGACTCAAATATTTCACTTTGACATGTTCAAATAAATCCAACATGATCAATGATGAGAGATGAAAACAAAATTAGTGATTCCTCCACAAAAGACTCAATTCAAAACACAAACCAAAAGAAAACAAGTGGTGCCCAAAAGAGAAAAAAATATCATAAAATATTTTAGGGTGTGTTGAGCACTCAACAAATAGTGATTCTCTGGGTGAAATAAAAATCCTTGTTACTTCATTCAGGCTTAGCTCGTGCAGAAGATGGTTGAGAAACTAATTGGCTTCTCTTTTATCAGAGTATTTCCTATCCATGCGTGTACAATTTCCTGGGTTCATGAATCTGGGTCCACTTATGGAGTTTATCCCTTATCCAAGCTTCGTTCCTCTTGACCGTGACCCATGCCCTTTTTTTGAAAAAATCCAGGTAAGACATTCACTGGCTCGAGGTTGTCTTAGTTATAATCATTCACTTGCTATGGTGTTTCTCCACTACCAACAAGCGTCCATAGCCTCGACAGAGTCACCCTGACATTAGAGAGATTGCTCCACTTCCCACGAGCATCCATAGCCACGACGAAGTTATATGCATATCCTCTCCGACTTTGCACTCATTTAATTTAATTGATTTATTTCTGGCAGAAATTCCTTAAGCAAGTTGGAGAGGAGGACGTCTGTTATCTGCAAGATGAAATAGTTAATGTGAAATTATTTCTAGCTCTGTCTAGAGGTACATGTGGTCCTTTATAACTTTCCAACTTTCCCTTTGGGATTTACCAGACCACCAAGAAGACACTTCATCACTCACCAAGGTCATTTTTTTTGCAAAGACAATATATAGACCCTCTTGAAGAAATTTGTAATTTCCCAACATTTCTTATGTTGCACGTAAGTGTCAGTTAGGAGAAGAGTTTGCTACACCATATTTATTAAGGTCGACCAATTTTTTATGGAACACAACTTTATTACAAGAAAATACCAAGAAAAATAAAATACATAAATAAAAGGACTCTGCAATCAATCTACCCTAAACCTACACATTTATCCTAATTAAAATGTAACATGAAAAATACACATATTTTTTTTTTGACAAAAATATTGTTTTAGGGCTTGGCCATTCACTGGGAGGGCATCGGGTTCCCCCCTCATATTTTTCAACTGGTACATGCCTGCCCCAATTTTCTCTGATACCTGAAAAGTTCCAAGCTATATATTTTGAAACTTCGAATGTTTTCCCTTAGGTTTGTTTTCTCTATCCCATTTCAGGACTAAGTCTCCTACTTCAAAATTCTTCTCTTTGGCCTTATGCTTGTCAAACCATCTTTTAACCATATTTTGATGAGCGACGAACTTATATTTTATTTATCCCTTTCCTCTTCAAGCATGAGGAGGGTATCAATTCTTTGTTGAATAACTGATGAGGGTTGTCCTCTTGAACCCTGAGCAAGCTAAAGTGACGGAAGATATAATCCATTTGGGAGAATGGATTCTTGTTTGTATACCAAAAAGTATGGAGAATTTCCTATAGATTCCTTAGGTGTTACCATGTCTTCCCATAAGAAATTACGAAGTGATCTATGACAATTCCTATGATTGTCTACCACTTTTTTCTTCAAGACAATCACTAGGTTATTATTAGTTGATTCTGCCACCCCATTTTCTTGTGGATAGTAGTTTTCAAAGTATCTTATTATGATTCCTTTGTCTAGAGTGAACTCTATTAATAAAGTATAATAAAAGTAAGAAGAATTGTCAAAAAAGAGAATGGAAGGCATCCCAAACCTTATGATCAATTGTTGTTGTATGAATTGGATTACAACATTTTCATTCATGTGAGTCAGAGGGATGGGCTCTTCCCATTTCGTAAAATAGTCAGTAGCATTTAGTATGTATTTATGTTGTTTTTAAGAACTCAGGGTAATATCCCCTATGACATCTAACCCCCATTTCTTTAATGGTCTGGATATGGTCACTGGTTGGAGTGGGACAACTGCTCTATTTTCTCTACCAATGCTTATTTTACAATATTTATAGTTCTTAGCATATGTATAAGCATACCTAAATAGAGTAGGAAAGTAATAACCAAATGTTAATATTTTGTGAGTAGTGGTATTTATTGCAAATGGTCCACCTGTAGGACAATCATGGAGCTCCCTTAGAACCTTTTCTACATATTCATGTTCGATACATCTCAAGAGTACTCCATCATAATTTACGTGGAAAAGTACTGAATTTACAAGGTGATATTGCATGGATTTTAGCCTGAGAGCTCTCCTTTCCTTAGGGCTTAGGTTTTCTGGGCAAGTCCCATTATGCAGGAAGTAAATCAATTTTCCATACCAAGATTCTTTCCCTAGGGGAATGTATAAATCTTCACTACACCATAATGTTGATTCATTCTCCCACCTGGGGTATTCATTTATTTGATCTTGGGCTTCTATGGCTAGTTTACACAATCCTTATCCCTTTACTAGTTTGGCAAGTTTTATATATAGATCAAATTCTTGGACAACTTCCATCCCATTTACCCTTCTCTCTCCCATCTCTTGTTGAGTGAATAGGGATCAGACTGTGGGATGAGGCACAATGAATTTGGTACATTGCATAAGTATATTTATCTATAGCAAGGTAGTTCAATTCAACTCCCTAGATATTAGTTCTCATAAATGATACGGGTGCCTCATTGTTATCATCATCCTTCTAGGTCAATACTGCAACTAGGGACTAATCGGAGGCAAAAGTATATACAAAAAAAATATTTACTAATGTCGGGAATTCACAGCACCAAAGATTGATATATTGCAGTATTGATATTGTTGAAAGCATATTTTCACTCCTCATCCCACTTAAAATCTACATCCTTGCGAACCATTTTTTGTAAGGTTTTGACATTTTTAGCAAAATCAGGCGTGAACTTTCTCACAAAATTGATTTTCTCAAAGAAGGATTGCATGTCCCTTTTTTTATGGGGTAAGGGAAGTTGACTTATTTCCTTTATTCATTTGAGATCTATATGAATTCCTGCCTGAGATATAATATGACCTAGTAGTTTCCCTTCCTCAACACCAAATATAGTTTTCTTAGGGTTTAAATATATTCCATATTTTGTACACCTTTCGAAAATATGGGTTACATGTTGGATGTGATCTTCTATGTTCTTTGAATACATAGCTACATCATCCAAATATACTACTACAAATTTGTTAATCAATCCCTGAAAAGATATGTCCATGGCCCTTTGGAAGGTTTCCCCTGCATTGATCAACCCAAATGGCATGTGTCTATAAGAAAAATTTCCCCGCTTGGTTTGGAAGGTAGTTTTCAATCAGTCTTCCTATGAAACTAGAACCTAGTTGTAACCTGAGAAACCATCTAGAAGGGAGAAAATTCCAGAACCAAACACGGACTGCAAGAGCTGTTCCATGGGTGGGACTGGGTAGTTATCCTTTTCTGATGTTGTATTAAGGTTTCTGAAATATACACACAGGTGGATCTCCCCAGAAATTTTCTTGAAAGGAATCAAATTTTCTACCCAGGCAGAGTGTCTAACCTGAAAGATAATATTAGCATATAGTAATTTATTTAAATCTTGATACATCAGGGGTTCCAGAGATGGATGGTACTTCCTAAGATTTTTTTGGAAGGGTTTTAATCTAGGTTTTAATGGGATGGTGTGTTGTATAATGCGAGTGTCATAAGTTTTCAATTCCTAGTAGGTCCAAGAAAATACATCTTGATATTCTCTAAAAATCCTTAGATAAGCTTTCCTGTCTTCTTTAGACACTGTTTTACCTAGATTTAGATTCTTAGGGTTTTTCTAGGGTTCATAGGTTTATAGTCTCGTATATGGGACATGAACTCCCTATCTTTGTGTTCTTTGACCCTTTAAATCTTTCCCTCAGGTCAAAAAGTTTCTCCAAATTGGATACCCCTTTCGGTATTGTGTGAAATCTTGGTTTATTATTAGAGTGATCTATTTCACTCTTCTGTTCATGGAAATTGGTTTCTTCCAGTTGCTATTGGAATACCTCGTCATCAATAGCCAAATATTTGAAATTCTCCTGATTGGTTAGAAAATCTACAATATGTCCATCTCCTTCGAAAACCTTCCAATTAGCAATATTGTTGCGTATTGATGGCTTGTAGAGTAGTTCTGTAGTGAACCTAGAAGCTTCATAGTCTTCTAAATGGGATAACCTCAAGGCTGCAATGGCTAGGGAGTCAACAAGAGTATTCTTTATCATGGAAACAACAGTAATATTAAAAGCCTCAAAATGTTCAATTAGTCTATGCACCTCTTGTTGGTAATTTCTCAAGTGAGGTGAATTGCAATCGATATAATTCTTTACTTGCCTAATGATAACTTCAAAGTCCCCAAAACATTTCAGTTCTTTAATGTTTAAGTCTATGGCTTTCTTTAGTCCCTAAACTAGAGCTTCATACTCAACAGTGTTATTGGTGCATTCAAGTTCTAGTCTGCAGGATAGGAAAATTTTTCCTTCCCTTTGGGTCAATGAGGATGCATCTTGCTCCCGACCCTTCTTGTAATTCAGATCCATCAAAGTATAACATCCAAATTTGTGAGCGAAATTTAGCAACTTCTTCAGGCCTAGTTATTTTCTCATCTACATATACCTTGTCTGTTGTTTCCAATAGAGGTTCCTGACAGAAGATGCTTTCTCCTGCCACTTCTAGTAGATTCACTAGAAAATACATTTCGGAGTTTTGAGTGAGAGGTACATCAGACGAGAGATGAGTGAAATTGTCGAAATCAGAATTGCAGGAGCAAATTCCTAGCACGGGGAAATATGTCGACGAGGGTTCATTGAAGGCTTCTAAATTGGTGACAATATGCTTGATATATCTTTCCATATCAATCCTAATCATGTTGGTATGTTCCTTTAGTGGAAACCATAGGTGAGCCTAGTTTGTGCTAAACTATCCATTCAATTTCTCAGACCAATCTCAACTAAGTAGCAATACATAAGCTTTTGGGATATCTACTACAATGATGTCAACTACTTGAACAAATTTTGGGTGTGTATCCATTTTGATCATGACAACCTTAAGTTACCCAATAACTTTTACCTGAGTTTTGTCTAGTTGTATAACGTGTTTATCACTTTTGAGTGGAATTGCGTTCAATTTATTTCAGATCGACAATGGCGTGACATTGGAGGATGGCCCTGAATCGACTAAACAATTATGCAGGTTTCTGTTGAAGACTTCAAACGTTAAAAGGAAAGGTGGACAAAAGGCTTTCCTCTTTTGTCTACAGAGCACACATTTACATTTGGTTTGTTCTTTAGATCTCTGGGGGATGAGGCCTCACCTAGGTCAATGCTTGTTATAGGGGATTATATTGACTTTAAGGCCTGTAACAAAAAATACTTTTGTTGGGGAATTTTGCACATGTTCATGACCGACACATTGGCCTTCAACTTCTTTAAATCTTCTACTATGTTGTAGTCCATATTGGGTGACTCTTGTGTGTGTATGTTTATAGGATTTATTTGAGAGAGAAAAGTTTCTTTCGAGTGATCGATTTTTTGTTTTCCCCTCGAATATTGGACAGTGATAAGGTCATTTGAGACCAGTTGACCCTTACTTCACTTTTGCATCGCAAAAACCTTAGCAGGTGGTTCCTGGACTTCAAATACATCATCGAGAGGAATTTTCAAGTCAGGATCCCACAAAAACATGGTTGTTTCTTCTAATTGCTCAAATTGGTCCTGATCGACGATATTCACCATTGAGCCACTTGATTTCTCGGTAAGAGAAACTTTGTCTAGGAATCGATTTTCCATTAAATTCATAGCGTGCACCCACTAAGGACAATATCTTTTAGAATGTTTCTCTTGATGGTACATGAAAAAAAAGTCATATGCTATATTACCCAGGTCAATGTTTAAGTTGGTTGGGGGAGGTTCAATTGCTTTGAAAGGTGGGTTTCTTTTAAAAAAAGGTTTATAGGGCCTTTGACATTGGTTTCCTTCCCTGACACTTCTTTTCATGTCTACGATTTCATTTGACAATTTATTGATCATCCATTGTAGGTATTCTATGTCCCCACTTCCCTTTCCGGGACCTTGTTATGTTTGTCTTTGCAAGGGTCTATTCAATAAAAGTCCTCTCCTCGGTGGAGGTTGAACTTCCTTCTTAACTAGTGAGACCTATCCCTCTTTGCATCCCTTCATTTGGAATTCAAACATTTTGGCTTCCTTGAAATTTTTAGCTAGGGTATGTTTGGAAACCCTTTTCACAAACATGGAAATGGAAGCAGGGAGAGCATTAACATATACCTCAATTTGCAACTCCTGAGTAGGTTTATCTTTGGGTTGAAATTTTTTCAAGATAGTGGTAAACCATTGATTGAACTCTTTAACCTTCTCTTTTGAACTCATGGTGGCAGAGAACAACGCAACCATTAAAGCTCCTATGGTGGATTCTTTTGCAAATTTTTCTAAGAAATCGTTTTGAAACTTATTCCAACTAGTTATGGACCCCACATGTAGGTTAAAATACCAAGTCAAGGCTGAATTATTGAAGGTATAGAGAAACAAACTACACACTACATCCTCGTGTTGTACATTCATCAGTATTATAGCTAGTATGAATTTTTTAATATGGTCCTAGGGAAATTCGGATGTTTCAGGATCGAATTTGGGAAGTAATGTTTTTGGATGTCGAGGGAGGTTATGTACCCATCCTGGGATTTCCAGAGCATCCATGGCCAACCAAGGTTGATTATTTGGAGGTGGATTTCCCCTTTCTTCATTATTGTCCTTCATGTCGCCTAAATATGAAACTGAGCGATCTGACTTCAAACCTTCCTCATCAGATTTGAAATCATCAGGCTCAGAGTAGTTACCAGCTGGTGTTTTGGGGATCAGATTAAGGGGTTGTTCAATCTCAGTGAGGGAAAAATCTATCAGGTCTTCTACTGTGTGAAACAAAACCTGGTCCGGGGTATCGACTACTGGTATGATTACTTGTTTTCTATGAGGAAGTAACAAGGTTAAGGGTAACAATCCAATTTGTCGAGTGTAAGATCTTGTGATTCTTCTGAATTGGTTCAACTCTTCTTGGGAAAGAGCATAAGGTATTTCAGGGAATAGGTGTTCTTCCTCATACTAGGGTGAGTTACTCATTTCAGGAGTACTCTCTGTATGTGGTTTGTTTTTAATATGTAGGCTATGTGAAATATTTTATCAAAAATATTGTTAGTCATTCATTCATTCAGGTCCTCCTTCTAGCGTCAATTATGTTGAGGGTTCTGAGATCCCTTTAACTCAATAGTAGGAACCAAACCCATATTAGAGGCCCAATTAGACTCTGCAACATTTGATTGGTGGAATGGTTCTCCATATTTTTTGATCTAGCTAATTTATCAATGGGATTTACTTAGTGGTTGACAAAATATCATTTTATGAAAGTTACTCCTTCATATTAAACGTTCTCTTCTTTTTTTTGTCTTTTCCTTTTATTATACGAGTCTGATAAAGTAAGGTGTGATGGTATAAACCAACTGATAGAAGGGATTCTTATCTACTCAATAAGGCTGAGCCTGGGATAACCCTCGTGCTCTAGCATGAATGAAACAATATTCACACCTATTAAAATTCTAGTAATAATACATTAACTTGTTGGTATTTCAACAGTGAATGAGATACAAATATTGAAAGAGAATACACATGCAATAAGATGAGTGCAAGAAAAATAGTTTCCTTAGCTCTACCATCATTCACAAATTAACACAACGATTTTTTTTTCATCATTAAGAACAAAAGAACTGTTAAAATATTGAAACAAATAGCTTATCAATAGATTCAGAAACTCGTACTCGTTACAACATCAACTACTAAAATAAAAGTTGGAAGTAGTTCCTCCTCAATCCAATCAGAGAACACCTTTGATGAAAAAAAAAAAAATTGTCTCTGGTTCTAAACATAACTTCTCAATTAAGGTTGCTCAGAAATAGTTCTTTGAAATTATCAAAAAGATGGTATTTTCCCAAAAACATCGACCCTTCCCAAAAGGCCAATCCCTCTATTTATAAAGAATCACTAACTAAAAATAGTTCCTACAAGTTTGTGTTAAGTAAAACAAAATATTGCCACATGGTGTTTGATCTCTTTATTCTCTGGAAATCATCTCGTGGTTCTACTAGAGTGGATGACTCTTCTCGTATTCTGACCACTTGACGAAGAGATCCTCACATGTGTTAGCATACGGGAATCTGTGTTGGTCCATCAGGGTTGAAAGGGTTTCCTTCACTTCTACTTCCCTTTCTTTGTATTTGATGACTTTGTCACTTAAACGATGCAAAAATACACGAGCCTTGATCGGATGTTCCATAAAACTATGTATTTGACCCAACTTCATGCTTGCCACCTATGTGATCTCCACTCCCCATGATGAGTCAGGTTCTTCATGTTGTTTGACTATGTCATGCAAGTCGACGAAGTCTTTGGGTGAGCTGAACTCTGGGAGACCAATGTATCTCATCTCTCGATTGATATTTTCCCATCTTCTTTCACACTCAGACCATCTCTTATATATTTATCATTGAGGTTCCTGGGCCATACTTACCCAATATTTAGCTTCTTTCCTAATTTGGGAGATGATGTTGTCCATCAGCACTCGAATGACATGCTCCTCTGTGTCTTGACCCTTCTTCATTGCGTTGATGTAGTCAATTCGTTGTACATCTTGATATGCCTTTTCATACCATCTCTCCACGTCCTTATAGGTTTCTAGTTCCATAATGGTATCTTCGTGATAATCGGCTACACATGCAGTGAAAATATGTCTTTCGCTTGTGAACTTTGCATATGCACATTGGAACTCACTCTTTAGAAAAATCGTGTCCTGCATTGAGTCTTGGTAATACTTTGCCAAGTGTCACACATCGTCTAGATCCTTCAGTGCAGTGACTAATTCCTTTCCATATCACTTTTCTCGATCCGACGTGGCATTAATGATAGCCATCCCTGCACCGATGAGCTCAGATGTCTTCGCGTGTTCTGTGCTGAGAAAATTCTACTCCCTGGTGATGATAATCAAGTTATACATCGTGCGTATTGTTTTCTTGGTGGTCCTCCTCATGATAGCTTTCCTCTTCCTTTCATAAGAGATCGCCTTTATATCATTGACCTTATCAACAGGCTCAAATATTTGTTATTCTCCCTAGGTTAGAGTGTTGTCCAAGTTTCTTGTTATATGTATTTTCTCTAGAACCAGTTCTCGTACTTCTTCCATATGTTCCAATGGCTCAACCTTGGTCTAGTGTTCATCTGTTGGTGAGGTATCGACCAAAATTGAAGATTCAGTGATAGGCCCCATACTTACTTGGTGATCGATTGTTGAGGTGTCGATCTCTACTTGTTGCGATTCATCGTTTTACCCACCTACACCTAACTCTTCCCTGGAGTTGTCTTTCGGGGTCCCTGATAGGTCAGGAAGTTCACTATCTAAGATAATTTTGGCCTCATGGTCACCCTACATAGGGTTTGTGATTGTTTCATTAGGACTTGGTGCATATGTGCCCTTGTTTGTTTCTCCTTTGTAACTAGTATCAGAGTTATAAGTGAGACCTCCAAACTCTCTTCACCATCATAGATGGTTATTAGATCAAACAGGGGATTAGGTAGACCTGTTTCACCTGGTGTTCTTGGAATTTGATACTGGGCTGGAATGGTCACCGATGATCTGGCCTGTGGTGATGGAACTCTGGGATTTTCTAGACCAATGGTTTCCTCCAATTGAATTGAATCTGAGCCATATACCTCCTCTTTTATTGTGATTGAGTCAGCAGGGGTGATCCTCATAATTTCTACTATTTGGGGATCATTCTCTAGCTGGTCGATGATTATTTGGGTTCCTTCTAGTAACAACATCCCCCTCCTTTGTGACTCAATGGCTTCCGCTTCTCTTCTTTCTTCTCTAACCCTGAGTGCTTCTTGAGCCATTTTTTCTATTGTTTTGAGTTGCTCATCCATACTCATAGATTTGAACCTAGTCATGTTCAGGTTAGATTTTCTCTGTAGCACCTCCTCCCAATACTAAGCACATTCTATAAAGATATCATCTTCAAACATGTCATGTGTGTATGGCCAGTAGGAAGAGACTTGTGAAACATGTTGGAGAACTAGGCATTTAGGGTCATGCTTGCAAAACTGGCATGTCGGGAACCTGTATTTCAGCTGACTCAAATCCTCTTGTTTAGATTGAGCAATGTACTTCACTATACAAAACCCTACATGGGAACCATCGGGTATGAATATAGACTTGTCATGTGTGTATGGCCAACAGGAAGAGACTTGTGAAACATGTTGGAGAACTAGGCATTTAGGGTCATGCTTGCAAAACTGGCATGTTGGGAACCTGTATTTCAGCTGACTCAAATCATCTTGTTTAGATTGAGCAATGTACTTCACTATACAAAACCCTACATGGGAACCATCGGGTATGAATGCTCGTTTCTTGTCCTTAACCAAAGTGGTGTTATATCCCTACAGGTTACTCTGTTAACACATTTCTCCTATGACGAGCTGGTTTGGGACATGAGAGGGGAGTAAATGTGGTATTTCGGTGGATTTGAACACCCTAATATAGGTTGTGTTTTTGTCGAGGTACCAGTGGCCTACTTTTTAAATCATTTTCTTGGTCGCTATAGACAGTCTTGGGCATTCGTTTTTTAATATAATGAAATAAATCTGAGCAATGAATTCATCACAAATGAGAGAATAATACTTCTTGTACCTGTTTTCCCAGAGGATGATGAAGTATACATGTACATGCATCTCTACGATGTGCCAACTCAGATTCATACCGGTGAAAAAATTCCATGCACAGATCACATCTAGCAGATATGAGGCCATGTAAAAAGAGGGTGCTTCTCCCTCCTTTGGTGACTTAGCCTGCAATATATTGGTGCTCAATTGCTTGGAGATGATTCCTCCCTAGTTGAAACTACTCCTGGAGATAGACACAGTGTATTCCAGGGGAATCCATGCCTTTGATAAATTTGCGCAATCTTTTTCCCTGTATAACTAGAAAATTAGAGCAATTAAGTAGATATATGGCTCCCTAAGATTTGATGTCCTGTACTAGCTATTTCTCCGGTTTGTAAATTTCTTGTCTTCCTTCCACTAGGAGTTCATTAATCAACTGGTGTCATGTAATTCATAGAACTTCACCATGAACTTTGTGTTCAACCACTCCTCTATGTCCCTGATCTTGTAATATTTTTGGACTTCTGTCGGGAGGAAAACTCCTACACATTCACCATTCTCATCATTGATTAGGCACTTATGTGCATCTATATGATCGATTATCCAACTCATAGTCTCAATTCAAGGCAATACTGGAGTATGGAAGGATACCTTATGAAAACATGACCGCTATATATTCATAAAAACCTGGTCATTGAGCACCCTTACATCTAGGTCGTTGTGTGGGATAAACTCTGGGTAATCTTCCCGATTGATTATGTTGAACAAATCTCCCCATTGCGGGAGAATTATTTTTTATCTAATGGTCGCTTATGTATCGAAGAAAGTAGGAGGTTGATCAAATTCCTTCTTAGTCGATGTCTTGATGACCGGTTCATCTCTAGGGGAAAATTCCAACTTCCTTGCAGTGTCGAGAGAAGACCCTTCATCGACCTCTGCATCCTTCAATTTTGGTTCCTTAAGCGAGCGTCTGGCCGTTGGCTTCCTTGGAGGCATTTTTTTTTTCTACAAAGAAAACAATGCTAGACACCGTGTTGCATATATGATGCTGATATATAAAAAATATGACCGTCGAAATGATAAATTTAACAAATAACTCTTCTTCGCACTAGCTTAACCTGGTTTTTTGAAATTATGAGAATCAAACACAACTCTTGAGACACTCTCTTCTCTTCTTTGGTTGCTCTGGAAATGAGAAAATTGTTTTCATAATGGAGGTGTTCGAAGTTGTCTTAGTGATTTAAACGGAGATAATACTTACCTTGTCGCATCAGTTATTCAATTGAGAGTATAGGTGTGGTTCTATAAAATATGTTTCCATATCCACATTATGGTTGAGGTTTGAATGCATTCGTAGGTTGGCGGTGCAAGCGCGAGCTATAATGTAGTTGATCGACGATTTCAAATTCTCGTTGTTTGATCGATGCACAGGGTAGCAATGTATTTTGAGCGAAACATTAATTGGCCTATTAAATGGCATAATTCGATCTTGTTTCATGTTGAAAATGTCCCATCACTGCTAATTTATTGGGTGGATCAGAAGTCGACGCTTTTCTTTAGACAATGTTCATTGATACCTCTTGGAAAAATATTCGATGCTGATCCATATTGTCGTACAACACTGATGTGGAAAAGATGACTTGGAAGTGTGACTAGGACTTAGGATGAAAATAATCCGTATGAAATGCCTACGTGCAAAGACATGTGGTGTTTGAGATTGGCTTCTTCGTTTAATCATGTCACAGAATCATGGATTTTCATTGGATAAGAATTTTTTTTAACAACATGTCCTACCTTTTCGATGCCGAAAAGTATCAAGGATCGATGATCGACAATAAGTTTAAACAAGTGTTCTCATATTAGCCCTCTCAAAATTTGTTGATGCCGAAGATGCATTAGGGATCAGTGATCAACGATGT
>ML801391.1:131094-149417 GCA_009831015.1 Picea engelmannii | reverse complement strand
GAACAAAATTGGTTATTCGTTATGAATACTTGTCCCCATTTGAGGCTTTAATGATAATGAATTGATGGCTTTGTTGGCAGTAACATGTCCCACCACCATGGTTAATAATTCATAGGCCAAGTGTTCATTACATTGAGCCAGGCATTCACGTATCATTATGCCAAGCTTTGATGTTTCCAATTTCAAGAAGAGATCATGCACGTGGTCAAATCTAGTGGCCCTAAATTCCAATGTAGTCCATAGAACTGTGATTTCATCTTCTATGCAAGTAGTGGGTTACTGTGATTTTTTCTTCCATGCAAGTGGTGGTTTTCTCTTCCACCAAGGTGAAAAAAGTTGCAAGAAACCCTAACTCTGATCAGGAGAGGAGGAAGTAAAGGGAAAAACATTCTAGATAAGGAGAAGGTAGTATTATTATTTTTTCCTCGTCTTGGACGGCTAGTGAAATGAGATACCTGGATATGTATAATTGAAGCGACTAGTCTGTCAATCAATGACAGATATGTGGGGCGTGATGGAGAATTGAAGTGACCAGTCTGTCAATTAATAGCAGATATGTGGGTCATTATTAGATCTTCATGTGGTGAAACTTCTCTTCATTGTAGGAACAACTATTACTGCAACTAGAGAAACTGAAACTAGATCAGTCCATAAAATCATCCATAAATGCATTATTGAATTGATTTCAAAATAGGGGTGGACAGTTCTAAACCTGAAAGTGATGTCCCTGGATAAGACTGGATATGATTCATCTCTCACCCATTCTCTACTAATTATGGTGATTCAATTTGGTTCTATAAGCTTGCCTATGTTAATTGTTGATTCCTTTGACAACCTTGAGTCTATGTTGATTCCCCTTGTGATTTTAAGGACAGTGAAATCATGAATATGTTGTTGCATTATATAACCCTAAGGGGGTATATTTTGGTCTTCTATTATTCTTACTACCTTTCTTGGGTTGACCCAGGTTCAGGTCTACCATGGTTTCCAACAAAACCCCTTTAAAACTATCGGCCCCTCTGGTAAACCAGAAGGCAACGCAATACACAGAGTGCATTGCGCAGTCTCACCCGAGATATTTCTATTGGTGGTTGCAATGATCAAGTGCTTGCAGTATGGGAATGAGTGGGGATATAGGATTAAACTCTGTGATCTTCATTTGTTACTTTAACATTCAGCTTATATTGAATACCATTTCATTCTTATTCATGCATGTAAAATAGCAGATCTAACTAGTCATTCAAGCATTTTTCTAACATCTAATCATTGATAGTAAAGGAAATACACAATATTCAATCGCATAACACATGATCTACCATGGTTCACTTCTCCTGGGCTACGTCCACAAAGATTTGTTTGCTTTGTTCTTTTATTATGGTGTTTCCAAAACTACAGCATCGCCCACATTACAACTATCCATCAGTGGGTCGAGATCTACAAGGAGGTGGACTAGATCACACCAGACTCCTCAACCTATGATATAACCCTCAAGATATACCTTGTTTCCCCTCCTCATCTCAACATCTTACAAAAAATATCGAATTTACAATCATTCTGGTCCTCTCTCATCAAACCTAACCATTAAGAAATAACAACTACTTAACCATGTTCGAAAACAACCCCCCGACCTAGACCTCTTAGGTACCTACTTATACATTTTTTTGGCTTACCAGCCATTACGTATTCTTACCAAAACCCTAACCCTATCATGGCTAGGTATTCTTTCATGCATGTCTCGCATGCTTTCCTCTTCTGCATGAGCGTCTGTCTTGAATGTGTTGTTTTTCCTACATGCACGACTTCCTTACACATGATGCTTTTCCTCACAACTGGGCCTGCACCCAACAGGCCCCCAACACTAACTTTGTGACTCGTCCCGAGTCACTACCTAACTCCAGTGTCTTTCATTGCTTGTGCCATCACGTCATACATTTTGGTGATTCTCTGGCACTATGCCTAAGCCTGGTTGTTCCTTTCAGCCATATCTTCCATGAGTTGCGTGATGACTGGTTTTTGTATAATCTCTCCTCCTTCCACTGAAATGTGCTTTACAATCAATTTTTTTTCATCGATCTCGACGACCAGTTTTTCTGCCTTTTCTTGCAGGGGCTCCAACTGAGTCTGTCGCGTCATCTTTTGCGCTTATACTTCCTTTTCCTTTGCTTGTAAGGTTTTCATCTCCGCGGTAGATTTGATCTTTTTTGGCAGTGAGATCATTCTTTGTCATTGTTTGATATCTTCCAGGGTTGCATGTAGTTTGTCCTCCTTCCCTTGTATCTCTTATAAGCTTCCATCCTCTATAATTTGTGTCCATAGTTGGGCACTCTTCACCAGTAGTTGTGTTAGCCTGTGTATATTATGTGTGATGCTCTCTGCATAAGCTATCGTGTCCTACACCCTTTGCACTCTGATTTCTGGAGGTGTTGTGGGCACTGCACGCTCCTCCATGTCTTTGATCTAGTCCTTGTAGTGTTGCATCATCTACGCTATTTTTTTTCATTTTCTCCTGCGTTGACACTCCTTGTGTTCCTTCGCTATCCGAGATGGCTTGGAACACTACATGGATCTAGTTTTCCATCTCATCCACCTTCTGTTGTTCCATATTCTTCTCTTTCCCTTATTGGCTAAGTGCCTCCTTCAGTGAGGTGTTGTCTTCATGTGCCAACTGTAAGTTTGTCGCGTCAAATCTTGCTCTGGACTGAATTTCCTGTGCGACGCTCACTTGTAATTTATAAAGTTCTTTGGTTGGAATCTTGGGCAGCTCCAAGTACAGCATCTCAATCTCTCTCAACAGCCTCTGCGATGTCTCTTCATCCATGAATATCATGTTGGGAGTAATCCTAAAGTTTACACTCCCATGCGTCGTGATCTGCATTGTCTTGCCCACCAGTACCCCTTGTTTCACTGACGTTGTTGTCTTTTGTTGTTACTGCTCTATTTTAACCTTTAACTGCTCCAGTGTAGTTTTCACCTCTTGGAGTTTCTCCAAAATTGAAGATTTTTTGTTCTAGACGTTCTCCCACACATCTGACAGTTGATCCTCTACTGTCGTGGCTATCAACTCCACGTCGTATGTTGTCAATGATGTTTCCATGGGCTTTCTGTGAGCCTTGGCCTTCTTTCTGGAACCACTTGGTTGCTCCCCTAATATCTTCCTTTAGGCCTCTCGTGGTTCAGATGCTTATGGAATATGTGTATACCTGTCGGTATCCTGCCCTTCTCCTTATTCAATTGAGACTTTGTGTATCTATGTCTACTTTTCCTTCTATCGCACTTGTTCTATTGTTTCTCTTGTTGTCCTCTATGTGTGTGATGATCCCTATGTAGAACCACGTTGGGATGGATTCTTCATTATGGTTTTCTTTTTTATGGGAGTTTTATCCCCTTCTTGGCCCTGTGTCGTATTTTTCTTGGTGCTTGCTCCATTTGTGCCTACCTGATGTGCAAAGACTGTCTTGTCCTACATCCTCGTTCGTGCTCCTAGCACCATCTTTTGGATTGTTGGTACTCTCCACTCCTAGGGCCATTCCGAGACCTCCATATGGATGTTCTGCATTGTTACACAATACTTCAACTACAACCACTCCTTAGTTGGATCCCTCTTTTCTTGTAGCCACATACTATGGCGCGATGCCTGGAAGTTCGTTATCTGCCCAAACTCCTGGAAAATTTCTATGGGAATCCTCCATGTCTCCATGACTCTATTTTGGATCTCTTTCAAGTATATCATGAACATGTCACTGTTAAGTTTCGTCTTTTGGGGATCAGTTTTACTGCGAAGGGATGTGTAGCGTGTTGCACCACATTTTCCTGTCCTTGGCAGGAACAGGTTGTATGTGGGTTCCTACCACCCCATAAGTGCAATGAGGATGAGTAACCATGAATATTGGAACTCATAGCCCTTGTCTTGTGCATCCTTGTATTCTTCAAGGAACGAGTTCAATAGATAAGGGGCCTAGTTCATCAATCTCCCCTTTTCACACTGCATCGTAGCTACTACTACTTCTGCGGGAACTTCTTATTTTCATCACTTGCGCATTAATTTGAAACCAAGAAATATTGTTGCAAATCGTGTCACAGGATCATTGATGTCGTTGATCTTGATACCTATATTAACCCTCTCTATGCCATACTTTTCTTTGATCTCATCTGAGATGGCCTTTGTTTTAGTTTTTCCTTCTAGGTATTGTCTTGTCTTCTCCCTATATGTGGGTATCCCTCTAATCGTTGTGATGAGGTCAACGTTGATAAGAATTAGCCTATCCATCCACAATATGCCTATATACACCCTCGATAACAACTATTTGACACATCTGTTTATGTGTTTCACACGCCCGAAGTGCGGTATGTCTAATAAGTTCATTATGTCGGTGTTGTACAGTCCCGGGATCCACTGCACAGGCTCCAACAATGGTGTGCCTGATGGGCCTTCTCCCCTTCTCTCCAGGTAGCTTTGTGCTACCAAATTTGGTAACTTTATGGTGTCAGATACATCATTGTTGGAGTATTTAAGGCTATCAAATCCTCCTACAATGTTATCATCGGCATTTACTCCCTTGGGAATTTTTGGCATCATTATGGCCAATTTTTCCTGTGCGCGTTGTACGCCATGTGCACTACGCGTTGCTCGTGCCTTCTTCTTTACTTATGGGGATGATACCCCACCCTCTGGTATGACCTCTTTCTCCATTTCATTCTCTGGTTTCAGCTCTAGGCCCTGCTGCATGGAACCTGTGGTTGGTTCTTCTTATTGCGGCCCTTTTCCCCTGGACTCGTTGGATTTCATCCATTCGGCGTCCTCTTCTGGATGCTTGGGATATTATGTGGGTTCCTACTCCTCTTCCACATGAAATGCGGTCTTCTCGTACTCTATTGTGAGGATTTCATCCACATCCAAAACTGTGGGCATCTCATTTGTTTTGGTTTGTGGCAACTGAGTGCTACTCTGTGTGTTTTTTCTGGTTCTTCTCGGTGCTCCAATCTTCGGTGGCAACATGGCGAGGAAATATGAACTACATGCTTCCAAATCGACAAATGGTAGCACAAATTTTCACTCTGTCACTCTTCTTCTCAGCTCTGCGTTCTTCTCCTTAGCAAATAATACAATCGGTTACTTTCCCACCTTTTTCCGATTTTATAGTGGGATGGAGAAGTGACAGTTGTGTCGCATTGACAGGTGTCATTTTTTCACTTTTTGTTGGTGTTGAACCTTTCTACCCATTAACTTTTCTTCTGCGCGAAGTGTTTTGGAACCCTAGTTTTCTTGCAGCGCACTATTCTATTCTACCAATTCTATTCTATGAAGACCCTCGATGCATGCCAATCTGTTTTTATTTTTATCCCCTTTTTTACTTTTTATGGATTTCCTTCTTTTTCCTCTTTTTATTTTTTTTCTCATATTCTTTCCCTTACTTCTACTATAATACACTATATGCATATCTTCTTACTGCGCGGTAAATTTCTAGGTTCTAGGAGGTCGACTGTCGCTATACAGTTTCAATCCAATCTCATTAATCATTCCTCTGAGTTTTGTACCTCATAAATCTTTCAATTGTATAGCTCCTCTCTATGTGACAGTCTTCACTTCATATGGTCCCAACCAATTCATCCTGAATTTTCCTGGATGATGAAGAAATTTACTGTCATACACCAAGACTAGGTCTCCCTCCTTGAAAATCTTCCTTTTAATATGTCTGTCATGCCAAGATTTGTCCCTTGATTTCTATAATTCTTGGTTAAATACTGCTAGAATCCTATATTCTTCCATATACATTAGCTGACTTAGCCTTTCTTGTACTATGCCTCATTTTGTCATGTTGGTGATTGTTGCTAAGTGCAGACTAGGTACCAAAAATTTTAATGCCACTATTGTTCCATAGTTTATACTCAAGGCTTAGGAGTATAAAGTCTAGGCATCCGAAAAGAGGGTCTATGATAAAAGAAGAGGAAAAAAATTGTTTAAAAGGAAAAGGAGCTATGGTTGATTCTTGAGTTGTCTTGTTCTAGCTTCCAATTATTCCTGGACACTGATGTCTTGCTCAATGGCTGCCCATGAACGTTCAAGTTCAGCCCGGGTGGTGACAGTTTTTAAGATAGTGTTGAAAAGACTTAAGGCAATACTAGTCTGATCTGTAAGACCAGGTTCAATATTGGGTTGTCTCGCAACTGGTACAGTCATGGAGGAGGAAATTCTTAAGGATTGGTTGTTTTTTAAGTTGTTGCTTCTTTTTTAGATTATATAAGAAAAATTTCCAAGTTTTGAATTAATAGTATAACAGAATCAAAGGTTGTTTCCCGTATTTGAGATAAACTGAAAATCGTGCATGAAATGAAAGAAAACATAAAGCTGTAAACAATGTGAGGCATCAATCAAGGAAGAATCCCACTTTGTGACGGGAGAAGAAAAAGATAAGAAGAAATTTAACAAATCATAAGATATAGAGATCTAAGTAATCCACAGGTCTTGTACCTGTTGATAGCCGATACAGAGGAAAAACTGTAGACAAATTAGACAACTAAAATAATTAATCACCACAGTAGATGTTGTACTAAATTACAGCTAATCATTCATCAAAGATATATGAGAGATGATATTAAATATGAAATGAACAGAGGGACACATAACTCAAACTTGGCAGGATCTAGAGTCTTCGACTTGCATTTGTATTAATTCTGGCAAATGAAAAAATTATCTCTGATACAATCGGCCGAAAGGGAGCCCTTGGTATCACTTTCAAAATTGTATTTATACAAGAAAAACATCAACCCTAGATGGTTGGTAGTCTCCTAATATCCTCTGTGCTAACGATTACAGAATATAGAATTTGAACCGTTTGCTCGGTTACTTTTTCTTTTCTAACAGTTGGACAAAAACAAGCATACATGCGTTATTTCATCATTTCTTTGAAGCGCTTCCTTCGCTTGGCCCAACACACTAGACGCAACTTCCAAGAAACTACGCCAAAATTCTAGAAGGTTGTATCGTATCCTTTGCTTCAAACACATACAACTTTCTCTGAATTTGGGGTAGCCTGTCTTCAATCTTTACCGTTTCAAACTTTTTTGACTGTACCTGTAGATTTGGCTTTATTAGCCATTTATCCATTTGGGCGATGTTAAGCTGCTTCAATTGTGAGATCTCAAGCTAGTCTTCATTCCAACTCTCCTTGATATGCATTTGGTGCCTCACAACATTGATCTGTCCTAATAGCCCAGGACAATCACCTTCACCAATGCCCAATGTTTTTGTATCTAGTTGATCAAACACTTCTTCACATTCTTTCTTAACTTCTCTTGCCATTTTCCTTCTTTCGGCAATATTGGTCTCCCATATTTTTAATATGATATCTCCCCTGATCTATTCTTCTACAGTCAGCTTCGGGACTACTGGTACTTCCTCTCTAGCTGAAAACGCTACTGCCTTTTGAAAAGCAGTGTGAGTTGTTGTAGCCTCTTTCTCCTTGAAAGCAATGTTATCCAGCGAATGTATTATTTCTAGGAAATAGTTTTGAATGGTTCCTATCTTAGAAAGTATGTTTTGTTGTTCTACTTGAAGTTTCTCATGCACCTCCAGTGCTTGGGCTTGAAATGATTTTATATTCACAACTTGTCCTTCAATAGACTTCAACTCAGCCTGTAGCTTTCTTACTAATTCCTCCTGCCAAATAACATGTACTTGACTCATTTTCATCTTCTTGTTTGCTTCATCTAAACTAGATTTCAACAATTGCATTTCCTGTTTGTCGACAGTCCTGGCGTTTTCAACTCTTTTGTTTACCTCCTCTCGAATATTATTTTCTATGTGCCTTATTTGGTTATGCAACTGAGATATCATTTGATTTTTTTTCTTTAACCTTGTTTTCAGAGAGTCTACTCAAAATAAATTGGCAGTTGCCAAAGCTCCCATAGAGCCTTCTACTTCTGTGGTGAAGTCTTCCTCTTCTAGGTTTTGCCCATCTACGAGCACTCTGTGTTTCTTCACCATTGTGCCTTCTCTTAGATTCATTTCCTGCTTTAATACTACCTTCCTCTTCTTACTGAAAAAGTAGTCAGAGGGGGCTATCTCTTGTCTAGAGATAGGAGTAAGGTCACTTGCATACATGACTTGCAGATGGGGGATCCCAAAAGTTGACTGTATAGGAGTTAATGATGTAATAGGGTTGCCCAATTATGAAGATTGATTTTCTCTTGCTGTTTTGGGGATATCAACAGGAATAGTTGATGATGAAGGTGGAATCGTTTGACTTGAATTTGAAGGAGTCTCGGATTTGGAACTTGTTTCAGACCCTGGATTCTTTGATTGTGAATCTTCTTCTTTTTGTGAGGACACTTCAGTCTTCTTTGGATTTTCTTATGTAGTCTCTTTATCATGAGACTATGATCCAAAACTTGGGGGGATACTTCCTTGAGCTGGAGGAGGGGTCATTGATTCCTCTTGTAATATCTTTGGAAAATCGCTTCGTCGATGCTTCTGGAAAGTCAGAAAGTTGGTCTGTAGTTCAGGTGATAATGCTAGAACTCTGTCTAATACTTCTTCATAGGTCCTATATCCCTTGAACATGTCGTCGCAGGGAGAGGCTTCATGTTCATACATCTTCATATTGTAGTGAGTAAGATTATTTCCTACAATTTGATAAGGGTCATGTTTTCTGAGTTCAAGATCTACCAATTTGATGTCTTCCAATGCTGCAGCTTCAACCTTGGAATGACCAAAGTTAAGTAGTGAACACTTCCCAATCTGTACAGGAAAAGTGGCTAGAACTTCTTCTGAGATGCTTTCAATTCAGTGTCGATGCCAAAAGTTATTATTTGGTAGGCCACCTCCCTGCACACCAGTCTGTTGGGGAGGAATTTCGTAAGTGTGTGAGGAGGAATCGAGCACCTGAAAACCCTGATATAGGAGAAACCCTCTTCTATAAACCAATCTGCAATCGCCCTGATATTTCCCATGATTTTCTCTGAAATACAAGGGGGTGCATAGCCATACAAAATTTGATGCAGAGGTATCACTACATAGTGGCAGATTTCGTAAAAGACATCTTTAACATTTTCCTCCCATAGCTTAGAATGATAAACATGAATGGGCTCTGCACTGGCTGGGTTCCAGATCCATATCATCAAAGGGAATGGAGTCATGTAACAAACCGCATCCATAATATAGGCAGACATGTAAAAAGATGCAGGACAGCCTTTCGATTTTGTTGTTTGGTACTCTTCAACCTCACTAGCTAGATTGTCGGATAAAATTTTACCCCAGTTGAAACTGTAACCCTCTACTACTTCGTGTCTAAGTGGCACCCATTCTGTCGGGAAATGGGTAGGGATTTTCCTCCCGAAGAGTCTACATAACATAAGGTCTATGTAAACAATGTATTTGTTTAATGAAGTTGTGGCATAGATGACATGGGTATCAGCTCTAAATCTTGCTGGAATTCCCCACCAGTCTTTGATTATAGTTGGATATGTTTGATGAAATTTTGTGCACTCCTTTCTTTGAAATTCCGCTATGAAATCGGCATTATAAATGTATTTAGAAGTAGGGGGAAGTTTGTACATTACTTGGATGTGCTTGGGTCTGAACGAGCCGACGATGACCCCTTTGATGTTTTAAATGCTCCTTGTTAGAACATCGGTTTTATCTAAAGCCCAGCATACCATGTCATTATATGGCATGAGTCTCGGTCGTGTGGCTATTTTGTGCAGCTCAGACTCTGCTATGTCTCTGATTTTATTTTCAGTCCTTTCATTCCCGAAATCATCGGGGCAATTCATAATATCATATTCCAAACTCTCAAAAATCTGCCTCCAAGATTTGATTGAATCCACAGCATGTGGCGTAGTGTCTGATACCACATCTCCATTCGGATTTGAGCTTCCACCTGCTTCTTCACTCTTATTAGGCGCTTTTCTAGGTGCCATGGTGTTTGTGCTAAATGAAAACCTGTTGCAGAGGAGAAATGTGTGAGTTCTTATGAATATAACTCGCTCCTAGTCTGAAAGTGAGAATGAAATTCGAAATAGCAGACCTTTATTTACCTTTAACTTGTCTTAAATTTATCATACCAAAAAAAAAATATTATTTAATGGAGATGGTACACCTGGAGATACGCACTCTATGTGTTAAATATCTTCATTAATCTATTATAGATACTGCCACATATCGGTGATTCAAAACTGGGATTTCAAAAGGAATGTCATCAAGAACTCTCGAATGGTGAAACACAAAAAGTTATTTAACAATCCTTAATCTCGTTTTAAAGTTAAAATAATCTATGTTTAAGCGCTTAATTCTTTCAGGATTTCGTGTTTCGGAGTTTCAAACATCATGTCCCCAAGAGGTATGATACAAGTGAATCCTGAATCGTGAAACCACGATGGGATGTATTTAGGTGCTAACCACTTGTTTTAACCCTTTAATTAATCGTGATTAGAGATTAATCTTTACTTTTTGTGGACTAGAGTATCGGGACTCCGACGGTTCGTTAACGTAAGAAATCTTGAATCATGAAATCACGATGGGATTTATTTTCATTAAACCTTCTTACTTCTTAATAAACATAGCATTAGCCTTTAATAACTTCACGACTTCAGGAATCGGGGTTTAAGGAGACTCAGGGTCGACTCTTTGATTTCCCGAATTGCGACTGATTAGCAATATATTAAGTGTGTTTAAAAATTAATTAATCATGATTAAAAAAGTATTTCGTGAAAGCGCGTCGGGACTTGAAAAGTTGTTTAAGTTTGAGATGGCCAAAAAAGAACATGTGGAAGGCTTGGAAGGTCATTAATGTTTTTAATCGTTACTTTTAAGATCGGTTAAATTCTTTTTTAAACCATCACTTTTCGGGACTTCGGCACCGAGACTTAGGATTTGTTGTTAAAAAACATACTTCATGAACGGACGAACTCCAAAAACTGAAAGTTTCGAAAGACCTTTTGACTTCTTTTTTGAGCTAAGGGTGGATCCATAATCAAGAAAAAAGGAGGTTTGGATTTAGAGAAGAAAAAATAAACTTTGTTTCAACATGCACCATTGCTTCTTGTCCATACACCAACCTGAATGGTGTATGTCCTGTCAAATTTTTGCATGTAGTTCTATATTCCCATAATACTGCTAGTATCTTCAAATCCCAATAATCCATGTTGACATTGTAGATATTTTTAAAAGCATTCTCTAGGATCTTATTAAAGGCTTCCATCATTCCATTTGCTTGAGGGTGATATGGTATATTTTTTTTATGATAAACTTCAAAATCCTCATTCATATCCTTGATATTACTATTGATGAAGTGAGTGCCTTGGTCACTCATCAAAATCCTTGGGCATCCAAATCCAGTGATCACTTGCTCAAATAGGAAGTGTGATGTTGTCTCTGTGCTACAATATTTTACTGGTGCTTCTTCTTCCCGTCTCGTTAAGTACTCTGTCGCAGTAATGATATACCTTTCTCTTGACCTCTTTGTTGGTGGGTTAATTGGTCCCACAAAGTATATTTTCCATTTTTCGAATACTTGCAAGGTTACTTGTGGTCTTAGGGGAATCTCATCATATCTATTAGGTTTTTCAACCCTGTGACATATATCACATGTCTGGTAGTAGTCCTTTGTATCTATGTGAATGTTCGACCACCATAGTCCTGCATGCAATACCTTCTATGCGGTATATTTTCCTGCATAATGTCCTCCAGCTATTCCCTCGTCAGCCTCTGCTAAAATACTAGGCCTTTCATGTTCTAGTACACATCTTCTCAATATGTTGTTTGCACCCATCTTGTATAAGTGTCCTGCAATAAATTGATAGTTTGTAGCTCTTACTACCAGATATTTCTTCTATGCAGTGTTGAATTCTTGTGTTGCAGTTCTTGTACTCAAGTATTCAATGATGTCAACAAAATATTAATTAGTTGTTTGTACTGAAAATAACTTTGCATCAGGGAAGTTGTCCTCTAAATTTGTAGGTTCCTCTCCATTGGTGATCCTCGACAGGTGATCAGGTCATCCATTCAACTTCCCTAGTTTGATTATCACTTCAAAGTCAAATTTTTGAAACAACAATAACCATCAATAGATTCTCCCCCCCAACACTGGTTTATTGACTAGGTACTTGAGGATAGAATGATATGTGAACATTTTAAAGTGTTCCCCAAGTAGATAGTGTTTGGATTTTTGTAGTGCATATACCATTGCTAGGCCTTCTGTCTATGTAGTATTGTAATTCTTCTTTGAATCTGATATTTTTTTTCTTGCAAATGCTATAGGATGGTCTAACTCTCCTGTTGCTATGCTTGATGCATCTACATGCACATGAAATTTATTTTCCCATTCTGGGAATACTAGTATAGGTTTTGTGACCATTTTTTATTTTAGAGTGTCCAAATCTCATTGACAGTCCTTATTCCACTAGAATTTACTATCCTTCTTCAACAATTTCTCCATCGACGCAGTGATATGTGCATAGCCTTTTATGAATAAATTGTAGTAGCCTATGTGTCCCAGTGTTTCTCTCAACTAGCATACTGATTTGGGTGGTGGTAAGGTAACAATTACTACAACCTTTGTAGGATCCACCAATAGCCCTTGTTTACAGACTATATGTCCCAATAGTATTCCAAAAGGTGTCCCAAATATGCACTTCGTGATATTTAGTGATATCTGACACTGCTTGCATCTTTCCAACAACAGCTTTAACACCTCTACATGATCTTTCAACAGACTGTAGCCTATCCAATCATCCATATATACTTCTAGAAACTGATGGATGAATTCTTTGAAGGCATATATGACTACCCTTGAGAATAAAGCCAGTGCATTCTTCATCCAAAAAGGAGTGACTATGTACTGGTAGGATCCCCATTCTATGGAAAAAGTGTTCTTGTACCTGTCTTCTGGAGCTATTTTGATCTGATGGTAGCCTGAGAATCCATCTGTGAATGAGTATGCTTCTCGGCCTCCCGCATTCTCTAATACCTCATCTGTGAAAGGGGTGGGAAACGGGTCATGTAGGCAAGCATCATTCAGCTTTCTCAGATCAACACATATACTTATGCCTCCTTTCTTCTTTTCCTGGACTACCATAGGGATTATCCATTATGATTCTTCTATTGTTTCTATGATTCCAGCTTCCAACATTCTGTCAATTTCTGCTTTTACTTTCTGCTTATATATTGGGTTCATTGTATACGGTAGTTTTCTAACAAATCTAGCCTCAGGTTTGAGAGGTATCTTCATCTCTCCTAGCTCTCCTGCTATGCCTTTCATCTCTGTAAAGGTTGTTGGGAACAAGTCATTGTACTCATGCAACAACTCTATTATTCTTTCTACTGTTTGTTCATCCCAGTAATCTCCAATATTGGGCATTTTTGGATTATCGTTTGTCCCAATATTTAATTTCTTCACCTTGATTGTCACAGAAAATACTTCTGATGCCAGAGATGGACCTTCCACCTCTATTTATCCTTTGATTTCTGTAATTTGAATGTTGTGTGGGTCATCTTCATCTGGTGCTTCTTCTTGCACATGATAGCATGACAATATTTCTTTCATTGTCTATCTATTATGTTGTTGATACTCTGTTATAAGTTCAACCTATGTTTCCTTAATAAATATCACCCCTCTGATTTGTTTGAGTGTTGAATCAATGTTTGGGCTCTCATGTTCAAATGAGAAAGTGACTATAAAATTCTATTGTAATGTTGTCCATTCTGCAGTGCCTCTGCGCAGTTCCTGGTCTACATACCAGATTGTTGGAATTCCTTCCAATGTGTGAATGAAGTGATGAGGCCATTCTTCTGGTGGTGTCATTTTCCATAGTGTTCTGCACTTATCCAAGTGTTTTTTTGGTGTCCCATGTCCATCATATCTTTGCAGTTCATTGCTTCCTTGTTCTGCGTCGAATATAATGCATAGTAATCGCTTACATTGCTACCAGTCCTTGATTGTCTCTTTGTGTGCACCCCACCATATTGCACGTGTTTCCTTGAGTGCTATGTCCAAATCTAAGAGATTATGATTTTCTAACACTTCATCTTCGTATCTTGTTAGGAATTCTTCTATGTCATTCACCCCATGAAAATTGGCAGGTTCTCTTATCTCTGTACCTACCCATCTTACTGTGCAGTCTATTCTTGTGCGCCTTCTTGTGGATACTTCATGTACTCTCTACTGCCAATTCTCTAACCTTGTATCTGAGTCTGAAGTGCATGATGTGATGCCTCACCAGCTGAGTACTCCATCTATAGTTGAATTTACATAATCTTCTTCTCATGCGTTGGTTCTATATAAATCGTTGATTTCCTCCATGTCTAAGCAAGTGGGTTCTACAAACCTTTCTCCTTATGATGGGTCTAGTGGCACAATGACTATGTACTCTCCTGACTCAAATGCCATCTTCCTTGTATTCAAATTGATTATGGCCTAGTTTTCAAATGCCCAATACAAGCCAAGAAATGTTGGATAAGTTTTTGTGCCATCCACTATTTCTATCACTTCAAAATCGTATTTAGTGCACACTCCATCCAGATATATTGTCATACCCTTTAGCCTTCCGATTGGCAGAACCCTGTGTTGATTTGCTAGTTTCAACTGAATAGGTGAATATCCTAATGTGGGCTCTCCCATACATTTCCATGTCCTCTTGGGTAACACATTTACTTCAGATCCTAAATCTAGTATAATATCCTCCATGTTGAAATCTCCAATGTTGGCATTCAATCTGAACTCTCTACTTGTCCTCCTCCTTGTATGCAAGTGATTAACTATTTTATTCTTTAGCTTTCCCTCTACGTCTGTGTGACATCTTTCTAACATATTTTGTAATACTTTAATAGATAATAGATCATTTACTAGTTTAACACAGGATTGTAGAAAATCCTTTATTTTACTTACTTGTCCTAAGGGTTGTGCTTCATTAGTGTGATCCAACGATGAAGGCATATCGTACATTGGTATGTCTTGAGTATGCTACACAGTTGATGCAGATGCAATGTATGGCTTCAAGAATTATTTTATTGCTTGCTTGAATATATCCTTTTCATTCTGCGCATCAAACTGCTTATGTGGTTCGGCATTCTTCTTCACCCATTGGTGTTGTGGTGGATCTTGTCTTACTGTGTCATCTCATGTTTTAGATCCTTAGCACGTAACTATGTTGATATTTCTTCCATCATCCCTTGCTTCTAAAAAAATCCATTGAACATTCTGATTGTTTTGATTCCTCTTTTCCTGTATCTTCCCCAATAGTGTCGGACAGTCTTTTGTGTCATGATCTGATGCACGACAATACATACATGTCGTAGGTGGAAGTGGACATTCTCTTGCTTAGTTTCCTGGTTTTTTATAGTTATGGAATACCACTAGTCCTTTGCCTCTTTTAAAGCCTCCTCTACCTCGTCCTCCACCTCTATAGCCAGATCGATATCCTCACGGGGCGTTGTACTGAGGCACTCGATTATACTGTGCAGGATTATATTATGGTTGCGTGGTATTGTACTATGGTTGTGCAGTGTTATATTGTTGTGGCATAGTTTTATATGGGGTTGGTACTTGGTTAAACTATGATGCAGTTTTCCCTATCATAATTTCTTCCTGCACCCTATAGGTGTCTGATGTTCTTTCCCTCATCAACTCCATTTTCCTGCAATCTTTGTCATCATGGCCCACTGACTTGAAAATGTTGCAATATGAACTCTTAGGCACTGTATGGTATTTTTGCATCATTTGACAATGATATGGATCATGCCCCTGTGTCTTACAGATATCACACTATAGTCCTCCTGTCAGCAAAGGGTTTGGCATTCCTGTTTCCATGTATTGCGCGAATGTTGGGAATTCATTCTCGTGATGTCCTTTTTTCCCACATGTGGTACACAAAACAAATTCTCTTTTGTCCTTACTCCTATTCTGGTTCAGTTGAAATGTTAAATCCTTCATCTCCTCTATTGTTGGATCTATCTTCTGATATTGGTTCTCTTCTAGTTGTAAGGTTTCCTGCAGAGCCTCTGCCTCAGTTTGAAACTTTTGTTGTCTCAAAGAGTATTTCAGGTTCAATAGCAGGGAATTCACAAATAGATGTCTATGTTGCATATATTTCATGACATACTTCATATTTACCTTCAATCGTTTGAATCTCTAGTCAATATCCTAGACAAATTCCCCAAGTTTTTGTCTTATCTCTATCATCTCATGTACTAATCCTCTGAGCTAGTCTTCTGGAATTCATTTATCAACAACTTCTTGATATCCACAATCATTCTAGTTGTTCCTGGTGGACTGTTTGCAGTTAATCTCATGTACCAATCCAATGTGCAGTCTCTTAGTGTGATAGATAGCTGGGAAAGTTTTGTATCCTCATCTTTGATCTACTTTGATTCCCAAATCTTTTCACAGATGAACAAGTGCTTCTCAGGGTCCTCTAATGCCTCTCCCTTGAATTCTAGTAACCTGATGGTGGGATCATGTCCTGCCATCCTGAATGATGAATTACTACCTCCACACAGTGTATATCCTTGACTAATGCTTCCTAAACTAGCTCCCCTAGTTTTTTATCCTTGTGTAGATGTACTTCCTGCTTCATTTCTTCCACTGAAGTTCGATTGTCTAAACGGTGGTATTTTTTCTGGTGTATTGGTCGCACATGGGTTTATGGGTTCCACACTGACACTGATATGGATAGGAGTTATTCCTTCATTTCCTTCCCTTTCACCTATTGTCTTCCTTTCATATGTCGCGCACAGGATTTCCTCAATCTACTCCACAGCGCGGAGATCCTCTACTTCTTCTTCATCACTTTCCAAGCCTTCCCTCCCGGCTATGGCTCTCTTCTTATTGTTCATATTGTATTGGTAGGTTGTTCCACTACGCGTTCTTCCAGCTGTTTCCATGATCTTCTTGATTTGGTCTTCCTCCTTCATGATTGGATCCAAGGCCTCCTCCTTCTTTCCTTTATCCATATCTTCCTTTGTTTCTCTGTCTCTCGTCAATGCTTCCCCCATGCACGTAGGAAGTTTAGTTGTTTGATGCCATTGTCATTACACCTTTGTTATACAGTAAAATCTTAATGGAAGTATATAGCAGTCTAATATACCTACCTCTAGGTCCCTTCAGAAACTCTTTCTCTGATGTGTTGTAATACTTCGCAGTATCTACCGCAAATTCTATGACAAATCCTGCAACAATGTTGTCTAACTAGAAATCTATTGCGCATATAAATTTATGGTCAACTAGTTGTAGCTGCATGATCTCCACAGATTCCACTCTAGTTGTCTGATCTGAATTGTAGGGTGGTTGTCTTTCAACCTCAATATCCAGTCCCACAACACATGCGGGAAATCACAGAAAAATACTTCATGCAAGTTGTTAAATACATACGTGTCCAAATATTTGCGTGGTGTTAATTTTGGATTTTTGTTATCTTTCTGTGAAAATTCCAGCTCCTTTGTTTTCAACCATCTCTCAATCTTTGCCTTCGTTGGGTTCCATGGTCTAAACATCCTCTTTTATATTCTCATTCTTTTTAACATTTCCTCACCAGATCTGACATTATTTTCTCAATTCTTCAGCGGATCTCATTCACTCGCTCCCATTTTGTTCTAACCTGCAACATAACCATTTGTTGTTCTTCTACTATTCTTACTACCTTTCTTGGGTTGACCTAGGTTCAGGTCTACCATGGTTTCCAACAAAACCCATTTAAAACTACCGACCCCTCTGGTAAACCAGAAGGCAGCGCAACACACAGAGTGCACTACACAGTCTCACCCAAGATAGTTCTATTGGTGGTTGCAACGATCAAGTGCTTGCAGCCTGAGAATGAGTGGGGATCTAGGATTAAACTCTATGATATTCATTTGTTACTTTAACATTCAACTTATATTGAATACCCTATCATTTGTATTCATGCATGTAAAATAGCAGATCTAATTAGTCATTCACGCATTTGTCTAACATCTAATCATTGACAGTAGAGGAAATACATAATATTCAATCACATAACATATGATCTACCGTGGTTCACCCCTCCTGGTTTAATATTTATGTTTTCTCATATTTATGTGGTTTAATATTTATGTTTTCTCATATTTGGATATGAGAATCGTGTATCCTATATTAGTTGTGTTTGGGTATTATCATATAAGAGAAAACGTAGTTTAATATATTTACCTTATGGTTCTTCGTTTTCTTTACTATATGAATGATGTATGCTCATATTTGCTCAACAAGAATGAGCAATAATATGGGAATGAATAAGACATTCAAAATCGAAATGCTTCCGTGGACAGATATGACACCAAGGATGCTAGAAGATATGAAACTGTGATACCAATTAAT
>ML801391.1:111238-125060 GCA_009831015.1 Picea engelmannii | reverse complement strand
TTGGGTTCTAACATTCTTCAATGGTTATGTAATATTGATACATTCATCTTGGTTGACTTGTGTCACCTTCCTACATTCATGAATGGTTATGTCGCATTGTGGTGTCATTGATATGATGTCACATTATCACGTCCATAAAGTATCATTAAGGGTTTTGTCGTGTTGGGATGTTAATAAAATGTTATGTCACATCACAACATTATGAAATTGCAAAATACATCGAGGGTTGTGTTGCATTGTGACTTTCCTTTATGGTTATTTCGGATTGTAGCATTCATCTTTTCACGTTAATGGTTATGTCAGATTGCAACATTCATCACTTAAGAAATTTGTGGTCTTGTGAACCATTTTTCTCGCTCGGTTTTAGGGATCCTCTTACATATTTACTCATCGTTTCAAATGGTAAAGAAGAGTAGAAGGGGGGAATTTTAAGAAGTTATATATAAATCAATGAACAGATTTGATAATAAAGTGCAAATTAGTAATATAAAACCATTGATTTTGAGAGCGAGAGAGAGGGCTTGCTTGTTTTAGTTTCTTTATGTAAACCATTTCTACGGAATTTAATTTTTCGATGGATGGTGATTTAGTTTGTAGATTTAGCTGAGTTTATGCCAATAAAAAATAGGGAAGAAAATAGGAAATCACGTCAAAACAAAGATGATGACCATGTTAAAATTTTAATAACTAGCAACAATTACATTAATGTATTTATCACATTAATAATATTTTTTTTATAGTATATGTTAAATATATGTCTATCAAGTATATGAACACATTAATAATATTAATGTGATTGTTTCTAGTAATCTCTAAACACATAAACATATATTCTGATAATAAAAAATTTAATATTAATTAATAAATAAAGTTAGATTAATATTAATAACATAAATATTATACTATAATGTTATATTATTATATTAACTAATGTGTAGTAAAGTTAATTAACTAATATACAATAAAAAAAATATTATACTATAATGTTATATTATTATATTAACTAATATGTAATAAAGTTAATTAACTAATATACAATAAAGTTTTATTGATAATAATAACATAACTATTATAATATATTAATTATTATAATATATGTATTAACTTATATTAACAAAGTTTATACACAACTTTATAAGAATAAAAATATATTAAAATTAATGATAATTATTAGTATTGATTGAGACTAAATTTATATAATATTCCAACATTTATATATTTATTTATATTAAAGTTATATTATATTAATTTAGATTAATGTTCATATTAATTTATATTAATAAAATATATGTATTAACTTATATTAACAAAGTTTATAAAAAAAATTATTATTAACAAAGTTTATAGAAATATGTATTATTAATCAATACAAACTATACCATAGTGTTATATTATATTAATTTATATTAATATAATATATGTATTAACTTATATTAATAAAGTTTATATAGAACATTATATTAATGTTTATATTAGATTATATTAATATAATATATGTATTAATTTATATTAACAAAGTTTATATATAACATTATTATTGATGAATAGATATATTTAGATTAATAATAATGATTAATGTTCATTTAGACTGAATTTATATAACATTTCAACATACTCTATCATAATTTTACAACTACCCTTATAAGGACAACATTGAAGAACCCTATCACAATTTTACAATTACCCTTTCCACTTCTATTAATAAGTTCTCTTTCGAGGTGTCCTATAAAAAGAATAATAGAACAACCAACCCTTGGTATGATAAAGAATGTAAAATTGCGAGGAAAGCCATTATGGATGTTTCTAATGAGCCCTTAAAACGCGATAAGATCATTACGTACAAAGCCCTAATTAAAAGGAAAAAAAGATACTATATCAATAAAAGGCAAGAGAAACTTTCACAACTATACAAGTTGGATCCTAAGAAGTTCTGGAGCCAAATTCTAAAACGCAATACTAAAGAAAATAATAGGATTCCCTTAACGGACTGGAATTCCTACCTTAAAAGTCTTTACGAGTTCCCTAATTCCATGGACACCATTCATATTGTCCCTACAAAGGAAGAAGTTTTTTCGTTAGATGACATAGAGTTCGAGGTTAAGCGGCTCGCAAATGGGAAAGCTAAGGACATTGAAGGCTACCAAGCTGAAATTTTTAAAATCGGAGGACCAATCCTTATCCCTCACATACACAAGCTCTTCAATTTAGCAATCAAGCAGGGATTCCCTAAACCCTAGATGCAAAGCCTCATTGTTCCTATTTTTAAAAATGGGGATAGAAACATTCCCTCTAATTATAGGACCATTATGATTAGCCCAATTTTAGCCAAGCTTTATGGAATTATTTTGGAAAAGAAGATTAGCATTTGGCTAAAAAGTCACGGTAAAGGAGCTAAAGTCCAGGTCGGGTTTAGGAGATATCATTCAACTGTGGACCATCTTTTTACCTTTAGGATCATTGCAGAGGATTTCCGCAATACTAAAACAAATATTTTTTGTTGTTTTGTTGACTTTAGAAAATCTTTTGACATGGTTCCTAGGAAAAACCTTTGGAATAGGTTGGAAGAGATAAAAGTTCCTCTCGATTTGAGGGCTGCTGCAATAAGGATGTATGAGAACGTTATTGATACTTTTAAAAACACTGAGGGCTAGTCAAAAGAGATTAACTGCAATATCAGAGTCAAACAAAGTTGTCCCTTGTCCCCTACCCCTTTTGGCATATACATTGATAAGTTAGAAGAATGCTTGGAAAAAGCAGGTTCTGTCAGCCCTACTCTCACTGCTATAGTCATCAATCTTCTTCTTTATGCCAATGATATCGTTCGTATGGCAAGGAGTCCTCATGATCTTGAAAACCAACTAAGAATCCTCAAGGATTTTTGCTCCAATATGGGTATGATTGTTAATACTGATAAGACCAAGGTCATGATTATTAAATCAAATAAGATCCCTTATGATACCTTTGTATATGACAAGAACAACTTCGAGGAAGTGACTTCATACAAATATCTTGGAATTTATATTCACCACAAACCCAATTGGAATTATAGCATTGAGAAAAGGATTATTGTGGGATGGAAAGCTTATTATGGGCTTGAAAACAATTGTAGATCAGTTGATCTTTGGAGTTGGGATAAGAAGAAAATCCTCTTTGAGACTCTTGTTACACATGTTATTCTTTATGGATGTGAAGTTTGGGGCTGTAGTATCTCTCGTGAATTCTGGAGAAAGATAGAGAAAATACAAAAGAATTTTATAACCTATAATCTCAAAATTAAAGGAAATATGCCCTATCCCATCCTCCTCTTAGAAACAAGCCTCTCCCCCATTGAGAACATGGTTATGACTAGATACCTAATGTATAAGAACAAGTTAAACAACATGGAAGACAAGAGGCTACCTAAAATTTCTTCAAAATCAAGTCATAACCACCATCGACTCAAGCAAGGATGGAATAAAGACGTCCGGTCTTGGCTAAACTATTGGGGAATCATGGAAGAAACCATTTTGCAGAATAAAGATACTATTAAAAAAACGTCAAATCGAAATTTAAGGAAAAAATGTGGTGTGATAAAGAGTTAGAGGAAAAAAGAAAATTAAGGTATTATAAAGATGTAATCAACCCTAATCTAGAAGATCAAAATTATCTATCTATTTTGCCAAGTGCAAAGAAAAAAATAAGCATTGCTAAGATAAGAACAAATTCTCACGAGCTCCATAGTGAAACTGGGCGTTGTTCGATTCCTAAAATGCCATGGGATGAAAGAGTGTCACCTTTGTGACACTAAGAAGGTTGAGTATGAAAAGAACTTTCTCTTAGATTGTCTAGCCTATACCCATATTAGATCTCATTTTCAAAATATTTATCACACTACCAACCTTCCTAACCTCTTAACTCAACAAAAGTATGGTGATCTTGGAAAGCTTCTCTTAATGCTTTTCGAGCACAGAAACAAAATTATAAAGAATCACATGTAATCACTTACCCTCTTAAGGTCTGATAGACCAATTCGATCTTAGTGGACGTTAATCATCATCATCATTATATTTATATTATATTAACTTAGATTATGTTTATATTAATTTATATTAATATAATGTGTGCATTAGCTTATTAACAAAGTTTAAGAACTTTATTATTAATGATTATTAATGAATAAAGATATATTATTATTAATGAATAAAGATATATTATTATTAATGAATAAAGATATATTAAGATTAATATATGTATTAACTTATATTAACAAATTTTATACATAACTTTATTGTTAATGAAAAAAGATATATTAAGATTAATGATAATGATTATTTTAACAATTATATAATTATTATATTTATACTAAAGTTATATTATATTAACTTAGATTAATGTTTATATTAATTTATATTAATATAATATATGTATTAACTTGTGTTAGCAAAGTTTATAGAGATCATTAAGGGTTTTGTTGCATTTTGGCGTTCGTGAAATGTGATGTCAAATTCTGACATTCATTAAGGGTTTTGTTGCATTGGAATGTTTATGATGGGGTATGTTAGCTTGTGACATTATTGAATGGTTATGTGAGATTATGAAATTCATGTTGGCTTACTTTATGTTTAATTGCCACATTCCTTAATATTTGTGTTGCATTGTAACATTCATCAAGAGTTATGTTGCAATGAGTTTTGTTGATTTTGGTTGGCCAAAACTGACATTCCTCAATAGTTATGTTCATTAAGTGTTTTGTCGCATTGTCACGTTAATGAAATGTGATGTGACATTGTGACAATCATAAATATTATTTCCACATTAATGGTTGTCATATTGCAGCATTTATCAAATTTCATGTCACATTGTGATGTTCATTGACATTTTTGTTGCATTGTGATGTTCATCAGATGTGATGTCACATTGTGACATTCATTTAGGGTTTTGTCGCATTGCAACATACATGAAGGGTTATGTTGGGTTGTGACATTCTTCATTGGTGTTGTCAAATTGTGACATTCATTTTGGCTTACTTTATGTTAAATTGCCACATTTCTCAATATTTATGTTGCATTGTAACGTTCATCAAGAGTTATTTTATATTAAGATTTGTTGAGTTCAGTTGGCCATAACCCACATTCTTTAATAGTTATGTTAAATTAGACCATTCATTCTGGTCTATTTTATAATATGAATATGTTTAATTGTGATGTTCCTCAATGGTTATTTGACATTCATACAATAATCTTGGTTGACTTCAATCATCTTCCTACATTCAAGACTGGTTATGTAAAATTGTGATGTCACCTTGTGACATTCATAAAGATTTTTGTGACATTGGGACATCAATCAACGATTATGTTGGATTGTGACATTCATAAATGGTTATTTCGGATTATGACATCCATATTGCCATATTAATGGCTATGTCATATTGAGGTGTTTATCAAATGTCATGTCACGTTGCAATGTTTATTAATGGTTGTGTTGCATTGTGATGTTCATCGAATGTGATGTCACATTGTGACATTCATTAAGTGTTTTGTCGCATTGCAACATTCATGAAGGGTTATGTTGGGTTGTGACATTCTTCAATGGTGATAATGGATCGTGACATTCATTTTGGCTTACTTTATGTTAAATTGTTGCATTGCTTAATATTTATGTTGCACTGTAATGGTCTTTAATGTTTATGTTGCATTGAGTTTTGTTGAGTTTGGTTGGCCATATCCCAAATTTCTCAATAGTTATGTTAAATTGTAACATTCATTTTCAGTTACTTTATAATATGGTGACATTCATGAATGGTTTTGTTGGGTTCTAACATTCTTCAATGGTTATGTAATATCGATACATTCATCTTGGTTGACTTGTGTCACCTTCCTACATTCATGAATGGTTATGTCGCATTGTGGTGTCATTGATATGATGTCACATTATCACATCCATAAAGTATCATTAAGGGTTTTGTCATGTTGGGATGTTAATAAAATGTGATGTCACATCACAACATTATGAAATTGCAAAATACATCGAGGGTTGTGTTGCATTGTGACTTTCCTTTATGGTTATTTCGGATTGTAGCATTCATCTTTTCACGTTAATGGTGATGTCAGATTGCAACATTCATCAAATGTCATGTCACATTACAATATTCATTAAGGGTTTTGTTACATTGTGATGTTAATGAAATTTGATGTCACGTTGTGACATTCATAAAGATTTTTTTCAAATTGTGGCATTCATCAACTATTATGTTGGATTGTGACATTCATAAATGGTTATTACATATTCTAATGTTATTCCATATTTCTATGTAAATGGCTATGTCATATTGTGGCATTCATCAAATTTCATGTCACATTGCGATGTTCATTAAGGGTTTTGTTGCATTGTGATTTTCATTAAATTTGATGTCACATTGTGACATTCATTAAGGGCTTTACCGCATTGCAACATTCATCAATGGTTATTTTTCATTGAGTTTTTTTGACTTTGGTTAGACATAACCTACATTCCTCAATACTTATGGTAAATTGTAACATTCATCTTCATTGACTTATGTAAAATTGTTGTGTTCTGAATCCCAGATGGTTATGTTTTACTGTGACGGTCATCTGGCTATCTCAAGTGAAGTCTAGTTGGCTTTGGTTTCCCAATGTTCATTTTGGTTCAATATGGTGTTTGATTGAGGTTGGTCAGGGTTAATTGTATAGTAATATTATTAATCCTTATGTAATGTTGCAGAGTGTATTAAAGGTGATGTCACATTATTTTTTCATAATGTTGACTTTGGTTCACCTTGGTTAAACATGGTTTATTATGGTTGAATTTGATTAAGCATGGTTGTTTATGTCAAATTGTTGCAATCCTTAATGGTTATTTCGGATTTTAACATTCATCTCCCCACGATAGTGGCTATGTCACTCACATAGTCTCCTTCATCAAATATATTGTTACATTGCAATGTTGATGAATAGTTTTGTCACATTGTAACGTTCATTGAATGTGATGTCGTCTTATGACATTTATTAAGGATTGTGTTGCATTTGAACATTCATCAAGGGTTTTGTTGGGTTGTCACATTCTCCAATGGTTATGTCTAATTGTAACATTCATTTAAAAACAAATTATGAGCTTTTATTTATAAAGTAATATAAATCTTACAAAATATTTAACATATATAAAAAATGAATTATAATATAAAATAAAATTATCAACCATAAATATGAAGAACTCATAATATAAATTTTCGTAATGTAAATTTCTATATATGATTATATATGCACAATTCATCGTTATTTTAAATAGTAGGTAGAGTACAAAAAAGTTGAATTTATTTTGAACAACAACTCATCATCTTCTTCTTTTTTCCATGAAAAAAATGTAATTTTATTCATCCTAAGAGAACCAAATTACATTATGTAGGTTCTTTTAAGCACGTCTCTCAACCTTGGATAAAAAGATCCAAGAAAAACAAAGCTAAAAACCCTATGAGAGAGTACAACATGAAGGCATCAAAGATCAAAAGGACATATACGGAAATCCAATAATGGAGCAGAGAACAACCAAGGATTAAAGCCCCCACCAGGAGAGAAAAGTGTCATGATAAACAAATCAAAAATAAACTCTGAAAACTAGACGGACCAGTTCAAAGCGGTATAGAAACCACACACCTAAAGCATCGATATGTGTATACATCAAACCCTGAACATACCAAAAAAATGGATGGACCAGGTCAGAGCGGTATAGAAACCACACACCAAATGCACCGATCTGTGTATACATCAAACCCTAAACATACCCAAAAAATGGAGAAGAGGACCACAGACTGCAGGAAACTAACCCCCAAGAAAACCCTACCGAGAGCGAGTGAACCAACCAAGAAATACCAGCAACAAGACGGACTAGGTCTGAGCGACATACATACCCCTTAAAGGGAAGAGAGATTACAAGAACTATCTGACCCACCGAATGCAATATCAGAACTCGACTAAAAATATTTGAAACCAATGCCAAACATCAAGGGTATGCATCAAACCCTGACAACAATCCCGCAACATGAAGGTAGATCTGGAAGAAGGCCCGCAAGGTATGGGGAGGATCCCCACAGAGTGACGACACCAAAATAAATAATTGGAGAAGGTCGTAGACCATGTCTATATCATAAAGATAAATACTAAATAAAAGAGGGAAGGTCATGGAGCTGTAGACTTCTATCCTGACCCAAAACCTCCATATCGCGTAGGCACCAGGCACCCAAGATGAACCGCCAGGAATCTGCAACAGAGAAGCCAGTAGAATAAACCAAACGAACTCTCCATAACAAAGAACTTAATTTGGATACGCAGATAGGAACATGAGCAGGGAAGAAGGATGATGTAGAGGCCCATGTGAGTAAGAGCCCATGCACATACCTTTAGGATGGAAAGGAGAAAAAAAGTGCATCACCATATCACTCGGAGATCCGCTTCATCAAAAAATGACCACCATTTAGTGAATGTGTCTCTTCCAGAATAGACCTGATCTGCACAAACATAGGCATAGATCAAACGTAAGGAGTATAAAACCCCCCACAGTAAGGAAACCCCAGAAGAATACACCTCAATAGAGGAAAAATCCTTGGATATGGAGGCAGAAATAGCGTTGGATAAAAAACAAGAAGACAGTGTTCGTTGGGCACAACTCCAAGACTAGAGACATATAATCCATGCAAAGACACCATGAGAAGAAAATCAAAAATATCGAGGGTCTGCGGCCAGGGAAACCCTAGTCGTAGACCCCCAATTTGAAAACATCTAATTTTCAACTTGTTATTTCAACAACTCGTCATGTTCTATTATAAAGAGGCTTGGACTTAATTTTGTATTACAAATATTGATTGTCATATATGTGACATGCAAGAATGGATGCTCAAGTTATGCTTGAAATGCATATTATAACATTGCATGCCATTTGTTGTAGATAGTGCCTTCTTGGTGGCATACTTTTGTGTGATGACATTTCCTTTTCTTGCAACATCAATGCATCATTGAATAAATGCCAATTAAAAAATGAGAATTTGTTAAGGAATGGCTATAACTTGATCATTTCAAAATTAATAGGAAATAAATCATAATATCTCATGATAGGATCAAATGTAAAAAAAATATTGATTGTGATGAAGGAAGCATAGAAAATAATGATACTAATAGGAAAGAAAATTTAACTAACTGCAATGTATAATAAGTGTAATGGTTATAAATATATGGATTGTAATCATTGCTCCCCTTTCTTTCTAATTGTATCATATGCACTTTGACTCATCTTTGTATATATTTCAAATGTGAATGGTGGTGATATTCTTAAACCATCTATTGATTTAACCCTTGAAATTGCTATGAATGTTAATTCTTATCTCTCAGCATTACTAATATCAATTGTTGCTTTATCTATGGTCACAATGGGATTTTTTTATGGTTTTCTCTAACAACAAGTGTTATTGGTATCATTTTTTCATTTTCCACATCCCATGGTGGACCAATGTAATTATCAGAAGAAATAGTTGTGTACATCAGCAATTGTGGTGTCCTTGATCCAGGAGAGTAGAAAATATTTTAAACTCTTCCAAGTGCTCCATTTAATATACATGCTTCTATCCACAAGTTAGATGTCAACATGACACGTTGACTAGGACATAAAGGAATTCCACATTCAAGTTTCTCATCATCTGCATCAATAAATTCTTTATTTCTTGTATTTTAATCAAGACATCGTGAAATTGGAGTATTAAGTGATTTAAGCATGCACCTATTACGTAGGTTCACGAGTGCATTTGTTGGAAATAAATGGATTTTTGATTTGAAAGTACTAATTTAAATAGAATCCATACATGCATCTATTGTGGACATTAGAAGATGCTAATCATTTATATTTGCATCAGCATTTCTAATGTTTGTCAATAGTATTTGGAAGTCACATTGCTTTGAATTTGTCCCATGATAACGAAAAATTGTGTCTAAAATAACAATTGTTTTGAATTCCTTCCATAATACCTTAGTAGTTGTGTTACCTACATACAATGGTTTATATTTAACAAGAGTTAGTTGATCAAGGTTTCCGATAAGAATTAATGATCTTCCATAGAATAGAACATATTTGTTTTCCGGAAATGACTCACGCAATCGTGAATCAATCTATATGAATAAATTTGGTCCAATGGAACTCATTTCATCGATGATAAAGTATTTAACATGTCTCATATCCTCTTGAAACACCCCAAATGCATGTCCCTGTAAATATTTAAAATCTTTAATAGGAATTCTCAAAGTTGAGTGAATTGTTCCAGCTCGTATGTTGAAATAAATTATTGCAATAGGTGCTAGTGATAGAAAAGGGTTATTTCCATCAATTGAGTGTGAATTGAATTCTCTTGAAATATAATTTATAAGGTATGACTTTCCAGTGCCTGTAGTTCCTTGAAAAAACATTTTTAGTGGTTCTTCGTTATTTGCTACATTGAAATGTCGAATAATAATTTCAAAAGAAAGTCATTTCCTTTTAGACAATAAATATGGAGAAGTATATGTAGAATGAGAATTACATTGCATGGCTCCAAGTCATTGTGCATTTTGAATGAAATTAGTTGGTTCTTCTATTGTTGCATTTCAACCTGTAGTATCATCGCACACAATATTCAAGTCAAATTCTATTCGACCAAGAGTGTCAATGCCAGACACTTGAATATAATTAGTAGGAACAAGGCAAGACAAAATTTCCCACTCATCCATATCATTGTTGGGATTGATTTCTTCTACATCTATATCATCATCATCTTCAATGGTATATGATGATGATCGAATTCTATGAACATGCCAAGGATGATATATATATAGTTCTTCCAGTTTTACGCAACAATTTATTTATTGATATCTATATCAATGGGAATGTTCCTAAATGGTTTATATAGAAGTAACTCACTTAAATTGAATGATTAAAAAGTATTTATAAATTTCATTAGGAATAGTTATAAATCATGGCCATACTCGAATTATTAAATCATTATCTCTAGGCTTCCAAGGTTCTTTGTTGCGATGAGGGTTAAAGGACCATGATCTTGCAGTGTCTATAAATGACAAGTGTTCAAGAAAGGTAGGTCTACCTTGATATATTTCAAGGAAAACGGAGTTTGTTGGAAATTGATCAAGGTTGGAACTAGAAGAAACCTTTTTGAAGACCTTCCTACCAACATTTAGGGTGACAAAGATGTGACTACAAATAAAAAAAGAGGGATCTTTAGTGACATATATCAGGTCTCTTGTGCTCCTATGTATCTATCCACAATTGTTTCGGCAAGGAATTGTTTATATGCACATATGGATGGATATTCAGAGTCTACAATGTTTGAAACTCTTGTGGGCATATCTTGATAGATTTTTTATCTTCTTTTAGCTTTGGAAGAATATTTTGCAATGTATTTCATCACTGGATGACGTGAAATTATTGGCTAGTAGTGAACATTAGCACGCCACATTGAAAGAATACGTATATTATGAACAATTATCTTTTCATCATTACGTGCAGCTTCATATTCTTTTGTCCTTTATCATTGATAAATAATTTTGATTCATCTTGAAGTTCCCATGGGGAATTATAGTGACATCTATAAGAAGAACCTTTTTTATGTAAGCATAAGTTTGTAGTACATCTTGTATGTTGTTGAATTTAATTAGTTAATTGTTCATAATCATCAAGAGGATTTGTAGAAAATATTTTAGAGTTGTTCAATAAACAAGGGTCTTCATTAAGAGGTCGGTGAACATATATATTCCGATGGTGGATATCACGTGGATTCCAGGATGTCACATACTTATCAAAGTATTATTTTGCAACATTCACTCTTGCTTCATTTTTCCAATCCAACTTCTCCATGTTTGGTGCACCTTCTAACCATAAGAACCCATGGATATGCATTGATCCTATATGTTGCCACTCATACCTATGAAAGTTAAAGTTGATATATGAAGGTATTGAATTCAATTGATTTTTCAAAAGTTAAAGTTTTAAAATAGTACATGTACCAATAATACTTAGCATGGAGATGTTTGACAATTAATTCATCTCAAAAAATGTTGAAGCGATGGTGCATGTACATTGCAACAATATGTGGATAGTTGATAACATTATCAATTCTCCACTGATGTTTTTTTTCTAGAGTAAGAGGTTGAATATCAAGCATAATATTATGCAGGTCCGACCACTTTGTGTCAGTTGCACTCAGTGTGAACAACAAAGTTGGACAACCTAGTTGGTTTATCATGTTAGTAAGGTCACTATGACATGTATTCCAATATGCCTTTGTGCCTCGTAGGTGCACACTAAATCGCATTAATCATTTAACCATTTTAGTGTTAGGAAATTCATTCAATTCTTTACGCAAATCCTCTATTGTAGTAGGTATTCCATCCATCCTCTATTTTTTTTACAAATACAATTGTTGTTCCTTGACTTTGATGCCTCATTATCATGTTCAATAGAAAATAGTGAAACCTTGGATGTTGCCAAATCTTTGATCACAATACTTAAGTAGGTGCAATGTGTATTCATGTAGTCACACGTTGACCAAGCGTGGTTGCAACCAATTGATCCGAAATCGGATCCAGAAGCCTGATAGGGCTTGAAAAATGCTCAAAAATGAAAGTGCTCGGAATGCAACAAAACCTGTTCCATTCCGTCCGTCTCGTCTTCCTGATTCCGGTGGTATATTTACTTTGTCAAATGGAGTCCGTATGGAGAAGATATCGCGTTCTGTCCGATAAGGCAAACAGGCAAAAATTTTGCTGACTGTGCAGTCCGTACAGTCCGTACGAACACTGACGTGGCATGTCCGTACGCTGACGTGGCAGGTTCATACAGATGACACATGGAAAGTTCGTACAGGTGACACGTGGCGGCTCCAGGGAGTGACACGTGGCAGGCAGATTTGGACATTTGGGTGCACGGCTGGACCTATCCCGAGGTGACACGTGTCACCACTGTAAGGGTGACACGTGGCATGGGATGATGTCAGCAGCCTACGTGTCATATGACATGGCGTACGGAAGATGATGTGTTAGGTGGTGACATGGCAAGCATTCGTTGGTTGGCAGTTGTCGAATCCGGAAGTGACACGTGTCTGTTTATTGGCAAATGGTATGAGGACACATGGCCCAATCTGTGGGCGCCACGTGTCACTCATTGTTTGGTTTTTGGTTGTTTGTTAAAATGGTAATGGAGTCCGTGGGGTTCGACCCCCGGACCTCCCCCTCCACACAGCGCTTTGATAAAGTCTGTCGGCCAATAGGCCACATGGTGTTACTTGTTAACATTGTGGCGTGAATTGTATTTAAGTTCGGATTAAAGCTTAAGCGGCGGGGGAAAGGGTCGGGGCTTAGCCCTAGCCCTTGGCATTACATACAACCACAGCACATGACCATAGGCGTAGAGGTTTGAAACATATGCGCGGAGTGTCAAATGTAAAGCCCACGGTTGTATGGGTTAATCCGTGTGACCGTGTATTTGTGCGCGGGGGGTTTAAAGTATGACCCGTGGTCCTATCCGTTTGTCAAGTGACCGAGAGCCGAGTGCAAAGGGGGCCAACACTTATCCCAAGGGCTAGCGCTCGGCCATATGAATATACCATATGACCAGCCAAAGGGGCGCGCGTGTGGGCTTGGGGGCTAAAGCCCGTACTATAACTATATTATAGTTTTAAAAGTGGGTTTTTAACTGCATTTTGGGTTTTTAAATGTAATTAACCTATTTTTAATGTAATTAATCCATTTTTGGGAGTTATTGGGTAGTTTTGGAGCCTAACTTCTTGGAGGAAGTT
>ML801391.1:86323-98223 GCA_009831015.1 Picea engelmannii | reverse complement strand
GGGGCATGGATGGCAGGGTGGATGTCCCATCATTGAAGAAGTAATGCTTCATTTGTCTATTCTTTGAAGTCAAGCTCATACCATGAATGGATAAAGACTGTCTCTAACAATTTTTTTCTACAGATGGTCCAGAGGGAGTCTTTCGAAGAGGATTTGTCTTTGAAGATGCGTCGATTATTCTCTTTCCAAATGTTCCATACCAAGAAACCCGATAGGATCTGCTAGAGGTGATTGAGGATTGGGTTCTGATAGGGACTATCAGCCCATTTTTTGAGAGTTTGAGTTATGTTGCCATGGATTCAATCAGAAATTATACAGAGCATCATTGCCTTATCCCATAAGTTGTTGGAGAAAGAAAAATTTTGAAGAAGATGGTATATGGATTCCTCATTGTTGTTGCAAATAACACATATCAAGGGTCCAGGGGATCCTCTTTTGAGGATGTTATCCTAGTTGAGGGTGCACCTATGAAGAACTTTCCAAAGAAAGATTGAGATCTTTGGCCTAGTCCTTAGAGCCCAAAACTTGGCCCAGCCTGGGTCTGGAGGATCTGGCATGGGAGGAATGAGAAGTAGGTAGGATTATTTGAAGGTAAAGGTGCCTCTTGATGAGTACCCCCATCTGAGATTTTCATTTCCCTAATTGATTCTAATTTTCCGATTGCTGACATATTGCACAATTTGCATTCTGGTTTCTATCGGAAGATGGAGAAGAGAGATGTGGAGTGGTAACCAATGCCTGAAGTGTTGCTTATTTGTGGTGTGTCAGTAGTCCTTGATCTTAGCGTTGCCCTGAGGTGGAAGGTTATGTTATATTTCCAATATTGGAGGTTGCTGCCAAGAGTCTGGCCAGAAGTTTTTCAGGGCCCCATTTATGATTTCCAAAAAATTATGTTGTTGGATAAGGTGGCATTGTCGTTTTGTCGAGTTCCAAATGAGAGAGCCTTGAGTCATCAGAGTGAAGTAAATCAGGTTGTGAGGGTCCCATTTTGGGGCATATTTTTTGTGCCATAGCTATGCCTAGGGAGTGGATATGTTGGATATCCAATTCCACCAGGTTTTAGCACTGAGAGCTTCATTGTTTTTTATTGGGTCCCTGAGACTAAGGCCACCCATATTCTTTGGTAAGAAGATGGTGTCCCATTTGACCAAATCCCATTTGTGAGTGTTATGGTCCCCACTCAAGAGGAAGGTGCGCTATATTTTTTTTATGGAGTTGAGCACCCATTTTTGGGGGCAACGAGAACAAAGAAGAGATACAGTGGCATTTTCTACAAAATAGATTTTAGGAGAACTAGGCGCCCTACAAGATTGAGAGTTTTAAAAGTCCAAGAGGACATCTGTTGAGTTAGTTTGTCGATGAGCTCCCTCAAAGTGGAACACTTGATGGCTGAGGAGATTAGAGAAGCACCCAGGTATTTGGAGGGGAGAGAGGAGGAAGCAAAACCCAGGGTTTGAGAGATGGTTCTTTGAGTGAAGGGGGGCATGTTGAAGAAGAAGATGAGGGATTTTTCCAAGTTGATAGTGTCTCTCAAGGCCTACAAGAAGGCGTTGAGTAGGAATTTGAGGGTGTGGGCTTCTTGAATAGAGGGTTGGGCTAGAAGTAAGTTTTCATCCACAAATTGTTGGTGGGTCAAAGGTTGATTGTTGTGGAGCTTCAAACCTTTGAGAGATCCATTTGTAGTGGCATTTTTTAACATTCGACTTAAGCCTTCAACAATGAGGATAAAGAGAAAAGGGGAGAGGGGATCGCCCTGTCAGATTTTGTGGGAGGGGAGGAAGGTGGAGGAGGGGGAGTAGTTGAAAATAATCTAAAAAAAGGTAGAATAGAGGAAGGAGAGGATCCAACGAACCCAATCTTGATTGAATCTAAAGGCAAGGAGGGTCTTTTCAACGTACTCCCAGCTGAGGAAATCAAAGGCTTTGGAAAGGTCTAATTTAAGGAGAATGTATGGTGTCTTGGTGGATTTTAGGGAGTGAATGACCTCATGGGTGAGAATGATTCTGTCTAGAATCTGCCTTCCCTCAACATATCATGTTTTCTCAAGACATCCACCATAATCACTATCATTGTCGCTCATCGAGCTGGAGTTGTCCAAGGATGGATGCTTGAATAGTAGGCATGTTGTTTTGATGCCTGGAGCCTTCAGCATGTTGTGCATTCCTGGGGACATCATCGTGCTCTTTGTGCCTAGACAAGTCTCTTTCATCAAGCTATGTGTTTTTGGAGCTGTCAACGAGCCATGTGTGCCTGGAGGATTCATATCAAATGTAATGTTGGGAGTCTCTTAGGGAATCGATGATTTGGGGTGGGCCACAGAGGGAGGAGGACAAGAGATGGGAAAAGGCGGAGTAGAGGGAGGAGTGAGAGTTGTGGGGGAGTGGGGTGAGCGAGGTGAGCTAGAGGGGCTAGGAATGAAGATGCCTGGGAGGCTTAGGAGTATGCAGGAAAGTAGATTTTTGACCACCCAATAGCTTCATCGGTGCCTGGAGGTATGATGGGATGACAAGAGGGAACCTGAGATATCATCTTCCTAGTCGTCAAGTAATTTCCATAGTGATCTTGGAACTGAGTGATCAAATCCATCCTGGTTGGCCAGGAGGTGCAGATGAGGAGATGTGGAGGTTCGCCTGCCATGACCACTTCGCCCTAGGGTGGGGGTGGCACGTCAGCGATGAGGCATGAGCGCACAATTGAGTAGAGGGGAATCATTTGTGAGGTGTCAAGAGCCAGTTCGCAAGGGAGGCAAGGTGAGAATGAGAGGAGAAAGCATGGGTGACTGAGAGAAGAGTGCGAAGATGAGGGAGTGTCACATCCGATGCCATTAAGATTGTCGGATGTTGGAGCATGTGAACTGAAGGTGAGTACAGAGGAAGCACAGGTGAGGGGCAGGAGCCATGTGAGAAGTAAAGGAATCGGGTCTCAGGGGGAGGGTAGTTAAGGCACATGAGGGGGAGGTCAGTTGGCACTCATATCGATAGTGCGACGCGTGTCAGGGGAGAGGTGGAGGTCGTCGTGTGGACACCTGCATCTGGGGTAGAGGATTCCTTGAGCGCCATGTTGACATAGAATTGCATGAAGGAGTGATTATAGATCTCCTTTATGGTAAGTTCATGGAGGTCAGTGTTGTCCTTGAAGATTTCATTGGCTATTATGTTTGGTAGGGAGTTCACCTTGCGTCGAACGTGGAGGAAGGAGATGGAGTCCCCAAGATCCAAGAGTTGAGCAATATTATGAAGGCCCTAGTCCAAGCACCAACTGGGAGATAATTTTTACCTTTGAGAGTCATTTTGCATGTGTATAGCTAGAGAGATAATTAGTTGAGAGTCGCCTTTGATTAATAGAGGGAGAAGAGCTCATTGTCTAGCAATTATGAGACCATGGAGGAGACCCAAAAGTTTTGATGCGTTTTTATTGTCATGTCTGATGTTTTTGTAATAAAGACAGACAATTTCCCTTGTGTTATTTCTGAAAACACCTCCAAATCTCACCGGACCAGGATTAACTTTGGAGGCACCGTCAAAGTTGAGTTTGAGGAAACCAATCGGGGGGGGCACCATTGATTAGGACTGAAAGGGGCCCTCGTGTGGGAATCTGTAGAAGAGGGGGGGGCATGGATGGTAGGGTGGATGTCCCATCATTGAAGAAGTAACGCTTCATTTGTTTATGCTTTGAATTCAAGTTCAAACCAGGAATGGAGAAAGACTGTCTCTAATAGTTTCTTTCTACAGATGGTCCATAGGGAGTCTTCCAAAGATGATTTGTCTTTGAAGATGCATTGATTACAATCTGTCCAAATCTTCCAGACCAAGAAACCTAGTATTAGATGTTAGAGGCGGTTGAGGATTGGGTTCTGATAGGGACTATGAGCCCAATTTTTTAGAGTGTGAGTTATGTCGCCATGGATTTGATCAGAAATTCTATAGACCATCACTTCCTTATCCCATAAGTTGTTGGAGAAAGAACAATTGTCAAGAATAAGGTCTATGGATTCCTCATTTTTGTTGCAAAGAACACATCTTCAGGGTCCAGAGAATCCTCTTTTGAGGATGTTGTCCCAGGTGAGGATGCGCCTATGAAGAACCTTCCAAAGAAATATTGAGATTTTTGGCTAAGTCCTTAGAGACCAAAGCTTGGCCCAGCCTGGGTCTGGAGGATCTATCATGGGAGGAATGAGAAGTTGGTAGGATTATTTGATGGTAAAGGTACCTCTTGGTGATTACCCCCATCTAAGATTTTCATTGTCCTGACTAATTTTGATTTTCCGATTGCTGACATATTGCACAATTTGCATTATGGTTTCTATCGGCAGATGGAGAAGAGAGGTGTGGAGCGGTAACCAGTGCCCCAAGTGCTACTTATGTGTGGTGTGTCAGTATTCCTTGACCTTAGTGTTGCCTTGAGGCAGAAGGTTATGTTGTCTTTCCAATCTTGGAAGTTGTTGCCAAGAGTTTGACCAGAAGTTTTCCAGGGCCCCATTTATGATTTCCAAAAAATGGTGTTGTTGGATGAGGTGGCATTGTCATTTTTTCGAGTTCCAAATGAGAGAGACTTGAGTGGTAGGAGTGGAGTGGATTAGGTTGTGAGGGTCCCAGTTTGGGGCATATTTTTTGTGCCATAGCTATGCCCAGGGAGTGGATATGTTGGATATCCAATTCCACCAGGTTTTAGCACTGAGAGCTTCATTTCTTTTGATTAGGTCCCTGAGGCTGAGGCCACCCATATTCTTTGGTAAGAAGATGGTGTCCCATTTGACTAGAGCCCATTTGTGAGTGTTATGGTCCCCACTCCAAAGGAAGGTGCACTGTATTTTTCTTATGGAGTTGAGCACCCATTTGGGGGCAGCGAGAACAGAAAAAAGATACAGTGGAATTGTCTGCAAAATAGATTTTAGGAGAACTAGGCGCCCTGCAAGATTGAGAGTTCTAAAAGTCTAGGAGGACATCCGGCGTTGAGTTATTTTTTTAATGAGATCCCTCCAAGTGGATTTCTTGATGGCTGAGGCAATTAGAGAAGCGCCCAGGTATTTGGAGGGGAGAGAGGAGGAAGTAAAACTCAGGGTTTGAGAGATGGTTCTTTGAGTGAAGGGGGGCGTGTTGAAGAAGAATATGAGGGATTGGTCCAAGTTTATAGTGGCTCCCGAGGTCTCCAAGAAGGTGGTGAGAAGGAATTTGAGGGTGCGGGATTCTTGAATGGAGGGGTGGGCTAGAAGTAAGTTGTCATCCACAAATTTTTGGTGGGTCAAAGGTTGATTGTTGTGGATCTTCAAACCTTTAAGAGAGCCATTTGTAGTGGAATTTTTTAACATTTGACTTAAGCCTTCAGCAATGAGGATAAATATAAAAGGAGAGAAGGGATATCCCTGTTGGATTCCGTGGGAGGGGAGGAAGGTGGGGGAGTGGGAGTCATTGAAAATAACCAAAAAGAAGGTGGAAGAGAGGAGGCAGAGGATCCAGCGAACCTAATCTTGACTGAAGCCGAAAGAAAGGAGGGTCTTTTCAATGTACTCCCAGCTGAGGTGATCAAAGGCTTTGGAAAGGTCTAGTTTGAGGAGCATGCCCGGTGTCTTGGTGGATTTTAGGGATTGAATGACCTCATGGGTGAGAATTATTCCATCCAGAATCTACCCTCCCTCAACATATCATGTTTTCTCAGGAGAGATAAGCAAGGGAAGAAGAGGATTTAACCTTTGGCTATGACTTTAGTGATGATTTTATAGATAAAATTGCAGAGAGATATTGGTCAGTACTTACTTGGAATTGTAGAATTTTCTTCTTTTGGGATCAAGGTGAGGAAGGTGGTGTTGAGGGCAGGTAGGACCTACTGATGGTTGTGTGATTCCTCCACAATGTCGAGAACGTCTAGCTTAAGCATATCCCATGATTCGAAATATATTTTTAGAACGAAATGAATATAGATTATTATCAAAATTTGCTTAACACATAATAACATATATACAGTAAAACTAGTTTCTATTCAATAAGGAAATAAGCAGAAACTATAAAATGCAGCGGAAACAAGCTTGCTAGAATGGTGGTGGCTTATCTCTGAGAAGAGATGTGACAGTTGCACTCATTCACAAGAAGATAATTAAAATGAGGCTCTAAAGGCCTTTTTTTACAATAAACAGGAATTTCAAAAACCCTAGACATACAAAAAACCTAACCCTAGGAGATGAAGCGCCAAAAGTCATGTGGGCCCCGTTTGGGTAAGTTAGTATATCAACTTCCTGGGGTCGTAGATTTTGCATACGATCTTCGTTTTAGGCGCATGATATCCCGTTGGAAAGGCCTATCCAAGGAATAAACATTTTTCTGCTATATATCTAAGGTCATTCTGATTGTGGCGATCCCTAAAAAACATTGTTTAGGGCCTCAAAACGGCCCCATAAGTCAGGTACGCAAAAGCTAGGGAAAAAAAGCCAAAATGAGATAGATGGAATAGGTGGGAGGCCACCAACATCCCTATGGATCAATCCTCCCCTTTTAGGAATCAATGGTCTCCATTGTATTGATTTCCCCCATCAAATGAGGAAATTTCTACTAAATTTGGCCCTGGGTGATCCACTTGCCTTGGTGCAGGAGTTGCCCTGCTTTGACGACTCGATAAAGTTGGATTCTTTGTTGGCGAGTGCCCTTGATCTGTTTATCCACAATTTGGTCACTAGATTCATGTTGTATGCAGTCGGGGTTGATCTCTATTGGTGTCAGTTGTTCTGTTATCTCTGAGGTTTCCAATAATGGTGGGAAATACAGTCAAAGGATATCCACGTTGAACATTGGGTGCAGCCAAGGAACGGAGAAATGTTGAGCTCAAAATAATTATAAACCACAGCCTTGGTGAAGGTGTACTACCCATAACAAAGTGGGTAAAGCTTCTGATGGGTTCATGTAAGGCGCTCTTTCTGTAAGTGAAACCAAACTTTGTCGCCCACTTAAAACTTATGTGGCACTTGGTGTTGATCATGGCACTGCTTGTACTTGTCATTGGACTTCTGTAGGATATTCTGAACCTGTTGGTGGATGTGCTAGATCCGCTCAATGAATTGGGTGGATTTTTCAACTTCAGTTGGAGCATGAGATGTGTCGGTTGAGGTGACCACAAGGGGTAGTGCAACATATATGGGACCCAATGGTTGGAATCCCAACCCCACATGAAAGGGGCTATGGCTGGTTGATCTATGCAGGGCTCGGTTGTAGCTATATTGAACATAGGGAAGACTCTCATCCCATGTGTGAGGTTTCTTGGAATTATACATGCATAGGATATGCATGATCATTCGATTTACAACCTCGGTTTGGCCATCTGTCTGGGGGTGGAAGGTCGTGGATTTGTTGAGCATGGTGTCCAGCACTAACCAGAGGCTTGACCACAATGTGATGAGAATCGTCTGTCCTGATCTGATACAATGGTTTTTGGTATTCCAAAATGTACCCAGACTCGTTCAAAGAAGAGCTTGGCAGTGGCCTCTGTTGTGATGCTCTTCTTGCAGGCGGTCGAAATCGCCATCTTAAAAAAGTGATCCACAACCACAAAAACACAGTCATTTCCCCTCTTGGTGGACGGAAGGCCTGACATGTAGTCCATTGAGATGGATTCCCATGGCTTGTCAGGAGTAGGTAGAGGGGTGTACAGGACATGTTTCTTAGTGGACGATTTGGAAATCGCTCAGGTAGCGTAGGACCTGATATAATTGTTGACCTCATGTCGAAGTTTCGGCCAATAGAAATGTTTCTGTAGCATTTTCACTGTCTTTTCGACGTCGAAGTTCCTTGCCACTTGACTGTAGTGGGCCTCCCAGATCATCTTCACTTGCTCACTTGATGGAATGCAGATATGGCCCAGCTGGCATAGCATCCCATCATGAATATGTAAATTAGCGACAACTACGTTTGCAACCAACATTTGGTAGGTGGTGGTGAAGTCTGGGTTTGTCTCATAGTGTTGGGGCCATACAAAAGTCTCATGGATGTAAGATTCTATCATTGTGGTGAGTGTCGTTATTGGCGGTCTACTGAGGTAATCAGCGACGTGGTTGGTGCTTCATGTTTTATACTTGATGTTGAGGTGGAATTGTTGCAAGTATGTGGACCAATTCTGACGACGGTCATTCTGCAATTTTCCTTGTGTTTGCATGAACTGCAATGGCTTATGATCAGTGTGGATGATTGTCTCCTTCCCAAGAATGTAATTTTTCCACTGGCAGTAGGCTTGCACAATGGAGTACATTTATTTTCTGTAAGTAGGGTACTTACGGACAACATCCGATAGTGTCTCACTATGATAGGCCACGGGGTGGTCATGCTAAGTGAGAATGGAACCCACAACATAGTCTGAATCATCTTTTTAGATCTCAAAGGGTTGTTGTAGGTCTGGTAGTAAAAGTACAGAGATTGAGCATAAGTGTTGCTTCAAATCATCGAATGTTTTTTGTTGGGACCATCCCTCGACAAATGTTTCCTTACCACCACCCCTGGTTACTTGGTTGAGGACCCATGCAATATGGGAGAATCCCAACATGAACCTGCGGTAGAAATTGGAAAGGCCCAAGAAGCTTCAAAGATCAATGAGTGTGGTTGGGGCTGGGCAGTCACGGATGACTTGGATTTTGGTTGGATCCACATGTACGCCATTCTGATCAACGATTTCTCCTAGGTAATGAACCATGTCCATGCCGGAGGAGCATTTTTCCAAGTTGGCGTAGAGCGGGTGTTGTCACAAGGCGTATAGAACCTGTTGAATATGCTACAAGTGTTTTTCCCAAGTATTGTTGTAAATGAGGATGTCATCCAGATACACCACTACCAAAGTATTGGTGAATGGTTGCAGGATATCATCCATCATCCTCATGAAAGTGGCTGGAGCATTTGTCAAACCAAAGGGCATAACCAACCATTCAAAAATACCTTCCTTTGACTTGAAGGCGGTCTTCCATACATCTGGTTTTTATATCGAGACCTGGTGGTAGCCATACTTTAGATCAATCTTATTGAAGTATTTTTCCCCCGTGAGCTGATCAAGGAGGTCGTTGATTCAGGGAATTGGGTAACGATTTATGACTGTGATTTTATTTCAGGCTAGGTAATCAATGCAGAGTTACCAAGTTCCATCTTTCTTTTGTACTAGCATGATTGGGCTCCCGCAAGGTGATGAGTTGGGACGGATGTGCCCCTTTTGGAGAAGTTCTTGGATCTGTCACTTGATCTCCTCATTCTCTAATAGAGAGTGGCGGTATACTGGGCCATTGGGCAGCGGTGTGCCCAGGGTTAGATCGATGGGGTGCTTCACCTGACAGTGCAGAGGTACCCCGGTAGGTGAGGAGAAGATATCTGAGTATTCTTCCACGACCTTATCCACTTGTTTTTTCTATATGGAGAGGTCGGTCGCGGAGACCCTGGATGTGGCTGTGATCTTTCGCTCATTCTGAGAGTGAATCATGAAGAAGAAAAAATTCATTTTCTGAGAGATAACCTTTCTGCATTGCTTGGCAAAGATCAAGGAAATATCACTAGGTGGGACTGCCTCGGGCATCTTGTATAATTTCTTGTTTAAAGTACTAATAACACTACAATGCCTAGACTCATATACACCATGACGTTTCCATAAATATCGTTGGCCCAAAAGAAAATTACAAACTTCGAGAGGGGGAACATCACACAATAACTTGTCTTTGAAGGGCTTGATGTCATATGACAGGTGGCATTGTTGGTTGACGCGGATGTTGCTTCCTTGGTAGAGCCATCCGATGGTGTAGGGTTCTGAGTGCAGCATTGTCATCAAGGTGAGTCGCTTGACAACCTTTGTTGAGATGAGGTTCTTCTGGCTACCACTATCAACGATGAAGTGTAGTGGGGTACCCTTCACCCACATCTATGAATTAAAAAGGTGTTCGCCTTCCTCTGGCTCGTCTGGTTCACTAGGCTAGAGCTTGGTGGTAGAAACAATAGCATTGGGTTCTAAATCTATGATCCATCTCCCCCTTTCTGGTTCTGACTCAGAGTCATAACCTGCAACTAATTCATAGGATTTCACCTCAGCCACCAGCGACTACTTCGAGCGGCAATCAGCAGTGTTATCCCAGGGGCTCTTATGGAAGTCGCACAACTTCCTGGTATCTTTCTTTGTATTTCTGGTGTCCTTTGCTTGCATCCTGGACTAGTTGTCCTGAGGTTGTTCATATTTCCTCTGTCCTTTTTTCTGTGGGTTTGGGCCGCCCTTTCCTGGATTTTGGTGTGAGGGGTTCCTAGGCCCAAATTTCCGCATCTTTTGTTTGAGCTTCTGCTCGATTTTGACGGCATATTGGCAGGTCGCACCCAAGGATGAGATGTCTAGAAACTCCATTTCGGCCTAGATGTATCTATGCATACCGTCGCGATACTTTAGCACCAGATGTCGCTCATAATATTTGATACCCATATTGGTGTGCAAGGTATGGAAGATATTTGTGAACTCAGGCACTGCTTGGTCTCTTTCTCATCGCAACATGGTCCATTTTGCATACAGGTCGTCGTAACTTCCAATAGGGTAGTATTGTTCCTTAATAGCATCCCTGAAGGATTCCCAGGTGATTGCGACAGAAAATAATGAGGGTTCCTCTATTTCCTTTTTCTCACATAAATTTTCCCACCAATCTTTGACATGGGGGACAGCATTGAGGAGCGCAAAAGTAATATTTTCTCTATTCGAGAAGTTATGGACAGAGATATACCCTTCTAGCAAATTAAACCATTTTTCTATCACATCTGCGTCTATCTGACCTTCAAATATAGTAATATCGAAGTTGATTTGTAGCTTGAAGGGGTCAGCACCTCCGTTTGAGGAAGATGTGTCGCTTGTTGGTAGTCGTCGAAGGATTTGAGCAAAACTATCCATCATCTCGTTCCTTTGTTGCATGAGGGCTTCCTCGAGCAAAATTTTGAAGGGATCTCCTATCCCTTCATCTTTCTTTTCTTCTTCCATGAGAGGTCGTTTGAGCATGCGAGAGATTTTTTCCTCAAGAGAAACAAGCTTGAGACCCAATTCTTTGTACCCTGACCTCATTGGGGATGCATTAAGAATGACAAGGAGCAGACTGCTCTGATACCAGTGATTTGGAATATATTTGCAGAACGAAATGAATACATATTATTATTGAAATATTCTTAACACAGAATAACATATATACATTAAAATTGGTTTCTATTCAATAAGGAAATAAGCTGAAACTGTAAAATGTAGTGGAAACAAGCTTGCTAGAATGGTGGTGGCTTATCTCTAAGAAGAGATGTGACGAATGCGCTCATTCGCAAGAAGATGATTAAAATGAGGCTCTGAAGGCCTTGTTTTACAATAAATGGGAATTTCAAAAACCATAGACATCCAAAAAACCTAACCCTAGGAGATGAAGCGCCAAAAGTCATGTGGGCCCCGTTTGGGTAATTTAGTACATCAACTTCCCAAGGTCATAACTTTTGCATATGATCTTTGTATTAGGCGCACGATATCCCGTTGGAAAGGTCTATCCGAGGACTACACATTTTGTTGTTATATATCAAAGGTCATTATGCCTGTGGCGATCCCTAAAAAAATGCTATTTAGGGCCTCAAAACGGCTCTGCAAGTTAGGGACTCGCAAACTAGGGAAAAAACTACCAAACTGGAAAACTGCCAAAATGAGCCAGTTGGAATAGGTGGGAGGCCACCGAAATCAATTTTATTTCCCTTCAAACATATACAGTAAAACTGGTTTCGATTCAATAAGGATATAAGCAAGGGAAGAAGTGTTAGAAAAACAGGACCGCGGAGCAATAAAATAAAACAAATGTAGAAACAAAACACAGAAGACACACAATACAAGAGAGACACAGATTTACGTGGTTCACCCAGTGTGGGCTACGTCCACCAGAGAAATTGCCAGGTCCT
>ML801391.1:64643-82589 GCA_009831015.1 Picea engelmannii | reverse complement strand
CTTCTTTCTCTCATAGTCTCCTCTCTCAGAATACAATATTCACCATCATCCATAGCCGCAATACATTTCCCTCATAAAAGAGGGTTTCCTTCTAGGGAAAAAAACCCTAACATAATCTCTACCGTTAGATCTGAAACCTTATAATGAATGGTCCAGATTTACAATGAAATTACAATATACTTTTACAAGGCAATTTTTTCTTCGGGGGCTTTGCCCCCAGCCAGGGGGATAGCCCCCCCGGACCCCGCAGAGGGGTATAAACACAGCTGAAAGCAAGGACCTCTGAATCAGGAAGATAATCAGGCTCCACAACCAACAAGAAGAGGATTTAACCTATTGGCTATGACTTTAGTGATTATTTTATAGATAACATTGCAGAGAGATATTGGTCAGTACTTACTTGGAACTGCAAAATTTTCCTCTTTGGGGATCAAGGTGAGGAAGGTGGCGTTGAGGGCAGGGAGGACCCACTGTGAGTTGTGTGATTCCTCCACAATGTCAAGAATGTCTAGCTTAATCATATCCCAGTAGGCATGGAAGAAGTTGATTGTGAAACCATCTAATCCAGGAGTTGTATCTTATTTCATTTGCATGACAGCAGATTCCACCTATTGAAGTGTTATTGGGCACATTAGGGTAGCTTTGTGTTGATCGGTGTCAGTAACATGTTGAATGGCATTCCCCCTAGAGTGATTCTCCTCCATGAGAAGATCAGCGTAGTAGGAGACTAGTTTTCTCTCAATGTCCTTGTGGTTTTCAAGCCTGGTTCCATCTTTCTTTTTAAGGCAGGAGATTATGTTGTGCATTCTATGCTGGATGGTAGAGCGGTGAAAGAAAGATATGTTGCGTTCACCTTCTTTGAGCCAGGAGATTCTAGATTTTTGTTTCTAGAGTATTTCTTCTTGCTTACATCTTTCCTCTATTTGGGACTGAAGCTATGTTTCTCTATGTGAAAGAGCAGGTGAGTAGCCTTCTAGGATGATATGTTGTTGAAGGGACTCCATGTCCTTTTCTAGAGTGGTTTTGGACAAGAATATTTTCCCAATGGTCGTTTTATTCCACTCCTTCAAATGTTGCTTTAGCATTTTTAATTTTTATTGGAATCTGTACATTTTGGTGTGGCCAAGGGGGTAGGTGATCAACCACCAATGCTGGATCATGGGTTTGAATTCAGGGTTGGATAACCAAAAAAAATCAAATATGAAAGGGCGGTAGCGATCCTTGTCTTTTTGGTGCCAATGAAGGAAGATGGGCCAATGGTCGAAGCCTGAGGAAGGGAGGATGGAGGAGGAGAGCTCATCCTCGGCTGTTGCAATGTCTTCAGAGACAATAAATAGGTCAAGACGTGAGTCGATATGAGAGATGCCTCCACGTCAGTTATTCCAGGTGTAGATTCTATTGGTGGGTACCAGATCCACCAGTTCGTTGTTCTCGATGAAGTTTTTAAAGTTGGTGTCCTCCTGTGTGAGAGTGCGGTGCCCCCCTTTTTTCCCTGAAGATTGGTGATGATTTTGAAGTCATTGTCGAGGACCCAGTTCTTTTTGGGTTGTTCTTGCTTGTACTAATCCAGGAAATTTAGAATATTGGTTTTTTTATCAACAGATTGAAGCCCAAAAACAGTAGTGATGAAGCCATGCATGTCCATGCCAATGAGGAGGTAGGAAGTTGAGATGGAGTTTCTGGTGGAAGTGAAGTCATTAAGGGTGATAGTTGTAGGATTTCAAGCTATTTCTAGTCCTTCGGAGGCCCTGGCCACATCCACTGCAATGGAGTTTTTTTTTTTCCAGATAAGAGAAAGCGAGGTCTGGAGAGTTTTGCTAGTGCTTTTTATTTCTTGAATCATGAGGAATGTGGGTTTTTCTTGGTGGATTTTCCTTCAGATCATTCTATGTTTGATGAGACCATTTATGCTCCTAACATTCCAAGATATGACGTTCATTGCAAACCTTGAGTATTGGACGAAAATAGTTCAATTAGTTGGGAATATTTCCATGAATCCCCTGACCTGGAACCCAAGGAGGCGATGTGTTGAAGATCTGTTTTGCGCTTGTTCTTCTTGAGATATTTGACAACCTTTTTTAGATCATTTGATGGGTTTTTTTGTATCCCAAGATGGTCACGTATTTTGGCTTTGTTGAGGACTTCCTTGAGGAGGTGTATCTTCTTTGGAGCTATTGTATGGAAAGCGTTATTTTTGCATGCATCTTCCAGTCCTATGAGATCTAACTCACCCAGATCTAGATATTCCATGTCTTCATCCATTAGTGTATCGAGGTCCTGACTGGTGGAGCAGATCAGGTTCTCTATGGGTGGCATTGAGGATGGATTGGGTGGGGGATTGATCAAGGTGGATGATGGATCTGTGGTGGGAGTTATTTCTTGGTTTTGCATGGGTTCATGGTGTTTCTTTTTGGGGGGCAGTTGGACTTCTTCTTCAGTGTGATCCTCCCCGGGCGATTGTTGGGTCGGGACTTGAAAACTATTCCTCATCGACGTTTCCTTGGATTTGGTTGTAGTGTGGGGTTTCCTAGTGTTTCGTCGCCGGGTGGGGATTGTTCAAAATCCTTCCTCATCTAGGAGTGTTGTGTCTTTCAAAGCTATGGTTGGCTTGTTTTGAGGGAATTCTTTGAAGAGGTGTCTGTGTTCATGGAATTTGTGACATATGAAAGATACATTCTCATAGTCCAAGGTTTGGATCAATTCCATGCCTTCATGCGTGAGACAAATAGAGTCTGTTGGGGCTTTGGCAATGTGCATGTAGACGCAAATCCTGGCATAGGAGGTGTAGCTGTTAGTTTTAGTTTGCTATGTTATTTTGACAAAGTTGCCCAGAGTGTTACCAATGTTTTTGAGGGTTTCATCATCCTAGTAGTCTTGAGGTAGCGAGTATATCCTGATCCATACGGGTGCCCAGGTGAAGTTTTCTATGTCTGGATTGAAGCGTTTTTTCTAGTTCTGAAGGTATAAGCCTGTTGAGTTGAAGAAGTAGGGGCCTCCTTCTATAATTCGATCTATGTCATCAAGTCACATGAAGATGATGGTGAAGAATCCTTTTGCGCTAGTTGGATGTCAAAGTGGGATTTGGGTTTCCATTTTGCTGCAATCTAGTTGAGAAGTGTGTGTTTTGTCGGCTAGATTCCTATGAATTTGTCGATGAGCGTGTAAGTTCTCATGTATTCGATTCTGGCATTGATGTGAGCTGGTGGAAGGTCGATCATTGGTCGTTTCTCTGATTTGGGAATGCAAGTGTTGGTTTTGATGGATTTTGGGGTAGAATGGGTCATGGATAGCTCCGCAGGTGTCGAGCATTCAGTTGTCTTTGGATCGAGTTGATCTTCTTGGACGGATTCCTGGGTATGAGGAATTTTTGTTGCGTGGTCTATAGATTTCTTGGGAGGATCATTTAATACTTCTTTGTATGAAAGGGAGGAGCATGTGGCTCCTCCCTTGGGGGAGGCCATGAGGGTATGAAACAAGAGGTCGACAGCGCAAGGGATCTGGTCGAATGTAACGCCCCATATTTTGACCTTAGGTAGTTAGAACATTGTTGTTTACTAATCTTAATAATTCAAAGTTTAGCATTTGTTTGGAGTCAGTTAGACTTTTTTAAACATTGAGATGTGTACCTCTAGACCTATTTGTATATTACATAATATATGCTCATGACAAAGATAGTTATTTGATTATTTAAACATGAAAATTAAAAAGGGTAAGTTTGGTACATGTATACCAATTCAAGTTATGTTGTGAATGTATAATAGATGCAATACATGATGTAAATAGGAATACATTTCTTAATTGAGCGTCAATGAAAATATGGATTCTTATATAAATTTGTGATGTATGTGCATCAATATGTGTTATTGGTGAACTAACATACAGGATGATGAGCTATATGATAGCCAAATGACTATAGTATTGAGGTAACTGGGATGTCGTAGACATCAAGAAGATATTGTATGCTATAAGTTGTACTTACTATTTAATTTATGATTCGAAATATTACTATGATCTATGGTAAGTGTGGTTTTGACAGGATGCACAACTTACCTAGAGTGGATGTTTGATGATGTGACTCTAAGAACAGTAGTTGCACAGTATGGCTTGATGTGGGGTGTTGACCCTAGTTCTATGAGGAGGGGTGGAGGTATTTCCCACCATTATCCTCTGAAACCTAGAGTCGTGGGAGGGTTGTGTGAAGTCACGCTCCCCTAGACGTGTGATGACGACTGCTAGTTTCCTGTTGGGGAAGCTTGGTCGAGATGTATGACACTTCCGCTTACGGGTTCTATCTGGAGTTAGGTCAATATAGTTGGCGCTCCATATTAGTCCAACAGAGGAAAGGATAGGATGGAAGATGGAAGTAGGTTAGGAAGGAAGGATGCTTCGATGTTAGTTGAGAATACTGATTGGGGATTAAAGATGCCACTATTGTTTACTCACTTGGTTCCTACCATTTTTAAAACCCTCTTTGATTTCCTATTGATATTTTAAGTGTGACAATGAGTTATTGATGAATTGGTGTAATTTAGTTCGTTAAGATTATTAAATGATGCATTACTTTATCTGTTGACCTACATGTCTTGGTGATCATATAGGAACTATGCACTAGAGGCAATGATTGTTTATCGTTAGTACATGCATGAGATATGTGTCCACTAGCTATGCACACATGCCCTACCCATGTACACTAGTATAAGTAATTAATGTATTAATTATTAAAATAAATTATTAACTATTTAATTGAATGTTTATTGAATATGTAAATTATATCGTATACAAATATCTAGAAGCATTAAATGCATTCTTGACTTTGATAGATGGTGGGTGTGATGAATTAAATGAGCATGGTGGAGTGTTATGTACAGTTTGGGGAAAATTATCAAATATCATTTATTAGCTAGCATGATAATAAAGACTTTTTATTTTATTTATTGTTGTTTAATGCAAGTCATTTATATTTAGTTTTATTTTAATCTTTTTTCCAAAATATCTAGATAAGGGAGGTTGATGGATAATAATGAGGGTGGTTGAGGAGAATTGGGGAAGTGTGTATGGAAACTTGATAAATAGGGAGAAGAAGTAGAGAGGAAGGGGGAGGATGGAGAGGTTGGAGCATGATGAGAGGTTGTGAAATTCTTGGAAGATATAATTCTTGTGATAGTTTTCCTTGAGCATTTGTGCTTTGTTGTTCTTGGATTCACGAGCATGGAGGGCCAAGAAACCAAAAGGTTTCTTGGAGCTAGGAAGCCGGCTAGGCTCCTAGTTGGCAGGGAGGATTTCGTTGTTTCACTCTGGGAAAGCAAGAAAAGAATGCTTGGAAGCGCCTAGGACTACATTACAATTGATGAGCTTCGACAAACTAAGGAAGAGGTATTTTTCAGCGGTATTTGTTGTTGATATTTTGTATATACTTTTGTTTTAAGTTGCAAATCTTAGAGTTAACCTATTACGTATTTCATTGTGCTATTTAGATTTATCATTGAGCAAATGTAGAAGAATTGAGTAAATAAAATGAAATTATGTTAAAGCAAAGTTGTTAATTGTGTATGTATTTAATAAATGATTAATTGCTTAGCACCCTGTAGAGGGGTACTACATCGAAGGTGAGGGCGAGTAGGGGAAAGCATAAAGTTAGGGTTTTGGGCATCAGCGAAAAAGGTGGAGCAATCTACCTTCAACTTCCAAGGGACCGCATTAAGGTTAGATCATGTTTGTAAAAAATATTATTATATTTATAATTTTATAGTCCATGTTATATTTAATGAAACTGACTATAAAATTGTAAATATAATATATACTAATATTTTTTACAAACATAGTATATAATGTTACTTATATAAATGTTTAAATAAGATTTGATATGAGTATTATTTTTTTTGTGAGGGGTTAGTTTTTTCGAGATCATGAATCTATCCTTTTTCAGTCTAACATCCAACAAGGGATGTGGAAGGGGGTCTTCACCAATGGTGAGAGCACATGTCCCTTCACTTCTAACTTTGGGACAAATCTCACTCAATTAGTTTCAATTTTGTAAAAGGACCACTATGAATAAATTATATAGTGTCTATGGTATAAAATAATATCTACATTTTTTTATAACAATTGTACATCTAAGTTATACACATTCTTTATCTTAGAACTATAACATGACATTTAAAAAAATTATATCTACTTTTGTGTCTGTGATTAGCATTTGTAAAAGAAGCCCTATGCAAAAGTTTTATAATATATATTATTTTTCTTCAACAAGAATTTTATATCTAAATTATAGACAATATTTATCTTAAAACTATAAGATCACATTTTAAGAAAATGATAGTTACTTTTACATATTACTAAACTAATATCAAAATTGAAAAATTATAAATATCGAAAAGAAAAGAACTATAAACAAAATGTATTTTTTTGTAAATTGAAAGGTAATGTTTTAAAGTTGTAAACGAAAAGAGTATGTGTTAAAAATGAAGAACTTTGTAGTTTGCAAAATTATAGCCTAACATCTATATGTTATTTTTTTCTTATTTCATTATAAATGTTTAAATAAGATTTGATATGAGTATTATTTGTTTTGTGAGGGGTTAGTTTTTCGAGATCATGGATCTATCCTTCTTTAGTCTAACATCCAACAAGGGATGTGGAAGGGGGTCTTCACCAATGGTGAGAGTACATGTCCCTTCACTTCTAACTTCGGGACAAATCTCACGCAATCAGTTTCAATTTTGTAAAAAGACCACTATGAATAAATTATATAGTGTCTATGGTATAAAATGATATCTACATTTCTTCAATAACAATTGTGCATCTAAGTTATACACATTCTTTATCTTAAAGTTATAACATGACATTTAACAAAATGATATCTATTGTTGTGTCTGTGATTAGCATTTGTAAAAAAAGCCCTATGCAAAAGTTTTATAATATATATTATTTTTCTTCAACAAGAATTGTATATCTAAATTATAGACAATATTTATCTTAAAACTATAAGATCACATTTTAAAAAAATGATAGTTACTTTTACATATTACTAAACTAATATCAAAATTGAAAAATTATGAATATTGAAAAGAAAATAACTATAAACAAAATGTGTTTTTTTTGTAAATTGAAAAGTAATGTTTTAAAGTTGTAAATGAAAAGAGTATGTGTTAAAAATGAAGAACTTTGTAATTTGCAAAATTATAGTTTAACATTTATATGTTATTTTTTTCTTATTTCATTAAAAATTTATGTGCATTCTAAAAATAGTTACAAGTAACTACTTTTACATATTATTAAACTAATATCAAATTTGAAGAAATTAGATATCCAAAAGAAAATAACTATAAACAAAATGTATTTTCTTTGTAAATTAAAAAATATTGTTTTAAAATTGTAAATGAAAAGAGAATGTGTTAAAAATGAAGAATTTTATAGTATTCAAAATTATAACCTAACTTTTATATTTTTTTTTCTTATTTCATTAAAATTTTATTTACATTATAAAAATAATTTTGAATTAGACATCCAAATAATCATAAACCATGAAAACCTATTACCTTTATATCAAATATGAAAAACCAATTTAATATAAATATGAAAAGCCAATTTAATATAGATATGAAATAAATAATTAGAAAACCCATAACAACTACATCATGGAAAGAGAAACAAATTAGTTTTATAAAACTTAAATAAAGTATGTTAATTATTGTTTTGAAAAATGTACTCATATGCATATTAATATAGATATGAAATAAATAATTAGAAAACCCATAACAACTACATCATGTAAAGAGAAACAAATTAGTTTTATAAAACTTAAATAAAGTATTTTAATTATTGTTTTGAAAAATGTACTCAACAACTACATCATGGAAAGAGAAACAAATTAGTTTTATAAAACTTAAATAAAGTATTTTAATTATTGTTTTGAAAAATGTACTCATATGCATATTAGTAAACTAATATCAAATTTGAAAAAGTATAAATATAGAATATAAGAAAAAAAAATATTATTAAAAGATAATATTTTAAAATTGTAAATGAAAAAAAAATATGTTAAAATTATAGGCAATGTTTATTTTAAAACCATAAGATCACATTCTAAGAAAATGATAAGTAATTTTACATATTTCTAAACCGTGAGAACCTATTACTTTTATATCAAATATGAAAAACCAATTTAATATAGATATTAAAAAAAAAAGTAGAACACCCAATATAGATTAAATTTGTAAAACTATAGTTTAAGTTACCTTTACACCAAATATGAAAAACCAATTTAATATAGATATGAAATAAATAAGTAAAACACCCAATATATTAAATTTGTAAAATTATAGTTTAAGTTTTATATTTTTTTCGTCACTCTTTTTTTTTTAATCAAGAACTTTGTAGTTTGCAAAATTATACTTTAACAATTTGTAAAATTATAGTTTAAGTTTTATATTTTTTTAGTCACTCTTTTTTTTTAATCAAGAACTTTGTAGTTTGCAAAATTATACTTTAACTTTTATATGTTTATTTTTTTTTCTTATTTCATTAAAATAAAAAAATTATTTACATTATAACAATGGTTTTGAGTTAGACATCCAAATTATAACAATGATTTTGAATTAGACATCCAAATTAATCAAATAAACCCTCAAAACCTATTATCAAATATGAAAAATCAATTTAATATAGATATGAAATAAATAAATAAAGTACTCATAAAACACCCAATGTACATTAAATTACAATCAACAAACACATTATGGAAAGAGAAACAAATTGATTATATAAAACTTAAATAAAGTATTTGGAATGTGTTATATGTACATAATACTAAAACTAATATCAAATTTAAGAATTCTAAAGCACAAAAAACTATAAACAAAATGTAATTTTCTAAATTGAGAGATAATGTTTTAAAGTTGTAAATAAAAAGAGAATAGGTTGAAATTATATCTAAATTATAAAAACAAAAAAAAATCCAAATTATATTAAAACAAAATTTGCTTCACATAGTAAGGTTACAAAATCCTCTTCTTTCAAATAGATATCATGTATCTAGTTGTGATCTATACTTTTTATAGAAAGTAGGTGATAAGGATCATAACATTGTTATCGGTGAGATATACAAGGAAAATAGAATCAAAAGTAGAGTGAGAAATAAAGTCCAAAAAATAATATTGTCAGTCTCTTTACTGTATCTATTTTTGATTAGCAAATGTGCAAATACTAATATAGATATAGGCCTCAAGATAACTTGGAAGGTAAATAGCTAGTAGAGATTTAGAGACTGAGTAGGACCCTCATGTTCATTTAGCCAGTGATTATAAGAAAATAATCCAACTTGTTTCTGGAGAGCAGTCTTTGAGAGGGCATCAGCTTCCTTGTTGTTCTCCTGCATAGTGTGCTTGTAACTGATGTGCCTGAAGGATGTGTGCAGCTCTCTAACTCTATCCATCTAGCCTAGAAGAGAGGAGACCTGGAGTTTTCCTTTGTTGTTTAACTAGTCGATAACAATTTGTGAATCCCCAATTATTTGTATATCCACAATATTTAGTCTAGAAGCCAAATGGAGTGTTGCCCAAACCCCCAGTAATTGTGCCCTGGTATTGGTACCAGGGCCACAGTTGAAAGTCCAACGATAATATGAGTTCTTTGATGTCCTTAATAAGCCACTTGCACCGCTTTCAAGACCATATGACTGCGCAGCACCATCAAACCATATGTGATGTGTGCCTTTGTTTTTGGTTTGTTAATTACTTGTCTCGGGTGAATAGCATTCCAATTTGTGTACATTCCAAGAGTTTTATAGACTACTATTGTTGGGGAGGGCACACCGTTTTCAAAGACTTTGGTATTTCTCTCCAACCATACAAACCAGCAAATAATTGATGGCAGAGCTAGATGTGGTCACTCCTTTTTTCTCTAACTATCAAAATAGTCTAGCAGCGTAGCCCCATCCCAAACCGAAGTTAAGTTTTGATCATTCATAATCTGGTCCTAGACCTATCTTGTAAGAGGACAATGGACAAAGAGATGTTGCACTGTCTCAACCTCCCTGGAGCAAAGATGGAAAACGTTGGGTCCAATCCATCCCTTTCTTTGCAATGTGTCCCAAGTGGGTATTATGTTTTCAATAGCAAGCCAGATGAATAGTCTAATTTTTTGTGGGATGTTCCAAGTCCATCTTTTTCTCCTCCAGCCAACTGTGGATTGTAACCAGAGTGTATTAGTGATTGTTGTGTAAATATTGTGGACAGTGAGATGACCTGAGGAGTCACCACATGTCCACAAGAGCTCATACTCTTTATTGAGAAGTTTGTATACCAACGCTCATGAGATCCCTACAGTGCTTTTCCCATTCCAAAGATAAATCGATTGGGAGGCCAATTTTAGCGTTGGTTTTCTAACAGTGTGTTATAGTCTCGTTCCTGGAAGTGTCTTTTGCTTGGAATAGATAACAGATATTTAAGTAGTTTAACATATTTAGAAGTTGTGGTGATAAGTAGGAGGAAGCCCCCAATCCCAAAATGCGATCTTGCGAATAATTATAGAATTTCCAGACCCTAAGTTCCATGAGATCCAAAGTGAAATTAGATATGTCGATATAACCATATTTATCCAAGTATGCGAGGTCGATCTTGTAGTGTTTGGAGTCGATCTGATCTAGGTAGCCACCGAATAGAGTGGAAGTTACTTGTATTTAATAACAGTATGACAGATCCCATATTTTGTTAACACACGCCAGAATGTGTTTGTTGCTAGAGCTTTATTAAAGTGTAGAATATTCCTAAGCTCCCAACCTCCCTTATGTTTTGGTTTGGCAAGTGTGTCCCAACTACATAGATGGAGGCGATTTGAATCTGTGCAACCCATCCATAGGAAATTGTAGGACAATTTTTTGAGCTTGTGAAGTATAGTGACAAGTAATGCTGCTAAGGCCATCCAGTAGACTGGTTGTCCTTCTAGAACATCTTTGATGAAATTATATCGACCTCCCAAGGAGAGACAACACTTACACTAGTTGCCAATTATTTTTTCCACCTTAGCCACCAGCCAATTCCAATCAGCTATCTTGTAGGAGCCGGCTTTTATATAATATACAAGGTAGTTAAAACCTTCAGAGAGATTGACAAAGTTATGAGGAAATATTTCTTTAAGTTGTGTCAGTGACTTCTCCCGGAGATTTTCAAAATGGAAAGTCGATTTGGACCAGTTTATCTGTAAACCAGAAGCACTACTAAAGGTGTGTAAGATGTTATGGATTTCCTCCCATTCTTATATGGAATCATTTTTCAAAATTAAGACGTCATCAATAAATAATATATGTAAAATCTTTACAATCCAGGAGACTTTTACTCCTATTAACTTTCCTTATGACTGGCTAAGTTTTAGGAGTAAACTTAAACCTTCCATGACCAATATGAAGAGTATAGGAGAGAGCGAGAAGCCCTCCCTCTGCAACTATGGAAGAAGGGGGAAGTTTCACCATTGATTGGAATAGATAAATTTGTGCTCGAGACACAACCCATAATCCACTTGATGGAAGTCAAATTGAACCCTGATTGAACCAAAATCAGCTGTAGAAATCCCAATCAGTGCAATCAAAGGCTTTTTTGAGATCAATTTTTAGGATTAATGCCTTTGACTTTTTTTCCTTGATGTTGTGTAGAAATTCTTGTGTCGTGCCTATGGCATCAAGTATCTGTCTACCTTTTAACAAGCCTAGTTGTTCACCCGATAGGGATCTCGAGAGGACGGGATTTAGTCGATTGGCAATAAGTTTTTAGATCAGTTTATAGCACAAGTTGAAAAGTGCAATTGGTCTGTAATCACCAAAAGTTGTTGGATTGTTTTATTTTGGAATCAAAGTCAGGAAAGTTGAGTTTATAGAGAAAGACACATTTCCCCTCATTCTAGAATCTTCAACCATTTCTAGAAGATCATCGCCAACTAGCTCAAAGAAATGTAGAAAGAATTTGATTGTCCAGTCGTCTGGTCCAGGGATTTTATCTTTTGAAAAAGAATTTAGTACATCTCTTACTTCCTACAATGTACAAGGGTTGTTCATGAGGTTATTGTCCTCCAATGTAACCGAACGATGGAAAATATTGGCCACCCTGACAGAATCTTGGAGTGTAGTGTGGTATTTTGCCCCATAGAAAGATTTGTAATGATTTGTTGTTGTTGTTTTGATTGCATGTTGTCCCTTGTGATTAATTCCAGAGTCATTGTTGATTTCCCATATATGCTTTTTATTTTTGCTGATGCTTGCAAAGTGATGAAAAAAATTTGCATTATGATCGTCACACTTTATCCAAATAGCCCTTCTACGTTTTTTCCACATAGCCTCTTCTGCCAAGAGGATCTTGTTCCGTTCAGATTCCAAAAGTTTCAAAGTATTATCACTGCCATGTTGTCCTCCATCTTGAAGGTCCAAGTGTAGAAAGGCCTGTAGATCAGTCTCCATCTCTTTTAGTCTGTGCAATTTTTGTTTTCTGAGGTTTTTAGCCCATCGATTCACACTATGTTTTAGTGTTTTAAGTTTCCAGACCAGTCTGTTTTGCAAATCCAAATCGGATAGGAATTTGGGATCCTTCCAAATGTATATTACTATTGTGTTGAGATCAGACTCAAGAACTAGCTACAGTTGAACTTGAAAGGATAAGCTTTCGGAATCGATTGTGAATCCAATTGTAGAAGGATCGAAGAATGCTCTGAGAAGTATGGATAGCCGACCCAAGTCCTAATCCTTCCATCCTGTAAAGCTAAGTCTTCTTTGATTAAAAACCAATCCATTCTTTTAGAAATACCTTCTAAACCCGAACGTCCATTATGCCAAGTAGGAACTATAGCGTCTGGAAGGAAGTCCACTAAATGATGATCTTGTAGAAGCGAACCAAAATAACCAGCCAAAGGATCCAAAGATGTCGATGATCCCAAAACTTCTCCAAAACTGGTAGTGAAGTTTAGGTCCCTAGCTATTATCAGATTTATGTGATCAAGGAGTCCACTATCTACCACCTGATCCCAAAAAAAATTCTTATCAGAGCATGGACCATGCATATTCAACAGTTTGATCGGCTAAGCGTTCTAGAGGCTGGTACCTGTCAAGAGGATACCACCACAAAAAAGATAAGGTACCAGAGTAAACTTTGTAGGATCCCAGGAAACTACGAGTTCACCCGAAGTGCCCAAAGAGCTTGCAGTACAAGTATGCCAATTTGGACAGAATTTGTTCAAAAACGATCTCGCTTTAGTGCCATCAAATAAGTTTTATTGAAGGAAGATAATATATGGAGTAGTCCTGGTGAGAAGTCATCTGAAGGAGGAATATTTGAGGGTCCTCCCCCCACCCCTCTGATATTTAGTGAGACAATTATCATGGTTTTTCTCTCGCTAGGGATTTAATGCCTCTAAGCACCCCAAGATCAAGGTGTGAAGAAGGAAGAGTAGCAGATGGTTTGACAGAGGTGACCAATTTACGATGTGCACTCCTAGTTTTGATAGGTGAAATTTCAAAACCCCTCCCCTTCAACCAATAGAAATCATTTTCCAAGTCCTCCCATGTGTTTACCGAGGTACCCGAGTCTGTGGCCCTTTCCTGTGGACAAATGATAGCTCTACCAGAATAGGTAGGAAGAGGTATAGGGGTGAGTTATTCCCTGTAAGACGGAACTAGGTTGTCCATAATGGAAACAAGGGAACTATCCCCAGGCTCAGGTTCTCTAAATCCCATGTTGAATTCCCCCAATGGCTCTAATAACTCTCCAGCTAGTCCAATAGTAGTCTCCATAGGTAGGGAGAGAGGCTCTTTAACAAAGGAAGAGACCCGTGGATTCTCACTCAAGGGAGAAAAGGGGGGGAATGGGATCAGGGAAGTTGGGGATTTGGTAGACTGAGCACAAGAAGTCTCACCCAAGTGATGAAAAGAAGACCAAAAAAGTGGGGAAAGAGGTGAAGTAGTAGGTTGTGACCCATTCCTCAAAGGTGTGTCAACAGTATCTATTGTCACGACTAGATTCTCCCTCGTCGATGGTATGTCTCATAAGTGTGTAGACAGAGCACCCATAACCAATGTAGAGGAATTGTCTAATTGATCCCTTTCCCATGCAGACAACGAGAAAAATAAGGATGGGAAAAAGTGTTTCAACTTACCAGTTATGGAGTCCATAACTTCAGTGTCGTCTGCACTAGAAAGGTCAGGGAGGGTGGCATGTGTTTAGTCACCCGGTGATTCCATCTTGTCAGATAGCTCGAGCATAGTCTCCTTCGACTGCTCTTCCTCCATCATGCTCGAAAAATTTCTATGCAGATGTCCAATCTGTCTGCAATAGGTACACCTAAATGGAATACCAAGGTAATCCAAGTTTTGATAGATGGTATGCCCACACCATTCTATGTCAAGTGATTCCTGCAAACCTTCATGAATGTCAAGTTCCACCAAAATATTGGCCATCTTTTTTATAGGTGCAACCAGATATTTCAAATCCACAATGATGACCCTCCCAAGTGTATTTCCAATAGCCTATAAGGCTTTCACATTCTAGAGATAAACTGGTAAACTCGGTAAGAGAACCCAGAGGTGACACAAGCGAAAATAGTTTTGGGTGGGATTGAAGCTGACACGCCACCTTTTCAGCATAAGGTTTCCCCCATCTAGTAACCAGAGTCCATATAGGATCAATGCAGAGTCTTCTGAGGAGCGGAAGTCGAAACAATACACAATATATCTGATCTCAGGTATATAGCTGAGTAGTGACCAGCAAGTCCACTGGACCCAATATGCAATGTTTGTTTTGCAGAGATGGAAATAGGAGGTTCTGCCAACCACAATACACAAATCCATTGAAACAGTGTCTTACAATCCAATATCATCGCCAAGAACCATCCTTTTTTTTATTTCTTAGGACGCCATGGCCTATGAGTAGATTTCTTACTGCCTGAAGAAGTAGTAGTTCCCTTCGACCAATGATGTCAAACAGAACCAGTGAAGTCCTGAGTGTAGTTTTTTGTGGGTTGAGACACACCAAGGGGAGCCAGGCTAATGTTTGTAGAGAGTGTAGGGAAAACAGTCGAGGTGTTAGCCTTTTGAGAAACGCTAGGAGACGTATGAGTGTGTTTTGGAGAAAGGGTAAGGTTTGTCGAAACCACAGTGATTGAGGGAGGGGTAGAGATAGAAAGGAGGATGGTCTGTGCCTACCAAGAGTTCTCAGAGATAGTGGCACAGTCTATGAAAGAAGCCAGATAAAATACAGTAGACGTAGGCAGACCGGATGAGTAATGGAGACTTGAATCCCGTGGCAAGGTAGAGTTAATACGCACATGGTAGGTGAGATTTTCTGCTGAGGATAAGAGTCACGGGCTATGCCAAAGTGCTTCGTCAACAGCACCCATGAGTGCGCTAAGTTCATCCTCCATGGGTGCGCGTAGCGTGGGTGCGTCGCCCAATGCCACCTATAATCCACTAAGGTTTTTTGTAGTCGGGAGTAAAGACAAAGGTGTTGGGAACACAAAGGTGTTTAAAACCTGGAGGGAGGTGACAGTCCGGACCTCCAGTGTAGTAACTGCTATGAAATGACAATGGAGTCGGATGGTTCAGTGAAGTTCGGCTAAAAAGTGGGGTTGGTGGGTCCTTCGCTAGTAGAGTTTGGGTAGACTTCTCTGAACTTAGCGGGCGATGCTCCAATGGAAAAGGTAAGGAGGAGAGTAAGGAAAGGAAAGAGTCCCCCTGCTAAGTCTGATGGTGAAGTTAGTCATCCCAATCGTCATTGTTAGGTAGTTGCAGGTTTTCAAAATAGTATGTTTCTGCGCGAGCATGCCAAGAACCATGCACGGATTGTGTTAGCACGGTTTTTTGAGTATTATATAAAAAGTTGCAATTTAAAAAGAATCTAACCTTATCATTGTTATTTTAAACAAAATCTAACCTTTATCATTATTTTTAAATGAATATACCACCTTAAGACAAGTTTTAAAAACATTGTAAGGCAAGCTTTAAATATAGTCCACGCTATTACACATATACCTACTAATCTTACTTATTCAAAATTATATCTTTCACTTTCGTTTAATAAATGTAAGTCTTTATAAATTTGTTTCTTAATAAACTTCGTGCCTAAAATAATAAAATAAAGATGAGTTAATTACAAGGGTTTCACTTAGTGTAAACGTTTTAGTTGGGCACATTTAACCAGTGTTATACCAGCATTGACCATGATGATTCTTAAATCACCCATAAGGAAAGGAAACCAACAAGTAATGGAGAATAATATGATACATAGCTTCTCCATAAAACGTGGGCCAAGTCTCTTTGAAATACATTTTTTCCTAATAGGCGGTGCGGCCACCCCACTAAACAAGTGTGCATGGTAGCGTAGTCCTTGCCAAGTTGGAATGGGAATAAATGCAACCGAGTATAGACACATGGGTAGCAAGTTGAAATACATGTGGTTTCCATGCAAAACAAAAGTTTGTTGGACACAAAAAAAATTAGCATTCCCGATTTAGTTTTCCTTACATACGTTTTACATACGTTCGTGGAGAGACACAAAAAAATAGTAGTAACGTCTGTTACATAGGTTCGTGGAAAAAAAAACAAATAAATTAGCATCCCCGAATTAGTTATCTTTAAAACAAGGGCTCCCGGACAGAAAAGAAATTGAAATTTATCAAAGTATAGGTTCCTGGACAGCATAAATTATACATACGAAATATGTAATTTTATAAAGTAGATATTTAGTTTTATACATACGAAATATGTAATTTTATAAAGTATGGGGATGAGATTTTATAGAGCATGCACGGAGACCTCATTCCATACTTATCCAATTTTTGGATCGCGGGTTCTCGAGCTGGCGGGCTCAAAATTGGGCCTCTGTTGTTTCGTGCCCTACAAATAGCACCGAGAGTTCTGCAATATACAAATTGATAAGCGGACTTGCGGACTATAGAAATTTATCACAAATTAATAATGTATGTTACATATCTCTGGAAATTACATCATTTAAAAGCATACAATAGAATAGTAATAACGTCTGTTACATAGGTTCGTGGAGAAAAACACAAAACAATTAGCATTCCCAAATTAGTTTGCTTTAAAACAAAGGCTTTTCTTGGACACAAAAAATTTAGCATTCCCGAATTAGTTTTATTTACATACATTTTACATATGTTTGTGGGGAGAAACACAAAAAAATAGTAGTAATGTCTGTTACATAGGTTCGTGGAAAAAAACACAAAGAAATTAGCATTCCCGAATTAGTTATCTTTAAAACAAGGGCTCCTGGACACAAAAGAAATTGAAATTTATAAAATTTTATAAAGTAGATATTTAGTTTGATACATACGAAATATGTACTTTTATAAAGTATGGGGATTACATTTTATAGAGCATGCATGGAGCCCTCATTCCATACTTAGGCATTTTTTGGATCGCGGGTTCTCAGGCTGGCGAGCTCAAAATTGGTTACAAATTGACAAGCGAACTTGGGGACTATAGAAATTTATCAAAAATTAATAATGTCTGTTACATATCTCTGGAAATTACATCAACATTGAAAAGCAAACAATAGAATAGTAATAACGTCTTCTACATAGGTTCACGGAGAAAAACGCAAAAAAAATAGCATTCCCGAAATAGCTTGTTTTAAAACAAAGGCTTCTGGACACAAGAAAAATCAAAATTTACCAAAGAAAAATCGAAATACTCAAAGAAATCAAGAGGATAAGGATGAAGATGATATGAAAGCCTTAAAGGTTTAAACATCTTGTCTTTGATACTAGTTTGAAAACTCGTGGGTTGAATATAAGGTTTACCAAGATGTTGGCAAGGTTCAAAAGTAACAGCAGAAGACGATGAGATTTGAGAAGGTTGATCAATTTCATGAGGGATTTCAATACAGAGTTCTGTTAGGATATTTAGACACTTAGGAGTTAGTTAAGATCTACTTGGTCTAATATGTTGTT
>ML801391.1:40951-59533 GCA_009831015.1 Picea engelmannii | reverse complement strand
ATCTCTATTTAAAGAGCATGGAGGGTCATTTGCCGATGATCGATTGTGAGAAACTCTCTTGTAAAATCTCTCTGTAATATTTTTCTTTGCATTAATAAACTGCTCCAAGTGGCCGCATTGGCTAGGGTCGTGGATGTTTCCCCGTAGTGGTTTTACCATGTGAAAACATCAGTGTGTTGATCTTTGATCTGGTTATGTGAGTGGTTACTGAAGGTGTTCGTCCTCTATTGGAATACCTGTGTTGTCGAACAAGTTCATCCTTGTGAATAAGTTGAAGTGAAGGTATTAAATCAACATCTACAACACAGACAGAAGGTGAGTCTTCTTCTTCCAAGGATGGATATATAAAAGAATATTGATGATCATTCGAATATGCAAAACACAAGATGATCCTTTTAATACGTGAAGGAAAAAGTAAAAATGAGTTGATAAAAAGCAACAACAGCTCATGAAGAAGGCTCATAAACTAATACATGGTCATATTTCTGTCAACGGGATCCTCCCCAGTGGAGTCTTTGATTATGGAGTTTCCAGGTAGATGACTACAGTCAATTTTTGTATCCCTCTCTTGTCTACCATCAAGAGTTGGATCTATGTCGTTCTTCCCAGGGAACTCTTCAATATGCTCAAATATGTCCCCAGAAACGGCGCCATTTATGTTATCACTCCAAAGGTCACCCTAGACTGTAATTAGGTGATCTTGGTAACATCAAAATTTTTGTAAATGTAAATGAATTTTTTAAAAGGTAAAATGGACAAGACTCAAAATAATAATGTTCCAACTCAAAAAACAGGGCTAGCATGCACCAGCAATCAAGGTCTTGGCTAAATTCAATCAGTTTTTGGGAGTGAGTATGAATAGAGGGAAGACTTGAATGAGACAAATGTAGGGGATGTTGTAAACATCAGGTCTACAGAAGCCTGAGGAAGAAATATTCTTAACACAAGATCTTCTTGAGTTCAGAAACTAAGGAAGCTAAATAAACATCATGATAATATAACAATCAAACATCCATCATAACATCACCACAACCATTCATGTGAATCATTCAAAGCATGAACATTTAGCATCAAAAGCAAATAAGCTGAAAGAGGAGCTGATTTCTATTAACCAAAATGTCTTAAATCCAGTACATAGCCAGAGAACAGCTTTTCAGTCAAAGAAAATTACAATCTGGGAGCCTCAGCTCAACCATTCGAACCCCCTTTTTCCTCATTTGGAACATGGATTTATAATAAAAAGGAAAGGCCACAGATAGAGGTGTGAGTTGGCCTTCCTCACATCAGATTCTCCAACAATATTTTTGAATTGAACACCTGTGCTAGCAGTTATAAACAAACTGCTATAAAAAAGGAAACGTGTTGATAATTGATCCAACAATATTTAAATGACACTTCCTCCCTTGATATTCATTGATGCGCCTCCTATTGCATGCCAAGTGTCCTGTAGAGGTGGTAAGTTGTTATCATGTTTCCAACTACTATCTCGGTCATTCTCCACATCATCAGCCACCTAAAAGAGTAATGAATTTGAACTCCTTGATTCCAGGTGCCAATACGTAGCGCCATTCTGGTGTATCTCTATGCAAATTTCATCTCTACCAGAAATTCGGTAGAGAATTTAGGTAGCGCACTGCGGAATACATAGCACCCAGGAGAGTTGGTAGCACCCAGGAAATTTACAGTGCCCAGGAGAGTTGGTAGCGCCCTCTGTAGAAATCGCAGCGCCCAGGAACTTTGGCAATGCACTGTGAAATCTGTAGCGCACTCCCCTCAACACATCCATGCATGAAAATGGTGGAATAGGCGATAAATTGGGAACACCCTCATATATATCGTGGCTACATTTAGTTCTTCAACACCTACACAATCATTTGGCACCGAACAGCTGGAATGTTGGCTTAACTCGTAGCTTGAGATTGTGGTTTGACTCGTGGCTTGGTCTTAGGATAGATTTGACTTGTAAGATAATACATAGTGTGATCTAGGTTTAATCCACTTTAAATCACACACCACCTCTTCTATCAAAGTCAATAAACTCATTTATTGAAAAGTCAACTAAAATAAAATATAGGGAAATCAACAAAATAAAGATTTAGGAAAAACTATTAAAAGTTGGTTTTTGGTTATGCAGGTTAAAAAGACAAAGGCCATAAGTGTTTGGAGAAAAATAATTATGAATTAAGACTCTTCCTAACTCAATGAGGAAATTGGAATTTATGAACTAGGGAAAATGAGCAAAAATATTTCAAAAGTTTAGCACAAGGATGCTAAAGACACTTAAAATTTCCATAAAAATTTGAGTGCTAACATTTGGCTCCAACTGGGATGGAGACCTCCCTATGAGGCTCCAAGAACCTAGTAGTTCCATTCACCTTATCCATTGGGCCATGGAGTCATCTGGCTTGTGCAACCGATCTCTGAAAACCTTCAAAACTAGCCTTTATTCACACAAACTAATTGCTACTTCTGCTTCAAACAGAAAGATAAAGAAATGCTCGGGCAGGGGGCTTATTTCCTACCCTACTCTACTCTAACCAAATTAGCAACTTTCTCAGGTGAAAACAAACTTCCACCATAACCATTCAATCTATTTGGTAACCGAATTCTTCTCTTTACTACAAATGATCTATAAAAAACAAGGAAAGTGTGATAGTTGACTAGATTCATCCTTATGATCACCAATATTACCTTCAGATGCTGATAAAAAGATCAAGTCTGCATGCTCCAAAGCATTTTAAAAGTGTAACTCTATGTACTCATCGACAAGGTCATGAAACTGAAAGCATTGTCTGATTAATTTATGAAAGGTTACCTTCAATGTTTCGAAGCTGCTGATAGTATGTGTGATGTTTTTTGCATGCACACTTGATTGAATGACAGACACAGGCATCTGTGGGTTGAACAGTTGCTTCGTAACTTCAGAACCACCTATTGGTTGATTGTTGATCCTCTCTGCATATATCGCGGGGATAGTTTGTTGCTCATACACATGGTTTTTATTAAGACAGGATTGTTCATTTGTTGGTGATGGATAAGAGACTAGATTTATATGAAAATCCCTTTCAACATCTCCATAGCATTTACAAGGATCAGGATCATAATCGTCATATATAGGAATAGTTCTAAGAGATTCCAAACAAATCATATAAAAATTATGTTCATCACCATCACTTTTATTTCCATCAAAAATAGGTTGTCCATAACAAACCTTTGACTCTTGACATTCTGAAAGTCTTGTTTCAGGATGCTCTCTAACAACAAAGTATTCACTACCAAAGTGTTTGTCAACAACAAGTTGCTCTTGGTCAATGTTTGAGACAGTGACTTCCCCAGAGGAAAGGTTGTCAAAGATACATGCTTCGAGGACCAAATCATCCACTATCTTCTCTTCATATGGACAACAAATAAAATCTGCCTCATGTTCATAGTTGACATGATGTTGACTCTAAATCCTACCACAAGATCGGAGGTTCTCCTCCACTTCCTCAGCATCCATGAATAACTATGATAAAGATATAGATTTTATTTCCCTAAGATACAAAACAAGGTCAGAGTGTTGAGACACTATGTAATACACCATGGCAGCAGTCTCAGAAGGTTTAATTTCCAGGGGCATGCTGCAATACAAGTTGTAAAACCTTCAATTAAAAGCAGACAAAACTTCATTTTTTCCCCTTCTCAAAGTATTGAACTCATGTGGGTATTGATCAAAAGACTTTTTTTCACCCCAACACTTTAAAAATGTATTTCATAATTCAATCCATGAACCAATGGAGTCGGCTCCCAAACCCTTAAACCATACAGCAACATCTCCTAACAAGGATTTGGAGAACAACCTCATTGTAAGATCCTCATGAACTATCTCAAACTGATCAATAAAGTTCTCGAAGGCCTCCACATGCCTCTCAGATGTAACATGATTCTCTCCAGAAAATTGAGGAAAATACTCAAAGAAATCAAGAGGATAAGGATGAAAATGATATGGAAGCCTTAAAGGTTTACACATCTTGTCTCTGATTCTAGTTTGAAAACTAGTGGGTTGAATATAAGGTTTACCAAGCTGCTGGAAAGGTTCAAAAGTAACAGCAGAAGGTGATGAGATTTGAGAAGGCTGATCAATTTCATGAGGGATTTCAATACAGAGTTCATCCTTGTGAATAAGCTGAGGTGAAGGTATTAAATCAATATCTACAACACAGACAGAAGGCAGGTCTTCTTCTTCCAAGGATGGATATATAAAAGAATATTGATGATCATTTGAATATACAAAACACAAGATGATCCTTTTAATATGTGAAGGAAAAAATAAAAATGAGTTGATAAAAAGAAACAAAAGCTCATGAATAAGGCTCATAAAATGAGACCTGGTCATATTTCTGTCAACAAGATCCTCCCAAGTGGAGTCTTTGATTATGGAGTCGCCAGGTAGATGACTACAGTCAATTTTTGTATCCCTCTCTTTTCTACCATCAAGAGTTGGATCTATGTCATTCTTCCCAGGGAAATCTTCAATCTGCTCAAATTTTTCCCTAGAAACGGCGTCATTTATGCTATCACTCCAAAGGTCACCCTAGACTATAATCAGGTGAGCTGGGTAGCATCAAAAGTTTTGTAAATGTAAATGAATTTTTTAAAAGTTCAAATGGACAAGACTCAAAATAATAATGTTCCAACTCAGAAAACAGGGCTAGCATGCACCAGCAATCAAGGTCTTGGATAAATTCAATCAATAATTGGGAGTGATTATGAATAGAGGAAAGACTTGAATGAGAGAAATGTAGGGGCTGCTGTAAACATCAGGTCTACAGAAATCCTGAGGAAGAAAGATTCTTAACATAATATCTTCTTGATTTCAGAAACTAAGGAAGATAAATAAACATCATGATAATATAACGATCAAACATCCATCATAATATCACCACAACCATTCGTGTGAATCAATCAAAGCATGAAAATTTAGCATCAGAAGCAAATAAGCTGAAAGAGGAGCTGATTTCTATTAACCAAAATGTATTAAATCTAATATATAGCCAGAGAACAATTTTTCAATCGAAGAAAATTACAATCTGGGAGCCTCAGCTCAACCATTCGAACCCCCTTTTTCCTCATTTGGAACATGGATTTATAATAAAAAGGAAATGCCACAGCTAGAGGTGTGAGTTGGCCTTCCTCACATCAGATTCTCCAACAACATTTTTCAATTGAACACCTGTGCTAGCAGTTATAAACAAACTGCTATAAAAAATGAAATGTGCTGGTAACCGATCCAACAATATTTAAATGACACTTCCTCCCTCGATCTTCATTGATGCACCTCCTCTTGCATTCCAAGTGTCCTGTAGAGGTGGTAAGTTGTTATCATGCTTCCAACTACTATCTCAGTCATTCTCCACATCATCATCCACCTAAAAGAGTAATGAATTCGAACTCCTTGATTCCAGGTGCCAATAGGTAGCGCCATTTTGGTGTATCTCTGCACAAATTTCGTCTCTGCTAGAAATTCGGTAGTGAATTTAGGTAGCACACTGTGGAATACACAGCGCCCAAGAGAGTTGGTAGCGCCCTGTGTATAAATTTCATCACCCAAGAACTTTGATAGCGCACTGTGAAATCTATAGCGCACTCCCCTCTACACATCCATGCATGAAAACAGTGGAACAGGAGAGAAATTGGGAACATCCTCATATATATTGTGGCTACATTTAGTTCTTCAACACTTGCACAATCATTTGGCATTGAATATCTAGAATGTTGGCTTAACTTGTAGCTTGAGATTGTGGTTTGCCTCGTGGCTTGGTCTTAGGATAGATTTGACTTGTAAGATAATACATAGTGTGATCTAGGTTTGAGCCACTTTAAAACACACACCACCTCTTCTATCAAAGTCAATAAACTCATTTATTGAAAAGGCAACTAAAATAAAACATAGGGAAATCAACAAAATAAAGATTTAGGAAAAACTACTAAAAGTTGGTTTTTGGTTATGCAGGTTAAAAAGACAAAGGCCATAGGTGTTTGGAGAAAAAGACTTATGAATTAAGACTCTTCCTAACTCAATGAGGAAATTGGAATTTATGAACTAGGGATAATGAGAAAAAATATTTCAAAAGTTTAGCACAAGGATCCTAAAGACACTTAAAATTTCCATAAAAAATTGAGTGCTAAGACAAATGTTCCAGGAAAGCATTTGCCTTCTTTCCAAAGGAAACTAAATTTTGCGATGTTTCCCAGGCTTCAGTAACTAGCTGCATTCTTTTGTTGATGTTATTCTCTATAAGAGATCTAGAGCATGCAAGGAGGGTAGAGGATACTTTCATCTTGGCTGCAGTGGTAGCAGGTATGTTTTTTTCTAAAGGACTAGCAAATTCTGGGGTTGCAATGAAAGCTTGCTCAAATTCGTTGAGGTGGTATTTCAGTCTGTCATTTTCCGTCTCAATTCCTCCAATGGAATCCTTTAGAATTTCATCGGTTACTTGGTGAAATGAGGAGATTTGGGATGGCCTCATTTTCCTAAAGTTAATATCTGTGCGAGATTTGTCTTTCCTGTTTGTTACATCTCTCTTTTCAATTACCATAATTTTAGATTGGTTGTCAAAAACAGCGCTCTGGAATACGAAGGATTCATATTCATCAAAAATTTCGGTCTCAGCTATTTCCATCGCGGACAACCCAATTTTCTGCATGTGCTCAGTTTCAATTTCAAGTTGCAGTTGTTCACTTTCAATTTCAGGTTCCTTCACCTGCCCTACATTGTTTTTTCTCTTCTTGTTCGATGGACTTTTGTGAGAACTATCAATTTTTATGCGATGAGGGTTCTTATCTCCTCCTCCGTTAGAATATTTATGGGTTGATTTCTTACTGGGGTGGGTTGTCGAAGCAATTCTCCATGATGTCGTGCTCTTGGGAGTGCGAGCAAGGGACTGGGTACTCTTCTCACTGGATACTTTTCCCTGTTGTATGTACAATTCAGTCGCGCTTTGCAATGTCTCTGTGTCACAATCGGCACAAGCAGGATTGTTGTCGTCACTGTCCCTGTCTTCGGTCAGGTGTCTATGGATAAAAGAGTTGTTGAAGCCAACTGCCAGTAAATGTTCTCGAAAAATCCCATTAGGGTCGAACCCTTTTATCCTTTTAGCATACGTTAGGTTCAATTTCTTGAAATGGTCAGCAAACTTGTCAATCTTGTTGACGTTTCTTCAGACGAAGTCTCCGAATTTCCAGGGAAGAGGAATGAACTATTTTTTTTCTTGTCATGGAAAAAATGCAACCAGTGGTTGTATTGCCTTGCTAATTCTGCAACAAACATCTTGTCTGTGATGTGGCATGGAAGGAAAGCAGGATTTTCCTTAGAGCCAAAGACCATGAGGACACTGTGATTTTCCTTTTGTTCAAGTGTGCCCTTCCTGTTCAAAAACTTGGTTGTCTGGCCAGACATCCGCGGGGCATCCTTGCCTAACAATAAATCTTTGAAAACTGAGACAAAGCTATTAAAAAATTCATAAAAACAATGGGAGGCCTTTTTCCTCCACAGGACCTCGTACCAGAATGTTATTGGGTAGAATCCACAGTTTATTTTATTGGAAAGAGAAATTTTTGGAAACAGACAGCAATGCACTATTGCGAAAATCAAGTAGAATGACATATAAAATTTATTTGATTCTTTGAATCATGACAACTGGGAACAAATCTCAATGGAAATTAGCTTCCCCCAATCAAAAATGTATTGTTCCTTCACTATGAAATGCAAAATATAAATAATTATATGGGAAATGCTTGTCGTGGATGCTTGTCCCGTTATTCTTGTAAACAGCCAAGCAATTTCCTGGAATGGATTTCTAAAGGAACTTACCTGCAAACTTGTGATATCTTCAGGAACTTTTGTTCGGTATTCGAGGAAGTCGGCTAAGATGTCCAACCCGTTATCATGTTTTTCTAGAAACTTATTGCAGTCTTGTCCTCTGAACATCAATGTTAGCTCGGGCAATTTTAACATCTCACAGAAGACCTGAGGTGACAAAGAAACAGGAGAATGGTCGCGCAGTGGAATAATTCTTTGGCCTGGAATATATTTTTCGTTGCTCCAAGAGACCACCTCCTTACAGTCAAAAACTCAGGGACGCAGCCTAGATGAGATATTCCATAGGTCCAAATCACTTTGATTTGGGCGGAATGGGATGAATAGTAAAAGTATGCCCTGGACCACTGGAAGTTCTGGTCCTGATGTCCGAAGAGATTTATTATATCTCCACAAAACTATTGTCGACCTACTGCCATAAGTCTACAAGAACGTTTGTTTTCTCCAGACGATGAATGAAATGAAAAGTTGGAAGGCATAATATAACCCTACGCAAATCTTGGTCCAATGTGTGTGAATGGGAGATGTCCTCGAGACTTTCATTTATTAATGACAGTTTGGATGGTTGTTGCATGATGCATTGTTAACATTTAACACTAGTAATTGCATACATAGAAATGCGAACATAGCAGATACGGCAATGAGCGATTAAGCATTGTAGATTTCTTGAGCAGGCCAACACGATGATGCATGTTCGAGATGAACAATCGGAAGGGACAAAATAACTCTCCACACATCTTGGTTTAATGCATAATAATGGGATATCTCCTCGAGCATTTTGCTCATTAATGACAATGTTGACGGCTCTTGCATGGTCAGGTGTTAGCATGAAAGGTTTCTAATTGCATAGTAAGAAAGTACGGAGGTCGCAGGTACGGGAAAAAGCAGCTTCAAAAAAGGGTTACAAGGTACAATCGTTGGAGGTGAGGGCGTGAGGGTCAAATTGTGTATCTAAGAACGTTTTGAGTGCAATACGTGTAATAGCGAAGAGGGTATGGTAGGACAGTCCAAAGGGATATTTGTATATCACTAGTAAGAACATAACTAATGTATATCAGGAAGGACAGGAAGTTAGTGGGGATGGAAGGCAGCGAGAGATACTTTGAAACATTTGTGAGTCATGGTAGAGTGAAGCTTGCAAGTTCGAGGAGTCTGCAGTGGAATTTTAGATCACGGTAGTTGTCAGTGCACGATGTATAGCATGGAACAAGAAGCAGCAGAGTTCGAAAGCGCCAACCCGGTAACCGCGGCCATAAAATTGGCTAAGTATGGAAAGGAACAGCGGTCGGTCAGATTCGTCATCTGAGGATATAGATGGAGATGAAGATATGTTAGCCTGCCAAGGGTGGAACCCGCAATCATAGAAAAGTGACTAAGTATATAACCAAAAGGAGATAATACATGGGAGGAAGAAAAGGGAAAAAGGACTAAGGAGTCCACGATCGAATTGTAAATCATAGAAATTTTGAGTGCAATATGTATATCACAGAACAAGAAGCAGCGGAGTTCAAAAGCACCAACTTGGAAACACAGTGATAAAATTGGCTAAGTATGGAAAGGAACAGTGGTCGGTCGGACTCTTCATGTGAGAATATAGATGGAGATGAAGATATGTCATCCCGCCAACGGTGGAACCCGCAATCATAGAAAAGCAACTAGGTATATAACCACAAAACGATAATACATGGGAAGAAGAAAAGGGAAAAAGGACTAAGGAGTCTGCGGTGGAATTCTAAATCACAGAAATTATGAGTGTAATATGTATATCACGGAACAAGAAGCAGCAGAGTTTGAATGCGTCAACCCGAAACAGTGACTAAGAATTGGAGATTTCGTGAACCCATGAACAGGAGGATCCAAAATAGGCTGACAAGGTCTCCCCAGAAGATGTGAGGCCCTGACGGTAAAATTGTATCGTTCGAAACATTTGAATGCATAATCTGTAACACAAATAAGGGGACGATGTCGGAACCCGGTAGTCAATTTGTATATTTCGGACAGTCAGATGCGAATTGTTTCATATCAGTGTGTGCAGTTGTCACTAGTAAGAGCATAGCCAATGTATATTAGGAAGGACAAGAAGTTATCGGGGACGGAAGGCAGCAACAGATACTTTGAAACATTTGTGAACCATGGTATAGTGAAGCTTGCGAGTTCGAGGAGTCCGCAGTGGAATTATAGATCACGAAAGTTTTGAGTGCAAGATGTACATCATAGAACAAGAAGAAGCAGAGTTCGAAACTACAAACCTAGCAACCGCGGCCATAAAATTGGCTAAGTATGGAAAGGAACAGTGGTCGGTCAGATTCGTCGTGTGATTATATAAATGGAGATAAAGATATGTGAACCCTCCAACGCTGGAACCTGCGATCATAGAAAGGCGACTAAGTATATAACCACAAAGTGATAATACATGGGAATAAGAAAAGGGGAAAAGGACCAAGGAGTCCACGGTGGAATTGTAAATCATGAAAATTTTGAGTGTAATATGTATATCACGAAACAATAAGCAGAGTTCAAATGCGCCAACCCAAAACAGTGACTAGGAATTGGAGATTTTGTGAACTTGTGAACAGGAGGATCCAAAATAGGCTCACAAGGTCTCCCCATAAGACGTGAGGGCCCGACGATCAAATTGTATCGTTCCAAACATTTGAATGCATAATCTGTAACACGGAAGAGGGGACGATGTCGGAACCCAGTAGTCAATTTCTATATTGCGGAGGGGTGGATGTGAATTGTTTCGTATCAGTTTGTGCAGTTGTCACTAGTAAGAGCATAACCAATGTATATTAGGAAGGACAAAAAGTTAGTGGGGATGGAAGACAGCGACAGATACTTTGAAACATTTTTGAACCGTGGTAGAGTGAAGCTTGCGAGTCCGAGGAGTCTACGGTGGAATTATAGATCATGAAAGTTTTGAGTGCAAGATGTACATCACGGAACAAGAAGAAGCAAAGTTGGAAACCACCAACCTGACAACCGCGGCCATAAAATTGGTTAAGTATGGAAAGCAACAGTGATCGATCGGATTCATAGTGTGATTATATAGATGGAGATAAAGATATGTCAACCCGCCAACGCTGGAACCCGCGACCATAGAAAGGTGACTAAGTATATAACTAGAAAGCCATAATACACGGGAAGAAGAAAAGGGAAAAAGGAATAAGGAGTCCTCGATGGAATTGTAGATTTTTGGAAATTTTGAGTAGAAGATGTGAACCCGGTAGTCAATTTTTATATTGTAGAGGGTCGAATGCCAATTGTTTCATACCACTGTGTTCAGTTGTCACTAGTAAGAGCACAACCAATCTATATTAGGAACGAGAGGAAGTTACTATGGATACTTTGAAACATTTGTGAACCATGGTAGAACGAAGCTTGGTGCCAACCCGAAACAGTATCCATGCCATGACATTCAAATTGTATCGCTCCAAACATTTGAATGCATAATCTGTAACACGAAAGAGTAGACGATGTCGAAATTCAATAGTCAATAAGTATATTGCGGAGGGTGTGATGCCAATTGTTTCGTACCTCTGTGTCCAGTTGTCACTACTAAGAGATAATTTACTATTGAAAATAATGTTTTTAGATATTGTTAGATAGTTGATAGGGATTTCCATCCGTAAACAATGGAAATCTTCACCCCGCCAACCCTGGAGTCTGTCTGTCAATTTCTATATCGCGGAACTGCGAGCGATGTTTGGAGGACACAGAACAATAGAAGTGCAATGTTGAGTCAGCCAGCCCGTAGGTCCTCCTGTCAATTTGTATATCATGGAATTCTGGGTTCTATTTGTAGGGAATGGAACAATGGAGGCCCAATTTTAAGCCCGCCCGTCGGAGAACCCGTGATCCAAAAAGTGGCTAGGTATGGAATGCGCAATCCATACATGTTCTATAAAATATCATGTCCATACTTTATATTCCCATAATACACGGGAAGAAAAAAAGGGAAAAAGGATGAAGGAGTCCGCGGTGGAATTGTAGATCACAAAAATTTTGAGTGGAAGATGTATATCACAGAACAACAAGCAGCAGAGTTCGAAAGCGCCAACCTGGCAACCGCGGGCATAAAATTCACTAAGTATGAAAAGGAACAGCGGGCGGTCCAATTCACCATGCAAACATTGGAACCTATGATCATAGAAAGGAAACTGAGTATATAACTAGAAAGCGATAATACACGGGAACAAGACAAGGGAAAATGGACTAAGTATCTCGCAGAAGAACATCTAGTGTTTGCTTAGTAATGCAAATCCTTTCAAACCCCTGCTGAGTTCTCACTAGTTAAGGCATAAATTGTAGATCACGGAAGCATATTTCGTACCATTGTGTCCAGTTGTCACTAGTAAGAGCATAGTTCAATTTGTATATTGCGGAGGGTCGGATGCCAACTATTTCGTATCATTGTGTTTAGTTGTCACTAGTGAGATCACAACCAATCTATATTAGGAATGAGAGGAAGTTACTGGGGATACTTTGAAACATTTATGAACTGTGGTAGAACGAAGCTTGGTGCTAACCCAAAACAATATCCAAGAGTTGGACATTTCGTGAACCCGGCAACAGGAGGATCCAAAACAAGCTGACAAGGTCTCTGCAGAAGATGCGAGGCCTGGACGTTCAAATTGTATCACTCTGAACATTTGAATGCATAATCTGTAACACGGAAGAGCGGACGATGTCATAATCCAGTAGTCAATTTGTATATTGCAGAGGGTGTGATGCCAACTGTTTCGTACCTCTGTATCTAGTTGACACTACTAAGAGCTAATTTAGTATTGAAATTAATGTTTTTAGATATTCTTAGATAGTTGATAGGGATTACCATCCATAAACAATGGCAATCTTCACCCCACCAACCCTGGAGTCTATGTGTCAATTCGTATATCGCAGAATTGCAAGCGTTGTTTGGAGGACACAGAACAATAGAAGTGCAATGTTGAGTCAGCCAGCCCGCAGGTCCGCTTGTCAATTTGTATATCACGGAATTATGGGTGATATTTGTAGGGCAAGGAACAATGGAGGCCCAATTTTGAGCCCGCCCGACCGAGAACCCATGATCCAAAAAGTGGCTAGGTATGGAATGTGCAATCCATACATGGTCTATAAAATATCATGTCCATACTTTATAGTCCCATAATACACGAGAAAAAAAAAGGGGAAAGGGACGAAGGATGTCGCAATGGAATTGTAGATCACGGAAATTTTGAGTGGAAGATGTATATCACGGAACAAAAAGCAACAGAGTTTGAAAGTGCCAACCCGGCAACCACAGGCATAAAATTCACTAAGTATGAAAAGGAACAACAGGCGGTCCAATTCACCACACCAATGTTGGAACACTTGATCATAGAAAGGCGATTGAGTATATAACTAGAAAGCGATAATACACGGGAACAAGACAAGGGAAAAAGGACTAAGTATCTCGTAGAAGAAAATCTAGTGTTTTCTTAGTAATGCAAATCATTCCGAACCCCTATTGAGTTCTCACTAGTTAAGGCATAAATTGCAAATCACGGAAGCATCTTTCATACCACTATGTCCAGTTGTCACTAGTAAGAGCATAGTTGATGTATATTAGGAAGGACACAAAGTTGTTGGGGATGGAAGGCAGTGACATATATTTTGAACAAATTTAATGTATACGAGGAACCCACGGTGGAATTGTAGATCGCAGATGTTTTTAGTGCAAGATGTATATAACAGAATGATAAACAACCGATTTCATAAGCATCGACGCCACAACGGCGGCCATAAAATTGGCTAAGTATGGAAAGGAACAGCGGTCGACCGGATCCATCATGTGAGGATATAGATGGAGATGAAGACATGTCATCCCACCAACTCTGGAATCGGATACCATAGAAAAGCGACTAAGTATATATCCAAAAAGAGATAACGGGTGAGAAGAAGAAAAGGTCAGTTCGTATGCGCCAACCCGTCAACCGCGGACATAAAATTGACTAGGTATGGAAAGGAACAGTGGTCGGTCGGATTCGTCATGTGAAGATACAGATGGATTATGGATTTCTGGTTTTATACTTAGTCATCTTTATATGTTAGCCTGTGAACCATGCAACTGCCCATCATATAAAGACGACTAAGTATAAAACCAGAAATCCATAATGGACGGGAAAAGAAAAAGGGGAAAAGGGATAAGTATCTGACACAGTTGAAAAACCTTTTTTTCCATTTATGAATGGCAATGTTTTCAAACCCCTGTTGGGTTCTCACTAGTAAAAGCATAAACTGCAGATCACCAAAGTTCTTTGGCTGCAATATGTATATGACTGAACAAGAGACATAGGTTCTAGGTACCACGAACCTGGGGCCTGCTGGCTAGATAACTGGCTAAGTATTGTCCAAGAGAAAGGTTTGATATCTATTTCAATAGTATTCATACTAATATGTATTAATAGAGAAAGTTTTCATATTTATCTAAATAGTATTCATACTAATATATATTAATGGATTGCTTCTGTTTCAAATGCAAATGATCTCCCAATTTGCAGGATGCTCTTTGGTTCGCAAATTTCGTTGAAACCATGAAAATTTTGACTGCAAGATGTATATAACGCAACAAGAAACATGAATTTGCATTGTGGTTTCAACGAGATAAACTCCTTATCATCTATTCATATTGTACTGCTTGCAATGACATGAGAAAACGTCAACTCTCCATAAACATTAATATCTAAATTAAATTAAATGTAATCAAAATTTGGTGTGATTTAAGTAATTAAGACAGCTTTACCCGTTCCTTTATTAATGCCAAGCTTTTTGAACACCTGGTGAGTTATCAGTAGTTAAAGCATAAATTGCAGATCACGGAAGATCTTTGGCTGCAAGATGTATATGACGAAACAAGGAACATAGTTGTTTAAGACCGCAAACCCAAACATAATTTTGTAAGCTTTGTCGAAGAAGAAGTTTTTGTATTTATTCCAATACTACTGATATTAGTATATATGCACAGATATTATCAAATAGAAGAAGCTACAATACATGAAAGATATTGAACAGGAACATTGCGTCAACAATTGAGTTTCCTTCTTGTAACTCATTAATTCATTCTATTTACGGGACCCGAAGAATCGAAGCAGGATGGGTCCTCCAAAATAAAATTAAAACAAATACCAAAGATTCGAAAATACTATTAAAAAATAAACTAGAATTATTCTATATTCAAATAAGATGGGTTACAAAATACAGCTGAGACTATTTTCCACAACGATTGCGATTTCACCTGCCGCCAACCAATAAAAAATATGTACATTGATGAAGCTTGTTCACAGTTTTCTTGACGTGCAAACCCTTTATTTGGAAAAAACGAGTTGAATATCAATTTCGAGTCTTGTACTTATTTGTTGCTACCAACTACATCTATCCCAGTTTTTTGAATGGCTTGTCTCTTCCAGATATGGCCTGCTTGCAATGGTTGGTTATTCAACATTCCATTCTTTGTCAAGTATTAATTTCCCTCTGTCGTCGAAAACTTGGGTTTTAAGGTGCTTTCCTTGCAATGTTATTGACCCTTGACATCCGAGACAACTTAGAAATGTGATTCAGGCCGATTTCAAGGTGGAGGGAGTCGTTTTATGTCACAATAGCTATGGGACGGAAAAAAAAATTCAAGTATGTTGTGACTATTATTCGCCATGTATTCGATCATCTGTTTGGTTGAAAAGGTTGCCTGAAGATTTGTATGTTGAACTTCTTTGATTTATCACAGTAAATTGGAAAAAATGTCCAACCCAGCTACAAAATGTTAATCTGTTGAGGTACATCACTTCTTCGGGTAGCACAAGTCTGGCAACTGTATCAAATGTTGTTGAACGCATCAGCACAGGTCTGGAAAGTGTATCAAATGTTGTAGATTGCATCAGAATATATATTTCCTCATAGCGGTGCCAGATATAGTGGCCCACATAAAGGTCTGGAATGTTCGGAGGTGATGCCAAATATGTGGAGTTTGTAACTACATCCAGAGGAAACCAAACAAACTTTGACAAAGAACATGGCTTTCTTTCAAGTCGGTTACCACACCCACAAGTAGCTCAGCAAACTTTGAAATAGAAACTTTTTGTAGTGATAATATGTCGTTGTATCCACCCATACAATTTATGTTACTCGCCTATGGTTACATTCGCAAATGGAGTAATATTTTGCATCATTTACGAACATCACATGCCATTTTGCAAGCCACGGTAAGTGTGTCGCCCCCGAGGAAGACAAATTCTTGTGGGATCTACAGAATTCGATACACTTGCCAAATCTATGGTGTTGGAAGAAACTATATACTTCAACGAAGAACTATTTTGCACTTGACCTGAAAATCCATTAAAACTCCCAGCAAGAAAACAAAGAAGTTCAAAAAACAAATCTCCAAGCAGCCTTTTCAACTAACCAAAGCATCGAACACAGGAAGAACACCAACTAGAAGATACTTGTTCTTTTTTTTTCCTCCTCCTTGAATTTTTGTTGGATAACAGAACTTTTTTTTTACTCAAAGCCCACGTCACATAAAACCAGTCTCTCTTCTTTCATCTGGGCCTCAATCTCATCTCTAAGTTGTCTTACATGTCCATGACCAGTAACATTAGAATGAAGACACCCTAAAGCGTAACTCTTTGATGATAGAGAGAAATGGAAATAAGTATTTAAAAGCAACGCTAGATGATCTTCTGTAGATTTTGTGTTAATTCGTTTTAATGACAGATGTTCTCGATATTTTCTCTTGTTAATGTCAATCTTTTCGAATATGTACGTTGAATAGTGACTAATAGCACGTATTAACATTCCCATATCCGAGCAGATTCTCAAATCTAACATCTAAGATATGCACAATATTAAAGAGGGGCATGACGTCAAGGCCTCTGTGGGTGACACGTTCGTGGACTATGTTGAAGCCTTTAAGAAAACTAAAAGAGCCAAAAAAAAAAAAAAACTAAATTCAAAATGCAAGCAAAAGAAGTTACCAGATCCCATAATATTCACTTGTCTATTCATTTTAATGGGAGATGTACTCGAGCTTTCCGCTTATTAAATCCAATATTTTCGAACTTGTCTGGTCGGTTGTGAATTTTGAAAGCATAATTAATGTCTATTGGGAACGGCAGAAGGTAGCGGGGATGGTTTTAAATTTTCTGAACCCAGAAAGGCGTCAACCCACCAAACTTTAAAACCCAACTAAGTATGGAAAGCTAGGTAGAATAAACAAACTCATTGCAGGCAGAGGCACAGTTGCGAGTTCGAGGAGTGTCGGGTCGAATTCTAGAGCAGGGAAGTTCTGGGTGCAAGATGTATACACCGAACATGACCTATCATAGTTCGATAGAACCTATCCGCGAAGCCGCATCCATAAAACTGCCTAAGTATGCAACCGAACGGCAGTCGGTCGGAATGACCACAGAAAGGCGAGAAACTATAGAGCCAGAAACGTTGTTTACAAGAGGAAAATAAAAGGGAGAGAACAACTATATCGCTCACACAGCAAAACCTACTCTCATAACTATGAAACCATATCAACACATAATCCATGGAAAAAGCATCACCAGCTATGAAATATAGTTTGAGGCCGACAAGTATGAAATATAGTTTGAGGCCGACAAACTCTGGTTCAACGCGTAAGAGATGCAATTTACATCGACTGTAATTTTTTTGTATGTTGTTTTATCTTAATAGTATTCTATGCAGACTCCATTGCAAAAGAATGTAAGAAGAGATCCAACTGCGGATGCAGCATCCCAACATTGCAAACCCTAGGCAAACAAGAACAAGCAGCAAATAACAACCCAGTTAAGAAGCACCAAAAGGCCCAACTGTAGGTGCAAGGTCCGAACCCTGCAAAGTCGAATCAAACAACAATAAACAGCATATAGCGAAGAAGGAAGCAAGCAGCAACCACTCCACCAGGAATGCCACAGTTCCAATCGCGATTGCAGAACCCCAAACGTGCAAACTGCAACAACACGAATAGGTAAGCAAGAACAACATCAACACGCAAATAAGAAATCACTGGAGATGCAAAAATCAAGCATGAACCAGTTAACCAGGCAAACAAGAATAAGCAGCAAATAACAACCCAGTTAAGAAGCACCAAAAGGCCCAACTGCAGGCATACGACCCCAACCCTGTAAAGTCGAATCAAACAACAATAAACAGCATGCAACGAAGAAAGAAGCAAGCAACAACCACTCCACCAGGAATGATGCAGTTCCAATCACGATTGCAGAACCCCAAACGTGCAAACCGCAACAACACAAACAGGCAAGAAAGAACAACAACAACATTCAAATAAGAAATCAGGGGAGATGCAAAAAACAAACATGAACCAGTGAACCAGCAATGTCGTTGAAGCATATAAATTTAAAAAACAGAAGAAAATGTATTGTAACAAGCCTGTTAAGCAACCATTGAATGCTACCAAGCATGTTAGGTAAACATTTAAGTCCGTTAGAAATGCTCTGTAAACATTTAAGAAAAAAATGTTATGTGGCAGGTCTTTGACGTATCCCAAAAAAATTATTATATTTTTTGTAACAATAGTTAGAACACTAGAGAATGTATTCAAAGGCCAAACTTGGATATGCCAGCATATCAAACATTGCCATAAATTTACCTAGCATAAAATGCTAAACCAAACATTCGAACTAATGCTAGCATTAATCCACCTTCGACGAATGCATAACAAAATATATGATTCAAAAAGACCA
>ML801391.1:0-24289 GCA_009831015.1 Picea engelmannii | reverse complement strand
AACTTTATTAACACTTACTTTTGAAGTGTTATTGACACCAACACAAATATGTTACTTATATTCTCTTTAACGGAATGAAATCCAGCACCATATCTTTCGCATTGGAATGGCACATGTGACCTACCATCATTGGTAATTTGGGAACTGAATCTTTGTAAGAGCACATGTATAGTTTACTTATGTGTATAAGTGAGAAAAGGTAAGGATTTTAAGGCAATTTCAAATGTGGCGACTCAATTTTGTGTAGCTCATTCTTAGTATATGAATTCAGAACATGTGCACAATTTCACAAAGTGAAGCATGTTATGTTAGAATAACATGACATTCTTTATATTCTAAGTGTGTTTACATACATCATCAAAACACATACACTTGACTTTGTAAAACTCAAAAAATTACACCACTATATTCCTAACTCAATTGTACCATATTCCAAACTCTAATAGTGGTTGTAGGTATTGCCAACTATGCGACCTTGTTTATAGAGGGTTTGGTCATGGAAAATGCTAAAATACAAGCTAGTGTATGCATACACTACACATAGAGTTGTTCTCTTTCTTAATAACTTTTGCACTGTGCCACATAGATTTATCTCTCTATAATTGTTTATGCACCTTCACCAATACACTCACTACTTTCCCATTTACACATATCGAGCACAACCTTTGTACTGTTATAGGCTTTGTAGACACATTTTTACCTTTGTTTCAATGCCTCCTTAATGTTGGTTTTGCTCCAACTCTAGACCTCATTTTGATGCCCTTTAATTTTGATAGTTCTTTCACCTCTAGGTAGCATGCAAATGTGACTTCATCTTTATTTTTTAGGAAGGAATCACATTCAACCCTTGTTACACTGAAGGTGTTCTTTAAAGGGAGATTCCTTTGGAGTCCTTCGTCATCTATCCAAAGCCTATAGGAACTTGCCATCTATTGAAGCCTATCGGAACTTGCCATCTGTTGAATGATTGCAATCGATGAATATTCTTTACTTTCCATCTCTTGAATGATCGCAATCGATGAATAATCCTTACACGTATCTTCTCTTCACTAACTGGAAACTCCTACTTCATCAAATTGATCGCAATCGATGAATCTTCTTTAGACATATCTTCTCTTCACCGAATGGAAACTCCTACTTCACCAAAATATCTCCTTCACCAACTTGAAACTCCTACTTCACTGGAAGATCTACTTAACCGACTCGAAACACTTACTTCACTGGAAGAGGGCAAAGTCAACTTGAAACTCCTACATCATCAGAAGAGGGGAAGAGGGGAAAGTATTGCAAGCATCTTTGGATGACCATGCTCTGCAACTTCAACTAGAAGAAGTCATGCTTTTCTCTCAAGTCATGGTTTTCTCTCACTCGTCACATACATCTCAATTACAGCTCGAAGAGGAACCAATGGCATCTAAATTTCAACTGTAGCTTGCATATGAACTGATAGTATCCAAACCTACAAATGTTCCCTCTCTGACACCTTCGAATCCATCTGATTCCACTACTCTATCAGAAAACAATGATCCCACCCATATGCATATTCATTCTACATGGCCATTCAATTATGTGTAGGAATGTTAGTTTTTTTTTTTACTTTTTGAAATTTCAATTGTGTGGGTGTTGTTTCTACTTGCTTTACCCTCGGGATTCACTTGGTAAATGCCCAGGAAGAAAAAACATATCGTTTACCTCGCCCAAAAGGGTAAGAAGGGAAGGGAAGGAAGTGGTTTGAAAGAATTGAAGATGCCTCTCTTGTGAAAGAAGAGTGAAACATTTGTTTAAAATCCAAATACCCATCTGATTTTTTTGATGGAACGATTTGTTCGCACAGGTTTTGTTCTACTTGCATGGTACCATATATATGTGTGTGTGTGTGTGTGTTTGTGTGTGTGTGTGTGTGTGTTACATATAGGTTTTGTTCTACTTGCATGGTCTTGCATATCTAAAGCAAACTGCAAGAAAAAATAGTGGCCATTCATTGCCTTGAGCCCAATTGTAGTGACTACTTGAGTCCTCAACAGTGTCAATTGATCCTTCCCAAAGAAATCCTAGACCAATTGCAGTGACTACTTGAGTCCTCAATAGTGTCAATTGATCCTTCCCAAAGAAATCTTAGAGGAATGGTGTCTCTCATTGATGATAGAGAAGATTCCCAGTTCTCAAAGGTTATTGGTGGAACAGATTTTAGCCATCCACGTTTATCTTTGTAAAATGCACTACCTATTACCCAACTATGGTTTTAACTTCATATCTACAACTATGAAGTACATCAAAACCACCTTCAATGTAATATGACTCAATACCTTATTTTCATAAAATCAATGCATTTTATGCATTACCATAAGAAAAACAAACTATGGGATGCATCAAATTCTGTAAGTTGCAACAATACAATAATTCACTATTTCCATGGTTAGTTTAATGCTAGAACCAAACACTAGAAGCATCAAACCCTTCAAAATACACCAACTCACTGGACCATTTCTTTTATGAATACAACAGAAACCATTTCTTTTATGAATACAATAGAAAATCACTGGATGCATAAAACCTGTTACAACTCCTTAATTTTTTGATGAAAAAAAAAACAAAAAAAAACAGGAGGATTATATTCATCAGACCTTCAAAGTGATTCATGTTTATCCATAAATCGTCCAAAAAGAAGGATTATTTCCACCAAGACGTTTGAATTACAATAACTCGTTACTGAAAGAAAGATTGTTTCCGCCAAGACCTTCGAATTACAATAACCCAATACTGAAAACTGGTAAAGAAACAAGTTACATGCACTTAAACATTCTAATCACAGCAACCTAATTATTCTCATTTTAATAAAGCCATATATAAAGCATTGTATACTTCAATAGCTTCAAATTCCCACAACTGAATGTGTGTGTGTGTGTGTGTGTGTGTGTGTGTGTGTGTGTGTGTGTGTGTGTGTGTGTGTGTGTAATACAAAACTAATTGATCACCTTGTCAAAAGTCGTATCTTGGGCTTCTCCTTACAGTTCGTCCTATATACAGGTAAAAATTATAGTTAACTAATGGAGAAGAAAAAAATAAAATAAAGAAAGAAAAGAGTGAATGTGGGTGGTTTTCAGAAGAAAAAAAAATGACAACCTGAGCTTGAGCACAGTGGGGACTTCCAAATGAAGATGCTCTTGGATAGTTGTTGGACGGTAGTGGCATGAGCGGTTCAAATGCAACCACTTAAAAGAACGTGCAATGACCAAGTGGCAATTGCTAGCAACCACACATGTATCATGACATTGACCTTATGCACGGAGGGATGGTGGGTGGTTTAAGGAGGAATGGTGAGTTGTTTATAAAGTAACGTTTACAATTTCAGTATGGTAATATTTCAACATCTTTCAATCACTAAAAGACTACAGATTTATTTATTAACATTACCTATAATTAAAACGAATTATTCTTTTGAATAGTTTATCTCCTTAAAAAAAAAGTATAATGGAGAAACTATAAAAGAGAAAAAAAAAAAAATAGCACAAGTAATTATATACTTTGTCTATATTGATTTGGTAAATTTTATTTTCAATATGAATTATTAATACTAAATATTCTTAATATTAATATTATTGACACTAAACTTTAAAATTATTTGTCTCTTATAATTCTCTAAAATATTTATCATTAATTAAATCTAACAAAAGTTATTTTCTATTATTAATTTTTTTAAAGATTTGTTGTTAATTAAATCCAACAATATTTCAGGTTATTAAAGTCATGTCCATTTTCTCAAAACATTAAGCCTGCACACAAGTTGAAAGAATAAATGACGCTGACATAGAAATAAAGATATCGACAAACTCGCTTATTAGTTTGTTTTCTCCAAATAAAAGCACTTACTCTTGCTTCATGGCTTCCATTCCCAAGATTTAATTCATAGATATCAAATTGTGATCTCAACAAGAGGAGTGATTTTATGAGCTCCCAGGTATTAGAATGGATTAACTTAAATTTTATTAAGTTATAATTCAATAAGACATTCCCAGGATTTAATTCATAGATATAAAATTGTGATCTCACCCAGAGACGAGTGATTTTATGATGGATTAACTTAAATTTTATTTAAGTTATAATTCAATGTGACATTCCCAAGATTTAATTCATAGATATAAAATTGTGATCTCAACCAGAGACAAGTGATTTTATGAGATTAGAATGGATTTAACTTAAATTTTTTAAATTTAAGTTATAATTCAATGTGATAGTGTCAAGCCACTATTCATTAATTTTAGTTCATATATAATTTATAATATTTTTTATTAACTATTCATTAATTTTTTATATATATATTTCATGAAAACGTTATCACTCAATATTAGTTAAATATAAAAGTTTTAGTGTGTTGGTTAAATAAAAGAGTTTTAATGTGTTTTATATAATTAATTTCGATCTAACGTTGGTAAAGATTATTTGGTATTTTATTTTGTCAAAAAATGAAAAACTTGTAAAGATTAAGTTATATTTTAGTTTTTCAAAAAATTGAAAAGGTTTGTGATGGTGAATGGATAAAGTTGACTTGTGATGGTGAATCGAGAAAGTTCATGTGTTAGTTTTTAGATGTAGGAACTTCTGATTTTATCATTTATTTCTTAAAAATTTGGGAAAAGGTAACATAATGTATACATCAAAGAGAAAACAAATACAAAGTCTTTTACTATAATAGATATATTATAAATCATATCGTACTTAACTTAATTATTTGACATGGATGATGACAAGGTAAAGCATTGATGATGACAAGGTGACATATTGATTGATTGTCACCTTTTTTGAGTTCACAAGGTGATTTTTGTAGTTCAGTGATATATATATATATTAGGATGTGGTCTAGCAACCATTCACATAGACATGTTACTTTTTTCTTTAGTATTTATTGGGACGTGACTTTTAATATAAAATATGGTTTAGTTTTTACAATTTTATTAGAACAATTATTGAAATCAATTATGAGTTAATTTTTAATAGTTTTTATAAAAGTCTAATTGATTTTGGTTATGTGACAAACATGTATATTAAATTTTTGAGCATAATGTCCATATACAACATAATTTAGTTAATAATTATTTACTTAAATATAAATTTTACAAAATTATATTAAATTTTAGAAGATTGTGTTTTTTTAATAAAAAATTAGTTATATAAATTTTAATTTTTTAATTATATTATTTATAAATAAAATTAATTGAATTTTGTATTTAATTTTTTTTTTTTACTTATTTTGGAAAAAAAAAATATAATTATGTAAAAAAAATTGTTAACAAATAATGTGAGCAAAATTATTAACTATTATTAAAAGACCCCCTACCAATCCTACCAATCATTGTTACTTGATAGGGTATTCTATCAACTAACTCTTATATTTACCATTTTAAACTTATATTTATTAAAAATTGTAAATCTAAGAAACTCCAAATGTTAAAAGAAATGTGCTACATTTTAAGATAGGAGAATTTTTTATAGTATTTATATATATATGTAATATTAATAAAACCAATATGAATCAATTTTGAAGTTGACTTTATTAAAAATCAAAAATTAAAAAAAAAAATTGCAATATTTAATTGGGTTTTGATTTCATTTATGGGTTAATAATGAGTTCTATGTTGCTACGCATCTTTAATATACTAATGAATCATTTGAATTGATGATTTTGGTTTTTTATGATTAAAATATTTCAATTGTGGCTGAAAGGTTTTTAAAGTCTAAACAAGCAATCTTTAAATATTCAAAGTAGTAAAATTAAAATTAATCAGGATTTATAAACAATTTAGTAAAATTAAAATTAACACATGTGAGTTAATCTTTGTCTCATTAAGGTCGGTATATCCAAATATATTAAGTATGCCTACGGTGTATCTAGATATACTAAGTATGCATATTGTGTTTGTTTCTCATATGGTTAATTACATGGAAGGAGCTTTTGAGGGGTGGTTCTTCTCCCACGTGTTGTTTGTCACTACCTCTTCGTTCTCTTCCATTTCTCCCTTGAAAAGTTGTGGTCACGTATCTGTGATTGTTGCAGATGGGCATGAAATCTAGGTATTTAGATTTGGAGTTACAATATGATTGCAAATATTTCAAGAGAAGTGAGATGAAGATGGACCTTTTGAAATATTCATTTTCCATCCAAAAACAAAATATCACCGTCTTTAAACAACTTAACCACCTCAATTCACTTTGATGTTTCCTTTCCCCAACTTTAAAGATATGCTAGTTTTAGCACTAATAAGAAAATAAATAAAAACCTTAGCAATAATGGAAATATTTTACCATGTGTTGATTGTTACTTGATATTTTGATCGTTGCTATAACATCATCGCCATAATGCAAGAACATGTTGCATATTATCACTACCATGATTGTTTCTCCAATGATTCCTCAACTCCAGTGCAACCCCACTTCCTCCAAGAAAGGTAGGGGTAAGGGATGTTGAAGAGACCATATTACAGTACATAGAAAGAAGCTTGGCAAAAATATACATACAACACCCCTCATTGCACTTGATCATGAAGTAGTGTAAAATATTTGTGAAATATATCTGACACCCATTAATGTATTTAATCATGACCTATTGCAAAAGGTGCGTGAATAAAATAAATGCAAACAATGATGTATGATGATAAAACAAATCAGCCTTGAATCAATATGTAAAAGGGTCTAGAAACAAATAATTATAACTTGCTAAAATCACTTGATTTATTAATAACATGCTTGATTTATTAATAACATGAACTACAAATGAAGACATACAATGGTCTAAGAAATTAACAGAAAGTTTGACATTACTAATGTGTAGCCACTTCAAACCGTTGTACGTCATTGATTGGAGGGTCGTCTCTTCTCCTATTGTACACAGAAACTCCCATGTGAGTTCTAATGATGACTCCCTACCTCCACTAACCCAAGCAAGTCCTCTTTATGGCATCTACCTTGATTACCTTTTCAAACATGTCATGGATTTGTACTATAGTTTCCTACCATGCCTAGGTAGTTGTATGCCCTTTCTCATTACATTGAAGGCTACAGAAACTCCCATGTGAGTTCTAATGATGACTCCCTACCTCCACTAACCCAAGCAAGTCCTCTTTCCTACCCTACTTTGCTTCAAACAGAAAGATAAGTTCCTGGGTGCTTCGATTTCTACACAAGTTCCTAGGCGCTGGGATTTCTACATAGAAAGATAAAGAAATGCTCGAGTAGCAGGCTTATTTCCTACCCTACTCTACTCTAACCAACTTAGCAACTTGCTCAAGTGAAAACAAACTTCCACCATAACCATTCAAACTGTTTGGTAACCGAATTCTTCTCTTTACTACAAATGATCCATAAAAAACAAGGAAAGTGTGACAGTTGACTAAATTCATCCTTATGATTACCAATATTAACTTCAGATGTTGATAAAAAGATCAAGTCTGCATGCTCCAAAGAATTTTAAAAGTGTAACTCTATGTACTCATCGACAGGGTCATGAAACTGAAAGCATTGCCTGATTAATTTATGAAAGGTTGCATTCAATGTTTCAAAGTTGTTGACAGTATGTGTGTTGTCTTATGCATGCACACTTGATTGAATGACAGACACATGCATATGTAGGTTGAATAGTTGCTTCGTAACTTCAGAACCACATGTTGGTTGATTGTTGATCCTCTCTGCATATATCGTGGGGATAGTTTGTTGCTCATACACATGGTTTTTATTAAGACAAGGTTGTTCATTTGTTGGTGATGGATAAGAAACTAGATTTATATGAAAATCCCTTTCAACAGCTCCATAGCATTTACAAGGATCATGATCATAATCATCATATATAGGAATAGTGCTAAGAGATTACAAACAAATCATATAAAAATTATGTTCATCACCATCACTGTTATTTCCATCAAAAATAGGTTGTCCATAACAAAACTTTGACTCTTGACATTTTGAAAGTCTTGTTTCAGGATGCTCTCTAACAAAAAAGTATTCACTACCAAAGTGTTTGTTAATAACAAGTTGCTCTTGGTCAATTTTTGAGACAGTGACTTCCCCGGAGGAAAGGTTTTCAAAGATACATGCTTCGAGGACCAAATCATCCACTATCTTCTCTTTATATGGACAACAAATAAAATCTGCCTCATGTTCAGAGTTGACATGATGTTGACTCTGAATCCTGCCACAAGATCGGAGGTTCGCCTCCACTTCCTCAGCATCCATGAATAAATGTGATAAAGATATAGATTTTCTTTCCCTAAGATACAAAACAAGGTCAGAGTGTTGAGACACTATGTAATACACCATGGAAGCAGTCTCAAAAGGTTTAATTTCTAGGGCAGGCTGCAATACAAGCTGTAAAACCTTCGATTAAAAGCAGATAGAACTTCATTTTTTCCCCTTCTCAAAGTATTGAACTCATGTAGGTATTGATCAAAAGACTTTTTCTCACCCCAAAACTTTAAAAATGTATTGCATAATTCAGTCCATGAACCAATGGAGTCATCTCCCAAACCCTTAAACCATACAACAACATCTCCTAGCAAGGATTTGGAGAACAACCTCATTGTAACATCCTCATGAACTATCTCAAACTGATCAATAAAGTTCTCGAAGGCCTCCACATGCCTCTTAGTTGTAACATGATTCTCTCTAGAAAATCGAGGAAAATACTCAAAGAAATCAAGAGGATAAGGATGAAAATGATACGGAAGCCTTAAAGGTTTACACATCTTGTCTCTCATTCTAGTTTGAAAACTAGTGGGTTGAATATAAGGTTTACCAAGATGCTGGAAAGGTTCAAAAGTAACAGCAGAAGGCGATGAGATTTGATAAGGTTGGTCAATTTCATGAGGGATTTCAATACAAAGTTCATCCTTGTGAATAAGCTGAGGTGAAGGTATTAAATCAACATCTACAACACAGACAGAAGACATGTCTTCTTCTTCCAAGGATGGATATATAAAAGAAGATTGATGATCATCCGAATATACAAAACACAAGATGATCCTTTTAATACGTGAAGGAAAAAGTAAAAATGAGTTGATAAAAAGAAACAACAGCTCATGAATAAGGCTCATAAAATGATACCTGGTCATATTTATGTCAACAGGATCCTCCCTAGTGGATTCTTTGATTATGGAATCGCCAGGTAGATGACTACAGTCAATTTATGTATCCCTCTCTTGTCTACCATCAATAGTTGGATCTATGTCGTTCTTCCCAAGGAAATCTTCAATCTGCTCAAATATGTCCCCGAAAACGATGCCATTTATGTTATCACTCCAAAGGTCACCCTAGACTATAATCAGGTGAGCTTGGTAACATCAAAAGTTTTGTAAATGTAAATGAATTTTTTTAAAGTTCAAATGGACAAGACTCAAAATAATAATGTTCCAACTCAGAAAACAGGGCTAGCATGCACCAGCAATCAAGGTCTTGGCTAACGTCAATCAGTAATTGGGAGTGATTATGAATAGAGGGAAGAATTGAATGAGAGGAATGTAGGGGCTGCTATAAACATCAGGTCTACAGAAATCCTGAGGAAGAAAGATTCTTAGCACAAGATCTTCTTGAGTTCAGAAACTAAGGAAGCTAAAAAAACATCATGATAATATAACGATCAAACATCCATCATAATATCACCACAACCATTCATGTGAATCATTCAAAGCATGAACATTTAGCATTAGAAGCAAATAAGTTGAAAGAGGAGTTGATTTCTATTAACCAAAATGTCTTAAATCTAGTACATAGCCAGAGAACAATTTTTTAGTCGAAGAAAATTACAATCTGGGAGCCTCAACTCAACCATTAGAATGCCCTTTTTCCTCATTTGGAACATGGATTTATAATAAAAAGGAAAGGCCATAGCTAGAGGTGTGAGATGGCCTTCCTCACATCGGATTCTCCAACAACTTTTTTCAATTAAACACCTATGCTAGCAGTTATAAAAAAACTGTTATAAAAAATGAAATGTGTTGGTGACCGATCCAACAATATTTAAATGACACTTCCTCCCTTGATCTTCATTGATGCGCATCCTCTTGCATGCCAAGTGTCCTGTAGAGGTGGTAAGTTGTTATCATGCTGCCAACTACTATCTCAGCCATTCTCCACATCATCATCCACCTAAAAGAGTAATGAATTTGAACTCCTTGATTCCAGGTGCCAATAGGTAGCGACATTATGGTGTATCTCTGCGCAAATTTCATCTCTGCCAGAAATTTGGTAGCGAATTTAGGTAGTGAATTGTGGAATACACAATGCCCAGGAAATTTATAGCGCCCAAGAGAGTTGGTAGCACCCTGTGTAGAAATCGCAACACCCAGGAACTTTGACAGTGCACTGTGAAATCCGTAGCGCACTCCCCTCTACACATCCATGCATGAAAACGGTGGAACAGGAGAGAAATTGGGAACACCCTCATATATATAGTGGCTACATTTAGTTCTTCAACACCTGCACAATAATTTGGCACTGAACAGCTGGAATGTTGGCTTAACTCATAGCTTCAGATTGTGGTTTGAGTCGTGGCTTGGTCTTAGGATAGATTTGACTTGTAAGATAATACATAGTTTGATCTAGGTTTAGGCCACTTTAAAGCACACACCACCTCTTCTATCAAAGTCAATAAACTCATTTATTGAAAAGGCAACTAAAATAAAACATAGGGAAATAAACAAAATAAAGATTTAGGAAAAACTACTAAAAGTTGGTTTTTGGTTATGCAAGTTAAAAAGACAAAGGCCATAGGTGTTTGGATAAAAAGACTTATGAATTAAGACTCTTCCTAACTCAATGAGGAAATTGGAATTTATGAACTAGGGAAAATGAGAAAAAATATTTCAAAAGTTTAGCACAAGGATGCTAAAGACACTTAAAATTTCCATAAAAAATTGAGTGCTAACACAAATGTTCCAGGAAAGCATTTGCCTTCTTTCCAAAGGAAACTAAATTTTTTTATGTTTCCCAGGCTTCAGTAACTAGCTGCATTCTTTTGTTGATGTTATTCTCTATAAGGGCTCTAGAGCATGCAAGGAGGGTAGAGGATACTTTCATCTTGGTTGCAGTGGTAGCAGGTATGATTTTTTCTAAAGGACTGACAAATTCTGGGGTTGCAATGAAAGCCTGCTCAAATTTGTTAAGGTGGTCTTTCAGTCTGTCATTTTCCATCTCAATTCCTCCAATGGAATCCTTTAGAATTTCACTGGTTACTTGGTGAAATGAGGAGAATTGGGATGGTCGCATTTTCCTAAAGTTAATATCTGCGCAAGATTTGTCTTTCCTGTTTGTTACATCTCTCTTTTCAATGACCATACTTTTAGATTGGTTGTCAAAAACAGCGCTCTGGAATACGAAGGATTCATCTTCGTCAAAAAATTTGGTCTCAGCTATTTCCACTGCGGACAACCCAATTTTATGCATGCGCTCAGTTTCAATTTCAAGTTGTAATTGTTCACTTTCAATTTTGGGTTCCTCTACCTGCCCTACATTGCTTTTTCTCTTCTTGGTCAGTGGACTTTTGTGAGAACTATCAATTTTTATGCGATGAGGGTTCTTATCTCCTCCTCTGTTAGAATATTTATGGGTTGATTTCTTACTAGGGTGGGTCATCAAAGTGATTCTCCATGATGTCATGCTCTTGGGAGTGCTGGCGGGGGACTAGGTACTCTTCTCATCAGATACTTTTCCCTATTGTCTGTACAATTCAATCACGCTTTGCAATGTCTCTATGTCGCAATCGGCACAAGCAGGATTGTTGTCATCACTATCCCTATCTTCGGTCAGGTGTCTATGGATAAAAGAGTTGTTGAAGCCAACTGCCAGTAAATTTTCTCGAAAAATCCCATTAGGGTCGAACCCTTTTATCCTTTCAGCATACGTTACGTTCAATTTCTTGAAATGGTTGGCAAACTCGTCAATCTTGTTGACATTTCTTCAGACGAAGTCTCCGACTTTCCAGGGAAGAGGAATGAACTGTTTTTTTTCTTGTCATGGAAAAAATGCAATCAGTGGTTGTATTGCCTTGCCATTTATGCAACAAACATCTTGTCCGTGATGTGGCATGGAAGGAAAGCAGGATTTTCCTTAGAGCCAAAGACCATGAGGACGTTGTGATTTTCCTTTTGTTCAAGTGTGCCCTTCCTATTCAAAAACTTGGTTGCCTAGCCAGACATCCGCGGAGCATCCTTGCCTAACAATAAATATCTGAAAACTGAGACAAAGCTATTAAAAACTTCATAAAAACAATGGGAGGCCTTGTTCCTCAATAGGACCTCGTACCAGAATGTTATTGGGTCGAATCCACAGTTTATTTTATTGGAAGAGAAAGTTTTGGAAACAGACAGCAATGCACTATTGCGAAAATCAAGTAGAATGACATATAAAATTTATTCGATTCTTTGAATCGTGACAACTGGGAACAGATCTCAATGGAAATTAGCTTCCCCCAATCGAAAATGTATTGTTCCTTCACTTTGAAATACAAAATATAAATAATTATATGGGAAATGCTTGTCGTGGATACCTGTCCTATTATTCTTGTAAACAACCAAGCAATTTCCCGGAATGGATTTCTAAAGGAACTTACTTGCAACCTTGTGATATCTTTAGGAACTGTTGTTGGGTCTTCGAGGAAGTCGGCTAAGATGTCCAACCCGTTATCATGTTTTTCTAGAAACTTCTTGCAGTCTTGTCCTCTGAATGTCAATATTGGCTCGGGAAATTTTAACATCTCGCGGAAGACCTGAGGTGACAAAGAAACAGGAGAATGGTCGCGTAGTGGAATAATTATTTGGCCTGGAATATATTTTTCGGCGCACAAAGATACCACCTCCTTACAGTCAAAAACCTCAAGGATGCAGCCTGCACGAGCTATTCCATAGGTCCAAATCACTTTGTTCTGGGCAGAATGGGATGAATAGTAAAAGTATGCCCTGGACCGTTGGAAGTTATGGTCCTGATGTCTGAAGAGATTTACTGTATCTCCACAAAATTGTTGTCGACCTGCTTCCATAAGTCTACAAGAACATTTTTTTTCTCCAGACGATGAATGAAATGAAAAGTTGGAAGGCATAATATAACCCTACACAAATCTTGGTCCAATGTGTGTGAATGGGAGATTTCCTCGAGACTTCCGTTCATTAATGACAATTTGGACGGTTGTTGCATGATGCATTGTTAACATTAAACACTAGTAATTGCATACATAGAAATGCGAATATAGAAGATATGGCAATAAGTGATTAAGCATTGTAGATTTCTTGAGCGGGCAAACACGACGATGCGTGTTCGAGATGAACAATCGGAAGGGACAAAATAATTCTCCGCACATCTTGGTTTAATGCGTAATAATGGGAGATATCCTCGATCATTTTGCTCATTAATGACAATGTTGATGGCTCCTGTATGGTTAGGTGTTAGCATGAAATGTTTCTAATTGCATAGTAAGAAAGTACGGAGGTCGCGGGTACGGGAAAAAGCAGCTTTAAAAAAAGGTTATAAGGTACAATCATTGGAGGTGAGGGTCAAATTGTATGTCTCAAAACGTTTTGAGTGCAATACGTGTAACAACGAAGAGGGTATGGTAGGACAGTCCAAAGGGCAATTTTTATATCACTAGTAAGAACATAACTAATGTATATCAGGAAGGAGAGGAAGTTAGTGGGGATGGAAGGCAGCGAGAGATACTTTGAAACATTTGTGAGTCATGGTAGAGTGAAGCTTGCAAGTTCGAGGAGTCTGCGGTGGAATTGTAGATCATGGTAGTTTTCAATGCACGATGTATAGCACGTAACAAGAAGCAGTAGAGTTCGAAAGCGCCAACCCGGCAACCGCGGCCACAAAATTGGCTAAGTATGGAAAGGAACGGTGGTCGGTCGGATTCGTCATCTGAGGATCTAGATGGAGATGAAGATATGTTAGCCCACCAAGGTTGGAAACCACAATCATATAAAAGTGACTAAGTATATAACCAGAAGGAGATAATACATGGGAGGAAGAAAAGGGAAAAAGGACTAAGGAGTCCGCAGTCGAATTGTAAATCATGGAAATTTTGAATGCAATATGTATATCACAGAACAAGAAGCAGCTGAGTTCAAAAGCACCAACCCGGCAACCGCGGCCATAAAATTGGCTAAGTATGGAAAGGAATAGTGGTCGGTTGAACTCTTCATGTGAGAATATAGATGGAGATGAAGATATGTCATCCCGCCAATGGTGGAACCGGCGATCATAGAAAAGCGACTAGGTATATAACCACAAAACGATAATACATGGGAAGAAGAAAAGGGAAAAAGGACTAAGGAGTCTGCGGTGGAATTCTAAATCACGGAAATTATGAGTGTAATATGTATATCACGAAACAAGAAGTAGCAGAGTTTGAATGCGTCAACTCGAAACAGTGACTAAGAATTGGAGTTTTCGTGAACCCATGAACAGGAGGATCCAAAATAGGCTGACAAGGTATCCCCAGAAGACGTGAGGCCCCGACGGTAAAATTGTATTGTTCTAAACATTTGAATGCATAATCTGTAACACAGATGAGGGTACGATGTCGAAACCTGATAGTCAATTTGTATATTGCGGACGGCCGGATGCGAATTGTTTCGTATCAGTGTGTGCAATTGTCACCAGTAAGAGCATAACCAATGTATAATAGGAAGGATAAGAAGTTATTAGGGACAGAAGGCAGCAACAGATACTTTGAAACATTTGTGAACCGTGGTAGAGTGAAGCTTGCGAGTTCGAGGAGTCTGCGGTGGAATTATAGATCATGGAAGTTTTGAGTGCAAGATGTACATCACGGAACAAGAAGAAGCAGAGTTCGAAACTGCAAACCTGGCAACCATGGCCATAAAATTGGCTAAGTATGGAAAGGAACCGCGGTCAGTTGGATTCGTCATGTGATTATATAAATGGAGATAAAGATATGTGAACCCTCCAACGTTGGAACCCGCGATCATAAAAAGGCGACTAAGTATATAACCACAAAGTGATACTACATGGGAATAAGAAAAGGGGAAAAGGACCAAGGAGTCTGTGGTGGAATTGTAAATCATGGAAATTTTGAGTGCAATATGTATATCACGGAACAAGAAGAAGAAAAGTTCAAATGTTCCAACCCGAAACAGTGACTAAGAATTGGAGATTTTGTGAACCCGTGAACAGGAGGATTCAAAATAGGCTCATAAGGTCTCCCCATAAGACGTGAGGCCCTAACGGTCAAATTGTATCATTTGGAACATTTGAATGCATAATATGTAACACGGAAGAGGGGACGATGTCGGAACCCGGTAGTCAATTTCTATATTGTAGAGGAGTGGATGTGAATTATTTCGTATCAGTGTGTGCAGTTTTCACTAGTAAGAGTCACTAGTAAGAGCATAACCAATGTATATTAGGAAGGACAAGAAGTCAGTGGGGATGGAAGATAGTGACAGATACTTTGAAACATTTGTGAACCATGGTAGAGTGAAGCTTGCGAGTTCGAGGAGTCTGCGGTGGAATTATAGATCATGGAAGTTTTGAGTGCAAGATGTACATCACGAAACAAAAAGAAGCAGAGTTGGAAACCGCCAACCCGACAACCGTGGCCATAAAATTGGTTAAGTATGGAAAGCAACAGTGGTCGGTCGGATTCATAGTGTGATTATATAGATGGAGATAAAGATATGTCAGCCCGCCAATGCTGGAACCCGCGACCATAGAAAGGCGACTAAGTATATAACTAGAAAGCCATAATACACGGGAAGAAGAAAAGGGGAAAAGGACTAAGGAATCTGCTGTGGAATTGTAGATTTTTGGAAATTTTGAGTAGAAGATGTGAACCCGGTAGTCAATTTGTATATTGTAGAGGGTCGAATGCCAATTGTTTCATACCATTGTGTTCAGTTGTCACTAGTAACAGAACAACCAATCTATATTAGGAATGAGAGGAAGTTACTATGGATACTTTGAAACATTTGTGAACCGTGGTAGAACGAAGCGTGGTGCCAACCCAAAACAGTATCCAAGACTTGGACATTTCGTGAACCTGGCAATAGGAGGATCCAAAACAGGTTGACAAGGTCTCTATAGAAGATGTGATGCCATGAAATTCAAATTGTATCACTCCAAACATTTGAATGCATAATCTGTAACACGAAAGAGCAGACAATGTCAGAATCCGGTAGTCAATTTGTATATTGCGAAGGGTGTGATGCCAATTGTTTCGTACCTCTGTGTTCAGTTGTCGCTACTAAGAGCTAATTTAGTATTGAAAATAATGTTTTTAGATACTGTTAGATAGTTGATAGGGATTACCATCCGTAAACAATGGCAATCTTCACCCCGCCAACCCTGGAGTCTGTGTGTCAATTTCTATATCATGGAACTGCGAGCGTTGTTTGGAGGACACAGAACAATAGAAGTGAAATGTTGATTCATCCAGCCCGCAGGTCCGCTTGTCAATTTGTATATCATGGAATTATGGGTGCTATTTGTAGGGCACGGAACAATGGAGGCCCAATTTTAATCTCACCCATCAAAGAACCCGCGATCCAAAAAGTGGCTAGGTATGGAATGCGCAATCTGTACATGTTCTATAAAATATCATGTCCATACTTTATATTCCCATAATACATGGGAATATAAAAAGGGAAAAAGGATGAAGGAGTCCACAGTGGAATTGTAGATCATGGAAATTTTGAGTGGAAGATGTATATCACGGAACAACAAGCAGCAGAGTTCGAAAGCGCCAACCCGGCAACCGCGGGCATAAAATTCACTAAGTATGAAAAGGAACAGTGGGTGGTCCAATTCGCCACGCAAACATTGGAACCCGTGATCATAGAAAGGCGAATGAGTATATAACTAGAAAGCGATAATACACGAGAACAAGACAAGGGAAAAAGGACTAAGTATCTCGCAGAAGAACATCTAGTGTTTTCTTAGTAATGCAAATCCTTTCGAACCCCTGCTGAGTTCTCACTAGTTAAGGCATAAATTGTAGATCACGGAAGCATCTTTCGTACCACTGTGTCCAGTTGTCACTAGTAAGAGCATAGTTCAATTTGTATATTGCGGAGGACCGGATGCCAATTGTTTCGTACCATTGTGTTCAGTTGTCACTAGTAAGATCACAACCAATCTATATTAGGAACGAGAGGAAGTTACTGGGGATACTTTGAAACATTTGTGAATCGTGGTAGAATGAATCTTGGTGCTAATCCGAAACAGTATCCAAGAGTTGGACATTTCATGAACTCGGCAACAGGAGGATCCAAAACAGGCTGACAAGGTCTCTACAGAAGACACGAGGCCCCGATGTTCAAATTGTATCGCTCCGAACATTTGAATGCATAATCTATAACACGGAAGAGCGGATGATGTTGGAATCCAATAGTCAATTTGTATATTGTGGAGGGTGTGATGCCAACTGTTTCATACCTCTGTATCCAGTTGTCACTACTAAGAGCTAATTTAGTATTGAAATTAATGTTTTTAGATACTGTTAGATAGTTGATAGGGATTACCATCCATAAACAATGGCAATCTTCACCCCGCCAGCCTTAGAGTCTGTGTGTCAATTTGTATATCACGGAATTGTGAGCGTTGTTTGGAGGACACGGAATAATAGGAGTGAAATGTTGAGTCAGCCAACCCGCAGGTCCGCTTGTCAATTTGTATATCGCGGAATTCTAGGTGATATTTGTAGGGCACGAAACAACGGAGGCCCAATTTTGAGCCCGCCCAACCGAGAACCCGCGATCCAAAAAGTGGCTAGGTATGGAATGTACAATCCGTACGTGGTCTATAAAATATCATTTCCATACTTTATAGTCCCATAATACACGGGAAAAAAAAAGGGAAAACGGACGAAGGAGTCTGCAGTGGAATTGTAGATCACGGAAATTTTGAGTGGAAGATGTATATCATGGAACAATAAGCAACAGAGTTCGAAAGTGCCAACCTGGCAACCGCAGGCATAAAATTCACTAAGTATGAAAAGGAACAACAGGCGGTCCAATTCGCCATGCCAATGTTGGAACACATGATCATAGAAAGGAGATTGAGTATATAACTAGAAAACGATAATACGCATGAACAAGACAAGGGAAAAAGGACTAAGTATCTCACAGAAGAACATCTAGTGTTTTCTTAGTAATGTAAATCCTTTCGAACCACTGTTGAGTTCTCACCAGTTAAGGAATAAATTGCAAATCACGGAAGCATCTTTCGTACCACTGTGTCCAGTTGTCACTAGTAAGAGCATAGTTGATGTATATCAGGAAGGACGCGAAGTTGTTGGGGATGGAAGGCAGTGACAGATATTTTGAACGAAGTTAATGTATATGAGGAACCCGAGGTGGAATTGTAGATCGCAGATGTTTTGAGTGCAAGATGTATATAACATAACGATAAACAACCGAGTTCGTAAGCATCAACGCCACAACGACGGCCATAAAATTGGCTAAGTATGGGAAGGAACAGTGGTCGATTGGATCTGTCATGTGAGGATATAGATGGAGATGAAGACATGTCAGCCCGCCAACTCTGGAACCGGATACCATAGAAAGGCAACTAAGTATATATCCAGAAAGTGATAATGGGTGGGAAGAAGAAAAGGCCAGTTCGTATGTGCCAACCCGTCAACCGTGAACATAAAATTGACTAGGTATGGAAAGGAACAACGGTCAGTCGGATTCGTCATGTGAAGATACAGATGGAGATGAAGATATGTCAGCCTGTGAACCCTGCAACTACCCATCATATAAATACAACTAAGAATAAAACCAGAAAGCCATAATGGACGGGAAAAGGAAAAGGGGAAAAGGGATAAGTATCTGACACAGTCGAAAAACCTTTTTTTCCATTTATTAATGGCAATGTTTTCGAACCCCTGTTGGGTTCTCACTAGTAAAAGCATAAACTGCATATCACCAAAATTCTTTGGATGCAAGATGTATATGACGGAACAAGTGACATAGGTGCTGGGTACCGCGAACCCAGGGCATGTTGGCCAAATAAGTGGCTAAGTATTTCCCAAGAGAAAGGTTTGACATCTATTTCAATAGTATTCATACTAATATGTATTAATGGAGAAAGTTTTCATATTTATCTAAATAGTATTCATACTAATACACATTAATGGATTGCTTATGTTTCAAATGCAAATGATCTCCCAATTTGCAGGATGCTCTTCGGTTCGCAAATTTCGTTGAAACCACGAAAATTTTGACTACAAGATGTATATAACGCAACAAGAAACATGAATTTGCATTGTGGTTTCAACAAGATAAACTCCTTATCATATATTCATCTTGTACTCCTTGCAATGACATGAGAAAACGTCGACTCTCCATAAACATTAATATCTAAATTAAATTAAATGTAATAAAATTTGGTGTGATTTAAGTAATTAGGACAGCTTCATCCATTCCTTTATTAATGTCAAGCTTTTTGAATGCCTGGTGAGTTATCAGTAGTTAAAGCATAAATTGCAGATCACAGAAGATCTTTGGCTGCAATATGTATATGACGAAACATGGAACATAGTTGTTTAAGACCGCAAACCCAAACATAATTTCCTAAGCTTTGTCGAAGAAGAATTTTTTGTATTTATTCCAATACTACTGATATTAGTATATATGCACAGATATTATCAAACAAAAGAAGTTGCAATATATGAAAGATACTGAACAGGAACATTGCATCAACAATTGAGTTGCCTTCTTGTAACTCATTAATTCATTCTATTTACGGGACCCGAAGAATTGAAGCAGGACAGGTCCTCCAAAATAAAATTAAACCAAATACCAAAGATTTGAAAATACTATTAAAAAATAAACTGGAATTATTCTATATTCAATAAGATGGGTTACAAAATACAGCTGAGACTATTTTCCACAACGATTGCGATTTCGCCTGCCACCGACCAATAAAAAATATGTACATTGATGAAGCTTGTTCACAGTTTTCTTGACGTGCAAACCCTTTATTCGAAAAAAACGAGTTGAATATCAATTTCGAGTCTTGTACTTATTTGTTGTTGCCAACTACATCTATCCCAGTTTTTGAATAGCTTGTCTCTTCCAGATATGGTCTGCTTGCAATGGATGGTTATTCAACATTCCATTCTTTGTCAAGTATTAATTTCCCTCTGTCACCGAAAACTTAGGGTTTAAGGTGCTTTCCTTGCAATGTTCCTGACCCTTAACATCCGAGACAACTTAGAAATGTGATTCAGGCCGATTTCAAAGTGGAGGGAGTCGTTTTATGTCACAATAGCTATGGGATGGAAAAAAAAACAAGTATGTTGTGATTATTATTCTCCATGTATTCGATCATTTGTTTGGTTGAACAGGTTGCCTGAAGATTTGTATGTTGAACTTCTTTGATTTATTACAGTAAATTGGAAAAAGCATCCAACCCAACTGAAAAATGTTAATCTGTTGAGGTACATCACTTCTTCGGGCAGCACAGGTCTGGCAAGTATATCAAATTCTGCAAAACGCAACAGCACAGGTCTGGAAAGTGTATCAAATGTTGCAAATCACATCAGAATATATATTTCCTCATAGCGGTGGCAGATATGGCGGCCCACAAAAAGGTCCAGAATGTTCGGAGGTGACACAAAATATGTGGAGTCCGTAACTACATCCAAAGGAAACCGAACAAACTTTGACAAAGAACATGGCTTTCTATCAAGTCAGTTACCACACCCACAAGTAGCTCAGCAAACTTTGAAATAGAAATTTTTTGTAGTGATAATATGTCATTTTATCCACCCATACAGTTTATGTTACTCGCCTATGGTTACATTCGCAAATGGAGTAATATTTTGTGTCATTTACGAACATCACATACCATTTTGCAAGCCATGGTAAGTGTGCCGCCCCCGAGGAAGACAAATTCTTGTGGGATCTGCAGAATTCGATACACTTGCCAAATCTGTGTTGTTGGAAGAAACTATATACTTCAACGAAGAACTATTTTGCACATGACCTGAAAATATATTAAAACTCCCAGCAAGAAAACAAAGAAGTTCAACAAACAAATCTCCAAGTAGCCTTTTCAACCAACCAAAGCATCGAATATAGGGAGAACACCAACCAGAAGATACTTGTTTTTTTTCCTCCTCCCTGAAATTTTGTTGGATAAGAGAGTTTTTTTTTTACTCAAAGCCCATGTCACATAAAACCAGTCTCTCTTCTTTCATCTGGGCCTCAATCGCATCTCTAAGTTGTCTTACATGTCCATGACCAGTAACATTAGAACAAAGGCACCCTAAAGCGCAACTCTTTGATGATAGAGAGAAATGGAAATAAGTATTTAAAAGCAATGCTAGATGATCTTCCGTAGATTTTGTGTTAATTTGTTTTAATGACAGATGTTCTCGATATTTTCGATTATTAATGTCAATCTTTTCGAATATGTACGCTGAATAGTGACTAATAGCACGTATTAACATTCCCATATCTGAGCAGATTCTCAAATCTAACATCTAATATATGCACAATATTAAAGAGGGACATGACGTCAAGGCCTCTGTGGGTGACACGTTTGTGGACTATGCTAAAGCCTTTAAGAAAACTAAAGAGCCAAAAAAAAAAAATGCAGGCAAAAGAAGTTACCAGATCCCATAATATTCACTTGTCTATTCATTTTAATGGGAGATGTACTCGATCTTTCCTCTTATTAAATCCAATCTTTTCGAACTTGTCTGGTCGGTTGTGACTTTTGAAAGCATAATTAATGTCTATGGGGAACGACGGAAGGTAGCGGGGATGGTTTTAAATTTTCTGAACCCGGAAAGGCGTCAACCCGCCAAACTTTGAAAACCCTACTAAGTATGGAAAGCTAGGTAGAATAGACAAACTCATTGCAGGCAGAGGCACGGTTGCGAGTTCGAGGAGTGTCGGGTCGAATTCTAGAGCACGGAAGTTCTAGGTGCAATATGTATACACCAAACATGACCTGTCATAGTTCGATAGAACCTATCCGCGAAGCTGCATCCATAAAAATGCCTAAGTATGCAACCGAATGGCGGTCGATCGTAAGGACCACAGAAAAGAGAGAAACTATAGAGCCAGAAACGTAATTTACAAGAGGAAAATAAAATGGAGAGAACAACTATATCGCTCACACAGCAAAACCTACTCTCATAACTATGAAACCATAGCAACACATAATCCATGGAAAAAGCATCACCAGCTATGAAATATAGTTTGAGGCTGACAAGTATGAAATATAGTTTAAGGTCGACAAACTCCGGTTCAACGCGTAAGAGATGCAATTTACATCTACTGTAATTTTTTTGTATGTTGTTTTATCTTAATAGTATTCTATGCAGACTCCACTACAAAAGAATGTAAGAAGAGATCCAACTGCGGATGCAGCATCCCAACATTGCAAACCCTAGGCAAACAAGAACAAGCAGCAAATAACAACCCAGTTAAGAAGCACCAAAAGGCCCAACTGCAGGTTCAGGGCCTGAACCCTGCAAAGTCGAATCAAACAACAATAAACAGCATATAGCGAAGAAGGAAGCAAGCAGCAACCACTCCACCAAGAATTCCACAGTTCCAATCGCGATTGCAGAACCCCAAACGTACAAACTGCAACAACACGAATAGGTAAGCAAGAACAACATCAACACGCAAATAAGAAATCACTGGAGATGAAAAAAACAAGCATGAACCAGTTAACCATGCAAACAAGAATAAGCAGCAAATAACAACCCAGTTAAGAAGCACCAGAAGGCCCAACTGCAGGCATACGACCCCAACCCTGCAAAATCGAATCAAACAACAATAAACAACATGCAGCGAAGAAAGAAGCAAGAAACAACCACTCCACCAGGAATGATGCAGTTCTAATCGCGATTGCAGAACCCCAAACATGCAAACCACAACAACACAAACAGGCAAGCAAGAACAACAACAACATGCAAATAAGAAATCAAGGGAGATGCAAAAAACAAACATGAACCAGTGAACCAACAATATCGTTGAAGCATATAAATTTAAAAAACGGAAGAAAATGTATTGTAACAAGCCTATTAAGCAACCATTGAATGCTACCAAGCATGTTAGGTAAACATTTAAATCCGTTAGAAATGCTCTGTAAACATTTAAGAAAAAAATGTAATGTGGCAGGTCTCTGAAGTATCCCGAAAAAAATATTATATTTTTTGTAACAATAGTTCAAACACCAGAGAATGTATTCGAAGGCCAAACTTGGATATGCCAGCATATCAAACATTGCCATAAATTTACCTAGCATAAAATGCTAAACCAAACATTCGAAATAATGCTAGCATTAATCCACCTTCGACGAATGCATAACAAAATATATGATTCAAAAAGACCATATACAATCAAATACTTTGGATATGCCAACATATATAACATTGGGAATAGTGAAGCCGGCAATAAGACCTCCAATCCCTTGTCCAATCAGATCATGACAAATATGGTAATTTTTTTATATAAAAATCGATGTTTTCATTTCCCTGGTTCCAACAATAGCTAGTATGGAAATATTTGTGATCAAAGGACAAACTAATATGAAGTCAACGATTTATCGATCACTATAGTCCCTCTATGCCTACGGCAGGGACTAATAAATAGACAGACCTAACAAAGTTACATTGCAATCCAAATAAATTTAAAATCTAAATAAGCAAACTTCAACAATCTAGCATAGCTAAAATTTAAATAAGAAAATCCTTCCACCACAAAATAAGAAACTTAGCTCGGGAAACAATGATACAAAGGTGAAGAACAATTTTGCAACTGCTTGGGAAACATTAGTTTTCGGCTAAGTTGGTCAATGGCACTAGTTTTCGGCTAAGTTGGTCAATGGCGCTAGTTTTCGGTACTGGTACGCAAGGTATATGTAACCTTCTTTTACACAGAATACGTGAAGAATAGAAGACTAGTTTGCTTTTATAGCATTGAAGAATTGCAAGGATCAAACAGAGTAGAGCAAGGATCAAATAGAGGAATACATTCATACACAGAGGAGAGCTTTGAAAAGATTGTGTACCGTAAATTTGTAAATTTGATGCTTGCAATTTTGTCAATAATAAATTATAATATTGAAATTTACAAACCAAATTAAATTAGTAATAATTTTGTCAATAAAATAATTAATAAATAGTTTTCTAACGTAATTAAACATTATTATTTTTAAATTATAATATTGGAATTTACAAACCAAATTAAATTAGTAATAATTTTAAGATCAAATAAATTTGATTACCATGTCCGAGTATATATATATATATATATATATATATATA
>ML801390.1:601842-613395 GCA_009831015.1 Picea engelmannii | reverse complement strand
GACTCTTTGATACCATATGTAACAACCAAATAATTCTAACAACATTTACTTCCATAAGGAATTTATTTCATGAACTGAGATAACAACTTCATAACATAACAACAATCTTTATAACAACAACTTCAACAACTTAAATTTATCAACGAATAATGCTTTTATTTCATAATGAAATAAATACACAATTTGACAGCTTACCTGGTTCTAATGCTAATTTTTGTTGCCTTGTTGCCTTGTTGTTGCCTTCCTGCTACCTGATACCTGGATCAACACTGCCACAAACAAGAAATAACTACCCAAAAATACCATCCTCCCCGCCAACTAGGAAAACTACCTATCTCTAGGATATCTACGGATATCCTGGCCACCATGCCCAAAACCTCCAGCAACTCCATGCCTCAACTGATCAAAAGCCATAGTCAACAACTCTCTGCTCAAAGAAAATATCCCAGTCCTCCTGAATCCATCCTCCATCGAATACCTCCCGTCATCCTTCATTTCCCCCCTTATTCCTCCTTCACCGACTCATGCAGTTACTTCTCCAACCACCCCCCGTCCTCCGTCCTTCGTCCTCCTTCAATGTTTTATATTCTTGGGATTCATAGGCTATCCCTCTCTACATACGCAACCATTTTATAACATTTTTCATTGATCTCTTAAATTTATTTCTCAGGTCATTAAATGTGATCTGTAGTTAAATTATTACTTAGTTAACCACAATTACTCTCTTTAATTAATTTTACTTTGTAATCTTTAAGCATTTATCCAATTAGGGTCATTACAGATTTCCCTTGCGTCTTGTTGACTTTCCGAGTGGGTTCTTGGGTATAGTCTTCATGTTTGACAGTTAATTCGGTCTCCTAGCACATTATATGTTTCTTAGGATATTGGTCTAGATATGTTGTGTAGCGCTTTGGTGACTGTCATGCCTACCACCTTGTGATGACATGATTCCTGATGACGAGATCATTGCACGTCCTGATGGATAGATGTGAATGATAACCGGGTCGGAGTCTTGTGCTTCCCGATGTGGGCATATTGTCCATTGTAACAGATGTTGGTACTTGATTTTTTAAAGCCTTAATGAATTTGGTTTTGCGTGCCGTAGAGGTTTCTAGTTACTGGTCATCAAAGCCACTGTGTCAGGCTGTTTATGTTGACCTTTATCTTGTACGCGTTGTCTTGCTTGTGTCAGGAGGGTAGTGGTTTTTATCTCTCTATTGATTATCGCATGTTTCATCTTGTTCCATGATGTGCTAGTATGTTGTGTCATTATTTTCTGTTTATTTAATACGCATGTTTTTTTCATCGTCTCATTGTGTTTATTAATTGTTGTCATCGATTGCCTTCCTACTTAAAAAAAATAAAAATTGCACTGCCTACATCACATGTAGTTGTAACAAATGGGGTCATTACATATGGTATCAGAGCAGGGTTCAACCCTACGACTATGCATCGTCATGATTTACACTGCAGTAAACCCTTGAGTAATAACCTAGTGCTAATTAAAAATTTAACGTGTCAATGCGATGATCTCGATTAGAGGAAGCCACCGAGGCTCACAACATGGTACCATGGAAGGAGGTGCGACGCCTCCAGAAGTGACTTCTCCCTCAGATTCTAACCCCCCCAAGGGGAAGGACAAGTCCTTGGGATAGATTCAATTATTGTAAGGGAGGATGATGGTCTGACAAGGTCCTTCCACGGAATTTCAAAAGGCCTTGATTCACCATCTGCATTGAGATGAGGCCAGGGTGCCTCCACCCCTAAGGGTCTACAACGCATCCCAACCAGTACCATTAGCATCCTCTAAGAACTTGAGAGAGATGAGCTCTCGAGTCCACGAGTGTCACAGATGGCTACCCCATTGAGGCATGGTTGTAGAGAAAGGCGATGTGCTTCACACTTCATGATTACAGCCTCAAGCATGAAGGTCTGTGGTCTTTCAATTGAAGGGGAGCACTCTTCTATGGTGGAAGAGGCTCTTGCCGCAATTGAAAATGGAATTCAAAGACTTTTCATAGGAACTATTCAAGGAACGATTCTGAGAGAGAACCAACGCATATGGATCAGTCAAAACCACTACCATGGGAGATTTGGGCAAGGCCCATTGGATTCATGTAGTGGTAAATAACCTCTAGGGAGAGAACTAGTCGACTGTTCTCAAGATGTCATGTATCGTCGCTAACTAGACCCTTAGTATTTTGATATATCTCGCTGCTACCGAGAGTTACATTTCTGGTGCAACGCTAAAAATAATTAAGGTAAAGGAAGTCAAACAGGATGATTTTAGCTTTATATAAATGGCTTTGGGAGCCAAACAAAAGGTTGGAGAAAGGTTACGGGTTGTAGCATTAACCTAGGAGATTTTCTCACCAAGGTCAACCTGTATGTCACGATCCTAGGATCTTATGACATTGTGATCGGTATGAACTGGTTGGAATTGCATGAGGTGATACTCAACTATAATATGAAATGGCTTAGCTTGGTCGATGATGAGGGATAGAGAAGTGTGATTGTAGGTTGGAACTAGGGATTTTCCCTAAAGTTCATTTCTTCCTTGCAACTACAGAAGAGAATGTGCAAGGGATGTAATCTTTATGTGATCCTTGCGTTAAACGAGAAGGGAGTAGCGAAAGGTCTAGAACACCTTCCAGTGGTGAGATAGTTTGCGGACATATTCCCTGAGGAGTTACCTGTGATGTCACCAGAGAGGAAATTGGAATTTACCATCTACCTAAAACCGAGAACTGAACTGATAGCAAAAACTCCTTATCAGATGTTGAGCGTAGAGTTACAAGAGTTGAGAATTAAACTGAAGGAGTTGTTGGACTTGGGACTTATACGACCTAGTGTGTCACTGTGGGGTGTGACTTCTATTTTCATACAAAAGAAGGATGGGTCTTGGAGACTCTACATTGACTACCGTAAATTGTACAAGGCAAGGATCAAGAATTAGTACCTGTTGCCAATGATTGATGATCTATTCAATCTGATGAATGGTGTGAAGGTGTTTTCAAAGATCAACTTTCAATCAAGGTATCACTAGTTATGGATCAAGGAGGATGACATCCCTAATACCACCTTTAAGACAAGGTTGGGACATTACAAGTTTATTGTCTTACCTTTAGGACTGAAAAATGCCCCTCGGGTAATTATGAGTTTGATAAAGAGGGTGTTTCTTGAATGCTTGGACAAGTTCATCCAAGTATTCAATGACGATATTTTTATTTACTCTCAGATGTTGGAGAAGCATGATGAACACTTGATATTGGTACTAAAGTGTTTTCTAGAGAACCAGTTGTATGGAAAATTGTCTAAATGCTCATTTTATCAATTGAATATTCATTACTTAGGTCATGTCATCTCTAGAAAAGGTATCACCGTGGATCCATCAAAGTTCAAGGATATTATGGAATGTCCTGTACCGATGAATTTCCCTGAAGTGTGTAGCTCAATGGGTTTAGAGGGATACTATCGACGGTTTGTCGAGGAATTTTTGAAGATAACAAATCCTATTACGGAATTGCAAAAGAAGAAAAAGAAGTTTGTTGGGACCAGGAAATGCATGGAAGCATTTCAGAGGCTCAAGGAGATGTTGACAAAAACATTGATACTAAAGGTCCCTGACATGGAAGCGAACTTCTTTGTATGCACTGACGCATCCAAGGAAGGCTTAGGTAGAGTCTTGATGAAAGAGGTTCGAGTGATGGCATACGCATGATTTGGAGTTGAGAAGGCATGAGGAGAATTATGCAACGCATGATTTGGAGTTGTTAGCCATTGTTTTTTCCTTGAGAGTTTGGATGCACTACCTCATTGGATGAAAATTTGAACTAAAAATAGACCACTCTGGACTACAACACATCTATATGAAAAGTGACTTGAACGTGTGACAACGACGTTGGTCAGAATCTCTTAGCGAGTATGATTTCGAGATTACTTACATAAAGGGAACAATGAACAGAGTGGCAGATGCGTTGATTCAGAGACCACTCATCTTTTCTGTGATGCCTCTTCAGATGAATATACGTGAAAATATTATAAATTTACAGTGCGATGATGACTTGTACAAAGAGGTCAAGGATTTTATCGGACAAAACACAATGATGGTACCAAAATTTGAAGGATTTACTATGGACAACGATGGATTATTAAGACTTAAAAATCAATTTTTCATACCACCAAATGATGAGTTGAGGATTTTTATTCTAAGATAGTCTCACTGAGCAGTGTACATGGCTCACCCAGGAGTAACAAGTATAAGGGCAGAACTTAAACCCTTATTCTTCTCGAAAGGTATGAAGGTAGACATAGTCAGCTATGTGGCAAGATGTCTAGAATGTTAGTCGGTTAAGGCTGAACATAGAAATCCAACTGGATTACTACAGGCACATGCTATTCCAAAATCGAAATGGGAGTTCATTTCGATGGATTTCATTGTTGGATTGCCACTAGCGACAAGGAGACATGAATCGATTTTTGTGGTAGTCGACACTCTGATGAAGAGTGATCATTTTATTCATGTATGTATGACGTACTAGGCACCTGACATAGATATATTTTTCATCACTGATATTGTGATACTACATGGCCTACCTAAGAGGATTATATCTAATCAAGGATCGGTGTTTTCTCAACGATTTTGGACTAGTTTCCAAGAGGCCTTGGGAACCCAACTTAACTTTAGTACTGCGTATCACTTGGAGACAGACGGGAAAACAAAATGAACAAACAAAATATTGGAGTACATGTTGCATATATAGATGATGGACCAACATAAGAATTGGGAAGAATTATTGCCACTGGTATAATTCGCATATAAAAAAAGTTATCAAAGAACCATTAGGATGGAAAATTTTGAGTTTCTTTACGGGCAACCATGTTATATGCCTTGAGTTGGGATCGGCTTGAGGATAGGGTCCTTGTGAAACCAGAAGTGATCCAAGTGATGGAAGATCAAATCAAAACAATAGAGACAAAGGATAAAGAAAGCACAGGATCGATAGAAGAGTTATGCTGATGCACATCATATAGATCGTAGTTATGAAGTTGGCAATCGATTCTTCTTGTGGGTAAAACTACATAAGAGTACAATCATGTTTGAAGAGGGTGTTACAATCTCTCCTAGGTTCATGGGATCCTGTGAGATTGTGGAAAAGAGAGGGCCCATGCCCTATTGACTAACATTGTCTAATCATTGAGGCATATGCACGATGTCATTCATGTATTTGTTTTGAGACTTTGTGTTAGTGATCCTACACATGTTGTTCTCAAGAGTTCCTTTCAGGTATGGAACGAGGGTGTTCTCATGGAAGAGGTGATATGTATCATGGACCATCGTATTCAAAAACTACAACATTGAAATGTAGATTAGGTCAAGGTCTAGTGGGACAACCATAGTCCACACTCAACAACCTTGGAGGACTCATATGATATGCGCCAACAATTCCCATTTTTGTTGATAGATAGTCTTATGATACTCTGATACACTTTATTTCGACACTTGTTTACTGTGAAACTTCGGGACAAAGTTTAAAAAAAGAGGGGGTGTATGTAAAATCCCTCTATTGTGCATATTGAGCGAACTTATTCATTGAGGACACTTTCTTGAAAGTGATCCAGATTATTATACGATTGGTCGTTTGATTATGATTATGAGATATTATGGATTTGATGATATGCTATTTTGTTGTATTACATAGATATGTTCTATTGACTGGGTCCTCCTGAGTGTGTAGGAATTTGGGCCTTGAGGATGCAGAGCCATCGATGAAACCCCTTGGACTCTGGGTCCAGTCAGGGAGTGGACTGTTGGGCTGGATATTGCTGATGTGACTTAGGTACATATGATTAGATGTTATGATGATTGATTATTATTGCTGACATGATTCATTGATGGATGCAAGTTGATGATAGCTTTCTGACCAGACTCACATGTGGAGTAGAGGGGTCATGCAGGAAAATCAGAGACTTTGAGGGAGAGGTGTGGCAACATCCCTGCCATAGCCTACTAGCACTCTTGTTGTGGCTCGACCTATAGGTTAACGATTACCTAGTTCGAGAACACTCACAATGTCGTGAGGTAATATTCTGACAGTCGCTCACGATGATTCTAAGGGGCGCACAATAAGTCATGAGCCTTATTCCTTAGAGGCCATTAGTCTCCCATAGGTTCACCTGGCGGAGTATTGACTCCAAGGGATTGATGTGTACCAAGTAAGTCAAGAGGCGAGTGGCACCCTTGGAGCATGTAGAGCATCCTAAAGGGCACGTCGCGCAAGGAAAAAAGAAAGATCTGAGTGGCACCCTTGGAGCACCTAGTGCATCCTGACGGGCACGTCATGATTTTAACTGGTAAGTGAATAAACTTAGTCAGCCTTAAAATGAATGATGTGATAAGTAAGATTTAAAAAAAAAATTCCCTAATAAAAATGTCACCCAACCTAGTGAAATTAAAATTTAGGCCTACGTAGATCATGTGGTGAAAAAAAAAATTAATAATATTAATAATAAATAAACATGTAACAAGAAGGGGGGTAAGAAATTCAAATTTATTTATTAAAGTCAAAATTATAATGGAGGATTAAAATTTAAAAAGGTAAATGGTTCTTTTTATCTATTTTTGCTAATTTATTTTTAGTTAAAAGGAAAAGAGGGTAAATGGTTGTTTCATCTACACTTGCTAGATTAATTTTTGAATTAAAGAATAAAAAGGGTAAATGGTTGTGTTATATACACTTGCTAAATTGATTTTTAGTTAAAAATAAAAAAGATGGAAACTTAAAGATAAAGGGGAAACATAAAGAAAAAGATGAATACCTAACTTAGTAGGGAATCTTTCCTTAGGAACTTTCTATTTATAAAATCAACTAGGAATTAAGGCGTAAGTCATTTAAGATTTGTAAGGGAATACTAGGACACTTAGAAGCATTTTTAGGAATCCTTTTAGGTGGGTGAGGGAAAAATGAATAATTAATTAATTAATAAAATTATTTTTCTACTGCAACTAGGGTATCAGACGACATGTGTATGGGGGAGGTTTTTCCTAATTAATTAAATGAAAAAGGAATTTAATGAGAATTTGGGAAACTAATTACTTGAAAACTCTATAAAAAGGATGGAGGAGGTGGAGTATGGATCTCATCTTTTTACATAATATTACGTTGTTGAATTTTTGTCTTGACTGAACTTCTCTTGTGGGAGTTGGGATACACAACTTGGGTAACAAGTGGTAGCTCGACCTTGCGAGGAGAGCTAGGTGATAGAAGTTCCCTGGTATTGTGTGTGTGGCCCCTTTGTGGTTTGGGGGGATCAGGGGGAAGAAGAATATCCCTAGAGTTGGTTGGGAGGTACCGGTGAGGTCACATCAGTCAAAAAGTGTGTGACAACCCATTCATTATGGCTACGGGCGAAGACAACATTTTTTTTTTTTTAAGAATTAAGAGGCAAGAAGGTGATGACAATAATAGTTTAACCACACCACTATCGATGAACGCAAGCACATAGTCTAGGAAACACCACATAGACACACACGGGCCACTGAGAAAAACATGCGTAGACAACAAGGAGAAAAATGACCACCAACCCGATGTAGACAAGACAAGCCTACAAGCTTAGATGAAAACATCCCTTCCCAACACAACGACCTTGAAGAAAAATAATATAACCTCAAGGAGTGCTAACCAAACACATAGAGATGTTCCACCCATGCGCCTAAAGCAACTTGCCACTCTCATCACACTCACTCAGAACACACCAACTATGGTCGAGTTCTTGATCGTCACTCTCCCATAGGGCGTGCCATGATCTCCTCATTAGGAATAATGCCTTACCCAAGTGATAAACACGTCAATAATCTTATCACATCACATTCTATCTAGCCCAAGGACTCTAGATAAATCAGATGCACTAGAAACTAAATATCAAGAGGAAAACCACACCCATACCCCAACAATAGGTCTACGAAATTCCAGAGGATGGGGACAAGGGATGACACGAGTCAATACATGACATCGGCCATGACCCAACCAATCACCTAATCTAAACTAGTCAATGATTATAATATATTTTAACATGGGTTACCATTCTAAATGGGGCACGTCTAAATTACAATTAGCCATTAATGCACGCACTAATTTAACATTAATACAATCAATATAGCAAGTATAAGTAATCAATACTAGAACCATAACTATAAATACAATCTAACCTCAATTATAATTCAATTTAGCAATTCTAAAATTTGCAATCGACTCTTTACTCACGAATCAAATTTAATCATTAATATAGCCTAAATGGACAATTCTATATTAATCAAAACTCTCCATCCAACTAGCCATTAACTTAAATAACAACAGTAACAATATTAATGTAGAATGATACCATTATAACAATTACTATAGAAAATAACAAGCAATTTAACACGACAATTAACCTAACCATTAGTATAGAAAATAACAAAATTAACTACATCAAGGCAGAAACCAACAATGAAACATTTATTAACTCAATAAATTACCACATGTGTCTATCTTTACTAACTATACCAAAATGACATTTGTCTACAAACATTAAAGGAATCAACTAAGAAGTCTAAATTCCATAAAGCCATAAACATTGAATGAGACACTAAGGCCATGTACCTATAATTAGATATACTCCCATACGCCTTTAATAAGATTCACTGCCAGGTAAAGGTAAAACTCAGGGCATAAACGTCGAAGCATTTAGTTGGCTGTCTAAAACTGATGTCATTTACAGGTTAAAAGGCACAGTCAACAATTTAGACAACTCGTGGTAATTTGACTGCAAATGCAATCCACAATTAAAGGAAAATTCAGGGTGAATAATAGGAAAAACGCAGTCCACAATTAAAGGAAAATTTAGGGTGAATAACAGGAAAAATGCAGTCATCAATTCCATGATGAAACATGGTCCAAAATGTGGTCTTGAAGGAAGCAACATAGACAACTTTAAACAAGAAGAATCATTGTACAAAGACATATCAGAAGGAAACCGCCTTGCTATCACCATTTAATAAGAAAATTCTTGTGTGAGTAATTGGAATTACCTAACACAAGGAATTGGTACTACAACAAGACATGGGTACAACTTGCAAACATAGAATCAACACAATCAACCCAAGAATGGATACATAAATCGCTTATCTAAATAACTGGAAATCAAATGCATTCGACACAGGAAGAATACAAGTTGTGCAACCGATTGATTTTAACCATATCTTAATCACTAATTAAATTCAAAAACGTGTTGTAGAGCAAGAACATTGTCTAGAAATTCAATCCACGCAAATGGTAAACAGAGAAGGCAAAGGCACCTGGAGAAGATTGTCATCATCGCTAGATTTTACACCAATGAGTCTACAAAGGATTCTTTTAGGACATGGTCACATGTTGAGGATTTGTTTCTTATTTTAAAACAAAATTTACAATCCCGGAGTCCATAAAAATAAATTTGTTGTTCGCAGAAGTAAAAGAAAGCGCAACCGTCACATGGAAGTAGCAAGGGAAAAGGCATTCAACACTCTTGGAAGCTGGAGTGTAGCTGCTAGTTGACGCAATGAAAGGCTCTCAATCAAATGGACATCACAGACTCACATCGTCTTCATTAATTTAAGGTGCAGAGAAATGAAAAATGGGCACATCGAAATGGCTATCAAAAACCACATGGGGTTGAAACTTATCCATCAATACACAACATAGATTTATAATTTATCCAAGAATAAAAACACAGGGTTAAAATTTTCCCTCCAATACAAAACGCAGAGTTATAATTTATCCAAGAATAAAAACGTAGGGTTAAAATTTATCCTTCAATACAAAACGCGGAGTTATAATTTATCCAAGAATAAAAATGCAAGGTTAAAATTTATCCTTCAATACAAAACACAGAGTTATAATTTATCCAAGAATAAAAATGTAGGGTTAAAATAAACACATGAGGGCACAATGTGAAGCATTAGCCAAGGACAAACATCAAAGGTAGATGGTTGACAGGAACATCCTTCGGTCATCATCCACGCATAGAAAAGTAGGGCATTGATATCCATGGGTGTTATCCACAAATTTGGTCATGGTGATGATGTCATGATGATGAAAAATCAAGCTCTTTACCAAGAATACTTTCCTGAGAAAAGTTACAGTTGTCTTCTTCCAGAACTCACATTTTGAAACATGTTCGCAGGCTACTTATATATTCTCCCGTGAGAATTCTTGATTCCCGCAGGCTACCTTAAGCTAGGGTGTGAACTTCTCACACTGTACTCATGATTAGGGTGCGAACATTCTCTTAAAAGGGAAAAAGATAAAGATCTCGAACCTTCTAGAAGGGAATCTTCTAGAAGGGTGAGTTGGCTTTCGAGTGGTTATTCAATTACTGGAATTCCAGATATCTTGGGATCATTCCCTATCCAAGTAACTAATCTATCTCTTCCTATATATTAAGGAGATTTCTCATGGAAATGGTTAAGTTAAGCAAGCAGCAAGTTAGCAAGGGATTGATTATAGAATTAGTGCAAGGCTATATGGAGAACTGATGCTACAACAGCAAGAGACGACAACAAGGTCATTACAAGTAGTTGATTTTCTTCATGCATGAGCAAGTGTGTGTGTCAGAGCTAGAAGTCATAGAAAGGAGACCTATGACATCAAGGCTCAGGTTGTAAGTTTCACTTTCAATTAATTCAATACAACAATATGTCCCTTTCCCATAAAGATGATGTCACTTTATTACATAATTCCTTGATCATATGTATAGACTAGCTATTGAATATATTAATCTTCCTTTACTTCGATTGGTTCGTTTTGTTGTGATTTGGATGGGACGAGAGCATTGGAGCAAAGATTGGAACAATAGAGATCTAAGGAGAGCATTCATAAGGTATGTCCACAACTCTTATCTCTTAGTTCATTCAATAGGCTAGATCTAGGGAAAGTGTATTATTCTGTCTTGTTTTGTTCTAGATACCAGGTGGATCTAGGGAGATTGGTTTGTGTCCGCACTCATGGATTTATCCTATAACAAAATTGGCGACTCCACTGGGGATCATCCCTTTTGTCTTTTTGGTTTTTGAATTTTCTGTGGCCATTTCCTCTGTTTGCATTTTTCTCTTGATTTGTTAGTCTCTGAGTCCTCAGGATACCCTAAGAGACCTTCTGGGTCTATAAGGCAGTTTGATTTTCACTTGCTTTTTCAAAATTTTCATTAGTTTCAGGGATTCTTGCACTGTGTCCATTAGCAGCCTATGAGAACCTTGATGGTTCACACCCTGCATATATATTTCAGTGCGGATAGTTCGCATGCTGCATCAAAGTGGCCTGCGAGAATCATAGTTTCTCGCATTATGTTCCACACTGGCCTACGAACATATTTTTGAAATTTTTGAATTCAGGTTTTGACTCTGTCAATTGCTCATATATGTTGATTTACACCTCTTTGGCTTGTTGAATGAGTGACTTACATATATTTTGCTATAATTGGCTTGTTGGAACTGATCTAGGTTTTCTAGGTGTTTTCTTGCCTTTGAAGCTTGAC
>ML801390.1:557088-569221 GCA_009831015.1 Picea engelmannii | reverse complement strand
GGCAGATTAATATATTCAATAGCTAGTCTATACATATGATCAAGGAATTATGTAATAAAGTGACATCATCTTTATGGGAAAGGGACATATTGCTGTATTGAATTAATTGAAAGTGAAACTTACAACCTGAGCCTTGATTTCATAGGTCTCCTTTCGATGACTTCTAGCTCTGACACACACACTTTCTCATGCATGAAGAAAATCAACTACTTGTAATGACCTTGCTGTCGTCTCTTGCTGCTGTAGCATCAGTTCTCCATACAGTCTTGCACTAATTCTATAATCAATCCCTTGATAACTTGTTGCTTGATTAACTTAACCCTTTCCATGAGCAATCTCCTCAATATATAGGAAGAGATAGATTAGTTACTTGGATAGGGAATGATCCCAAGATATCTGGAATTCCAGTAATTGAATAACCACTCGAAAGCCAACTCACCCTTCTAGAAGATTCCCTTCTAGAAGGTTGGAGATCATTATATTTTTCCATTTTAAGAGCATGTTCACACCCTAATCATGAGTACAGTGCGAGAATTTCACACCCCAGCTTAAGGTAGCTTGCGGGAATCAAGCATTATCGCAGGAGAATATATAAGTAGCCTGCGAACATGTTTCAAAATGTGAGTTCTGGAAGAAGACAACTGTAACTTTTCTCAGGAAAATATTCTTGGTAAAGAGCTTGATTTTCCATCATCATGAAATCATCATGACATCATCACCATGACCAAATTTGTGGATAACAGAATGCCCCCCAAAGTCTGAGAGCGGAACTAGTGACAGTCGATAGACTTTGTAAGCTGCATGTGTGTGTCAAGAACCAAAAGCACATCTAATCAGAGACCTGCAAACATCCAAGCATCAAAAAAATGTCATATATCAATTGTGAGGTAGGCATTCCCATACTCAGATCATATACTAATGACATCACAAACCAAGGTCATGGCCACCAATCATACACTATGGATCCATGCCGTCACTATATAACACAGCCACCTGAATACACGGTGGATCTGTGCGACAAATTTTCAGTCAAGACGACATAGCCACGAAACATACACAGTGGATCTATGTGTCACAAATTATGCATACTCCATCGCAACCTGAATGACAAAGATAATATCCAGGGTCTTCAATCTCATCGCCCAGAGTACGAATCTGACCATGTGATTACATGTGTCGAAGTCGAACATGGTATAAACCACTTGATTATCGGTCATTGATGTATACCGTTAACAAGTGCGAGGGAAATCACCATTGATGTCAATGACTCCTAAGGTATGATAGTACAATCCATCGACTGTGAATAAATGAGTTGATGTCGAACACCCGACAGAATCTCTTGATCAGGGGTCAATGATGTAAACCCACTGTCGAAAGAGAGAAACTTTCCATTTAGGCATGCAACCTTCAAGGTACTGAATAATTTCTAAGTCTCGATTTCGGATAATGTGCTGAAGTCAGCAGAAAAAGACTCGTCACAGGAGGCCCTTGATGTATCCCACATCAATGACACGAAATGAGTAACAGAGTTCGAAAGTGAAACAGAGTATGTGACAATTGGAATTTGGACACGGAAGGCCGACACAGAATGAAAATATAACTGCAGATGGCCGACTCAAAAAGGGGTTGGACTGCTCTTGAACATATGGATGACACGACCAATTATTTGGCAGCATTGACTCAAAGACGACACATGGAAAGACCTTGTTATTGAATCGAATGAGAGACAAATGGATTTCCCAAACCGTCTTCAAATGATGAATAGGGGGTGTCATGTTCAAGGGCGACACTTACTGCCAATTAACACAAAGATGAAACATGTCCCTTTTCCAAATTTTCCCCCACCATTTCTGGCAAGTACCTCTTTATTTTTACTCAAGATTGAAGAGGATCACATATGCTTGTTGATATAAGCTCATCCTTTGGACGAGTCCCTCGGAGTATTTTTAACGAACCCTAAGAAGGAGTGGTTCGGTCCCATCACGGGTCAGTCAATGTTTGTTTAATGAGTCCAGAGATAGAAAACTCGAAGGTTTTTCAGGATTATAGAGTTTGGAAAAACACTTAAAAGAATACTCTGTTAGTTCCTTTTTCATACAATAGTCCAACGAGACCAAAAAAAGGGTTAAGCTATCACTCGAAGGACGCGTAACTTCAAATACTTTAACGAGCGTGAAAAGAGCAAGATCGCTCGACAATCTTTTCATATTTAGGGAGTCGTGAAAAAAGATTAAAGTTAACTCCAGGGAGGTTCGTTTTTTCGTGTAACCACATCAAGCCCGAAAAAGAGATAAAACAATGCTCGATCATGTTCTCATGTTTTTCGCAAGTGCAAGAACGGATAAAAGACACTTGAGGTTTTAGATCAAAACCATAGGAAACAAACAAAAACACATCATATTGCAAAAGTTTTTTGTCCATAATCATCTGTATGGGGTACCTGCAAGTCATTTTACTCACTTCTGTATTAGGAATTAGGGTAAAATAGGGAATAGATATAAAAAACCCACTTTTATCATGGTAAAAAGTAAATAAAACAAATTTACCATTCATTTTTACCATATTGTTTTACCCATTTACCATTGTAGTGCAAAAAACTTCCATTTTACCTCCGATCTTCATCGTCGATTTTTGGGAGATTCGGGGCATCATTCCACGAACCGTCTGGATCAGATTGGTAAGTTCTCAATTCTCTAGATTTTCATGGTTTAATTTCATGATTTTAGTGGCTAAATTTCAAGTTTTGAGTTAGTTTTAGAAACCTTATGCGTGAATGAGGATTCTCGCAGGCTGTCCATACTGGGTCTGCAAGAAGTTCTCATTCTCGCAGGTGGGATTGAGCTACAGTGCGAGGAGTTCGCACTGTGCGTTATAAGCCACCTGCGAACAGCGTTGAGCCCAATTTTTTTTATAACATTTGGCCAATAAAACCAATTTTTCTCATGTTTTAGATCATTAACTATCTTCACATGGTTGCCATGCAGGTTAATAACCATCACAATGGTGCTCGAATGGAGAGAAAGGGAACACGAGGAAGACAATACCAATGCCGAAAATCATCCTCAAACCATTTTCGCTTTAAGAGATTGCGGTCTCCTAAATTATTTCCGCATACCGGGCATGAGAGCCCAAGTTCGATTGTTGGAACATTTAGTTTGGATGTGGGATCCGGATCAGCGGGTTTTTATTGTTGGTGTTCATACATTGACGATTGATATTGAGGATATCTATTTCCTGACTGGGTTATCAAGACGGGGTTCTTATGTTAGTTTGACTGGTAACCACAGAGGTAGTATGAAAATGAGTGAGTATTGCCGAGAGTATTGCGTGCCAGAGGCTGAATGACAGAAAGGAAAAGTGTCCATTTGGGGAGAGACTGATATAACTCTCTGTACCATTCTCTTCACTATAGCTCGGATGGGAGGAAGTGATGCCCCGCATATGGCTCTACAGAGCTATTTTCAGTATTCCCTCGAGTGTGTCGAGCCCCAGGTCTTCAACTGGGCTGACGCAATGTTATGCAATCTCAAGAAACAACTGACCAAATGCAGGCGTGGAAATCTAAAGCAGTTTGGTTATGGATCACTACTAGTGTCATTCTTCTATGAGAGGGTCCCAGTGTATAGGTTGATTGGCTGATTGGCTCTTTTCGGGTCCCAGCGATCCACGGATGTTACGATGGTGCCAACTCATGGCTAGACATGTGACAGGACCGATCGTCAGGTATGACGATCGCTTCTTTGACTGGCTCCAAGGCCAGGTTTTGATGATAGAGGATTATGCGTATGCTGGCTTGGACTTTCGCGGTGATCCTGACCTTGCCCTTCCTGAAGACGCACAGTGGGGAGATATTGGTAAGAAGTACACCAACTTTTAACTTTTTAGATGTTTTTGTATTTTTATCATATTAAATGTTTTTGGTTTTCATAGAATTATCCAAAGACTAACATCAATAATTTTATTGATAACACAGATGTTGGGGCATATACACTAGCTGGTAGTTCTCATGTCCAGCGTCGAGGAGAGGTAGCAGTCGCAGTCCCCCAGTATGTCGAGGACTATCTTACAGTGGAGAAAAACTTACAGGGTCTGATGGGCGATGTTCCAGAGATGCCTCTGGAGGAGATCCCACGACGCGATCAACGTCATACTGTGGGAGTCTGTGCCTCCATGGGTCGCTTGCTCCGCAGAGTTTCCAGGACCTTAGCATGCTATCATGAACATCATTAGTGATGTCACTTTTGTAGAAGCCACGAGCTTCAGTTGTTTTTTTATATTTTGGTCTTCGGACACATTTTGTAAAAACAAACTTTAATCGTTATATATACATGGGTTCTACCGGCTTACTTTACAATTGTGTACAATTTAATGTGTTTGATTTTATAAGTGATTTAAATGCCTGTCCAATACATAATTAGCTAAAGCATAAGTCAATGTATTAAGACTTCTCGGAATGTGTTGATATTCTATGTAATCAAAATTTCTTTCCAAGAGGTGAATCCGCAAATATATCCTTAATAAAGTAGGACTTCAAATAGAATATACATTACTGAGCTGTAGTACTACCAACTGCGAATCAAGTTGAACAACCAAATAACGAATTCCGAGAGAGATAGCATCAACCAATAATTCAACCACGGCACTATACTCTGCAATGTTGTTGGTTTCTTGGCCAAGACATATACCTCGTAGAGATATGAGTTCGTTTGTCGGGGCATAGATTGCCCAAGCAGGGGAAGCTAGGTTCCGGGTACTACGGCTAGCACCATCGGCGAAGCCAATATAAGGTAGTGAATACTCCGACATCTGGCAATCAAACACAATGTCACGTAAGGGCAGAGCCAGTAAACATCAAAAGAAAAACTAAAGTAACACACTCACGCAGTATGATACATAAAATACAAGTACTCATGCACAAATGACTTATGCGTAGTACTTCTTCAAGTACAACCCATTCCTGGGTTCACTCAAAGGTACACCATCATAATCAATTAGTTCATACGCTCCTTTTTCCAACACTCTGCTAACAATGTAAGGCCCACGCCACATTGGTTCAAATTTCCCAGCTCCTAGGACATCTTTATTTTGTTCATATAGAAGAACAAGATCTCCTTCAGAGAAGACACGAGGTTTGACATGCTTTTCATATTGTGCCTTAACACGTTTTTTCTGGACTTCTATTACAAGAGTAGCGTCACGACGAGTCTTGCTAATTGCATCAAATACAACAGACGTTCCTCTTCGGCAGAAGTATTAGGTAAGAGCTCTACAGCTAACTTCAAAGACGGTATCTCACATTCTATTGGGAGAATGACTTCCATGCCATAAACTAGTCGAAAAGGTGTGAATCCCATGGCAGACTTAACAGATGTCCGATATGCCCATAATGCTGAAAATAACATCGTGTGCCAGCTAGTTTTATGGATTCCTATCATCCGTCGAATCATATTTATAAGAACCTTATTGATGGCTTCGACTTGGCCATTGGCCTGTGGATAATAGGGCATTGAGCTATCATGACGAAGGCCCAACTTCTCTGTAAGTTCATACATCATATTATTTCTAAAATGACTACCGTGATCGGTAACGATAGCCTGAGAAACACCAAAGCGAGTGATGACATGGTTGAAAAGGAATAAGGCTGCAGTCTTCCCAGTATTATCGAATGTCGGCATTGCCTCGGCCCACTTTGTGAAATAATCAACAGCTACAATAATGTAACCATGACCCCCGACCGAGTGAGGGTGACATGTCATGAATTCAATGTCCTATTTAGAAAAAGGACCTACTGAGACTACAGGATGAAGGGGAGCAGGATGCGACCAAATCTTCTGATTATAGGTCTGGCAGGCGTGACACTTCTGGACAACAGTAATGCAGTCAGTGAATAGGGAAGGCCAAAAATAACCTGCACGTAAGATCTTCTGGGCAGTAGCATACCCAAACATATGACCACCACATGCTCCTGAATGGTAGTCATTCAAAGCTTTCTCAACTTCGTCAAAAGTCAAACAACACCAAAAAATAGAGTCAATGCCTCGACGGTAAAGAGTATCTCCGAGGATAATATAATGACGTGCTTGATAACATACACGACGTCGTTCATTACTGGACAAATTAGGCCAGAAAGTTTGATCTTGGAGATATATAATGATATTTCCGTACCAAATATCGTTGGTACTGATAAGGAAAAGTGACTTGTCAGGTAACGAATTGACTGCTACCTTTTCCGTGGCAGTGTGGGGAAAATCACAAATTAACTCAGCGAAAACTAGATATTTCTTCGACGTGGCGTGATCAAATTCCAAATCGAACTCCTGGAGAATAACAATCCACTTGGAGTACTTGCCCCCCAGCAATTGATGTGTCAAAATGTGTTGCATGGGGTTACAGTGTGAAATCACTGTAGTCTTCCTGCAGAGAATATAATGACGAAAACATTGGACTGCTTGGACAGCAGCCAAAGCCAGCTTCTCAACATGTTGGTACTTGATTTCCGTGGATGATAAACTTCTACTGAAGTAATAGATAACATGTTCATCGTGGTTATCATCCTCTTGAATGAGGACCATGCCGATAGTATACTTGGATGCAGATAGATAAAGAAAGTAATCTGGACTATAATCCGGAGGGAAAAGAAGAGGAGATTTTGTGAGGGATAACTTTAAAGCTTCAAAGGCGTTGTTAGCAACTTTATCCCAGACAAACTCTGAACCTTTCTTTAGAAGACATGTGAAACCTCGAGTAATCTCAGCGTAATTCGGGATGGAATGACGAACAAAGTTTGCTTTCTTCTGCAAACTTTGTAACTGACGCAAAGAAGAAGGAGGAGGGAGATTAAGAATCACCTTGACCTTGATAGGATCTACCCGGATCCCATGGCGTGAAACAATGAAACCGAGGAGACGGCTGGATTCTATGCAAAAGACACATTTATGAGGATTCAAGCGAATGCGATAGAATTGACAATGAACAAAAATTGCTCGGAGATGAGTAGGGTGATTGACTCGACGTAAAGAATGAGTCGACAAATCTTCCAAATAAGGTTAAACAATATGATTGATATCATGAAAAGCGTAAGACATAGCACGTTGGAACGTAGCACCTGCGTTCTTCAGACCGAAGGGGAGTTTTCAGTAGGAAAAGGTACCTCAAGGAAAAATAAAAGCCATTTTATGCTGGTCCTCAGGAGCGATATTGATTTGATTATAGCCGAAAAATCCATCCATAAGGGAAAAAATTTCACTGTCGGCACAATCATCGACGATTTGGTCAACGAAAGGGGTTGGAAAATTTTTCTTTGGACAAGCTTTGTTGATATCCCGATAATCAACACAAACGCGTATACTACCACCCTTTTTATCAATCGGTACGGGGTTGGAAACCCATTCTATCAATGCCACGGGATAAATGAAACCGACTTTAAGAAGTTTTTCAACTTCAAGTTTAATAGTTGTCGCTTTACGTGGATGGACAGGATGGAGGCGTTGCTGGATTGGTTTAGCTCTGGGGTATGTCTTAATCTCATGAACAACGATAGCAGGTTCAATACCTGGCATCTTTTCGTAACTCCATGCGAAGATATCACAAAATTATTTAATCAAGGAAGTATAAGTGACAATTTCTTCGGGAGAACACGAAGCTCCAATATGAACATTCTCGACTATCCCTAGTTTCACTGAAATGTCTATGGGCATCGTGGGTGAAATGTTGCTGAGGTTCCCTTCTGCCAACACATCTCGTGTAGATTGGGAAACCGTGGATATAACAACAATGGTCGACGGAGTCTAGATCCGCTGATAATTCTCAAGAGTCTGTTGTTCCAGAAACAAAATGGAATGATGATGCCCATCATCCCAAGGGGTGTCTTCCATGACGGACATGATCATCTCGTCAGTGGGAAATATGACACGGAAAGGATTAGGAGACAACTCGTCAAAAGAAAAAGTAGTAGGGGTTGCCGATTGAATGGCTTGATAAGCGGACTCAACCGGACTTAACGGCATAACGTCACCGAAACGAACATGATCTCCAAGATTAGGGACTAGACAAGGGTCTACAGACACCGAAAGTTCATGAGGGACAGTAGAGATCATATTAATAGAAGCAATAAAGGGGCGTGGAAGATCGGGTGGTGGTGGTATAGGGAAAGTACCCATTAGTGAAAAGTCTTTTAAAAGATCGACCCCGACATTCTCGTAACCCGGTGGGGTTTTAGCAATGAAAGGCACGTTGCCAACGTGAGTATCAGCATTAAAAAAGGCAATTTGATCGACCATAACCACTTTTCCTTGGTGAGGAATTTTTACGACACGGAAAAGGGTTGACACGACAGCACGCATAGAATCGACCCAACTTCGACCAAGTAGAAGATTATAATCTAAAGGAGTATCGAAAACTTCCAGTTCCACCTGAACGGTCTTACCTTCCAAAGTTACAGGCAACGATGGTAGAACACCATAAGGCTTAAAACCCGAGACATTAAAGGCTCGCAAAGTATTTTGTGATTCGTTTAACGGGGGAGAGCCAATGGCTTTCCAACAAGAAAAAGACATTACGCACGTAGAGGCACCTTCATCGATAACAGTCCGGCAAATACTCTTGTCGGAGACCACAACCTGGATTTGAAATGCAAGGTGTGGGTGTAACCTTGGAATATGATCATCCAAGTTAAAGACTATCAGATTCGTATCTATTGGATCAATGCCACCTATAGCTTTCAACAACGCCCTGCGTTGTGCAGGACAAGACTGAAGGACTTCCAGAGAAGACATCGTTGAGGGTGCTTGGGCCAAATCTTCGACGATACTATAGTTCTGGGCTGCCCGAGCATGAGGATTGAATGTCGACTTCTAAACGACACCTTTCGGAGGTCGTAAAACTGTATAAAGACTCGGTCATTCGAGATGAAGAGGACCGTTCGTAGGTGGATTGGGTGGAGAAGGTTGTACCAAATCGAGAGGTAAGTCATCAACCTTCTCCTTAGAAGGAGTATAGTCTTTAGCTCTAGTGGTAAGTGCAACATTGTTTTTCGTGGAATCACCGGTGCACATCAAAACATTAGATGACGTAGAAGTAGAGGGTTGATCGTGGATGACCAACAAAGCCTGTTGTTGAGACGGGAAGGGTTGAGACAAGACTGTCGGCATAGAGGGCTTTGGTGTTCCTTGAAGGAACTTGTTAACCTCGGTACATCTCAGACAATCCTTCGTGTAGTGATCGTCACCACAGATAAGGCAAGGGTAGCGTGGTTTGCACTTATCCCGGTCATCAACAGGAGGAGATTTGGTTTGCTCATTCGGATTATTGTTTTTACCCTCCTTATTCTTGCCTCTCCCTTTTCGAGACTTATTCTTATCGACCGACGTAGATTGAACAGCGTTCACTTCAGAGGTTTTACCGGCGGGAGGAGCAGGAGACAGAGCACTTTGCACATTAGAAGAATTGGATTTTGAGGTCGTAGTCGAAACGAAATGTGAGTGGCTATGAGTGAAACCAACCACACCATCGGCTGCATGCGGGGCAGCCGGAGTAGTAGAAGTAGTAGAAGTACCAGGACGAGGTAAATCAGGTAGTAAATCATACAATGTTCCCGTTTGCAAATAAACGAGATCAAGATATTGAACACAACTAATATCCTGCTCTTCGGTGACAATACCACCCATAGCAATGTATTTACCAATTTTGTTTACAAAAGACTTGGTAAACCACTCTACCAGTAACTGATCAGGAAGCTCAAGTTTAATGAGACGTCGCCTCCGTCGCCACTCATGAATATGATCATATATATGAGTGCTTGAGCTTTGTTTGAAGGAGGTTAAAATCTCAGTTCCGGTATCGTAACGAATCAGTAATTGGTAGTGTGTGAGAAAATCCATTGCAAGGGTGTTGAAATCGGAAAAGAAACCTCGTGGTAATTCAATGTACCACTTCGCAGCAGCACCCGTAAGAGTTCGTTGAAAGAGACGCAGTCTAATGCAGTCATCCATCAATGAGTTGGACGAACACCACAAGTGGAAAGTCATGACATGATTATTTGGGTCCTCTCCCACCTTCCCATCGAATTTGGGAATGTCCGATGGAAGCTTTGCAGGAATAGCAAGCCATTGGGGAGAGTGACGAATAGGATCATTAAGAATCCTAAACAAATATGGTAGATCCAGAGTAGCAAGGAAAGGCAATTGCCGATTCACTTGTGGATATTGGTGACTTTGGGGCGGAATCCCTGTCGGTAGACCAGTGGGACCGTATGCAGTCTGCCCCCAGAGGGAAGATCTTGGTTGGTTTGGTGGTGGTTGAATCGAATAGTAACCCCAAGGATTTTGACCTTGAGCTTGAGTAGTGACTTGAGGTTGAGTAGTCTGACCTGAACCCCAAATAGGATTGGTCACACTTGGATATGGTTGGCCTATGGTAGGGATAGCTTACTTCCCCCCAGAAGTTTGAGGAAAATGTTGCATAAGTTGATTCCAATACTAGGCCAATGCAGGAGGTATGTTTTATCCTAAAGGTGAGGTTGGTCCCCCTATCAAAGGGATAGCTCCACCCGGAAGTTGTGTACCAACCGTAGGTTGTGTAGTAACTGTTTTATGTCTGGGAAAAGGAAAAGGAAACGTACTACCCTGACCACCAACAGGATTGTGCAAGTTTGGTGCAACAGTCGAGATAATGCTACCAGTGTTAGGATTGCCAGTAGGAAATAGAGGGAGTGTTGGGATGAAACCGAGAATAGGATGCCCAGGAAACTGAGGACCACCTAGAGAACCAGCTGGTGTTTGTGGGGGTGTTGGATGGGAAACATTCAACATCGGATTCAGCGCTTGGTAACTAGGAGGTAAATTCAGATTCGCCTCAGGAGTTCTCTGGGTATTGATAGGGGCAAGAGTAGTGGCAGGAATCTTGGTTTGGACACTCGTAGTATTTGCGAGATGGGCCATCTCGGGAGGAAGAACAAAACGATAAGTGGTATTCGCTGGTGTAGTCTCTTCTTCAGGAGACACAGGAGGGTTGATTTCATAGACAGGGGTGGACTCAGTACCAAACAAGACTCGTCAGAAATCACCCGACCAAAAAGGATTTTGGCCTACTACACTGTGAGAAGGCCCAACAGTTGATTCAGAGGAGGTAACAAAGGTTTCTTTAGAAGGATTTATTCGTCCAGCAGGTCTTTCAGCACGACGAATACGATAATCCTCTATAGTGTTGGTAATTCAAAATTTAGCAAGAGGATCAGTAGGTGCTACTTGTGGAGGTGGTGTAAAAAATTCTGGGACGTCACTTATGTCCACGTGTGGTAGAGTAACAAGGGGAATTTCACCCGGACGAGGAGAGTCGTCAGGGGTACCCTCAGGTGTTACCGTATGCAAAGGTTGTGAAACTTCCGGATTTTCTGGGGACAAACCTTGCATCCTCCGTGAACGTCGTGGGGGAGCAATTGTAAACAAGTAACCAACTCCCCTACGAAAATCCTATGGCCAACTTCGAGAAAACGAACAACAAACCCTAGAAAATAAAATCTAGAAGCTATCACCAAGCAAACAATACCTTATAATATCGAAGCCACTAGTTGGTGATGAAATCCAACGTCACAACAACGAGACGAGAAGGGGCGGGGCTAAGGTGGAAAAGTTACGTTGATGACCTGCTTAACATACTTACGCCCTGGTGCAAGCTCCCACACATAATCGTGGGTNCTAAGGTCACCACAGACAACAATACAACTTGGGGAAACGACCATCAGTCCGATACACACGCAAAGGCAGGGTATCTAGCCCGAAATCAACTCAAAGGATTCCACTCATAATTGTGGGTATACCTCGGAGTGACCCCCATAATACGTCCAATCTCTACACTGATGTCAACAAAGCAGGGTTAGTAACTATGCCAACACCAATGCGACCTAATGCTTGACCCTTGTGTTAGAAGGGATTCCTAGGACAATATGTTACCAATGGAATTTAAACACTCCCTAATCTCAGGATGCTATTGTTTTTTTTTGAGCTTTTGGAGAGTGTGTCTCTCTTCCTACTCCAAAGAACTAGCCTAGCTAAATGTTGGTGTAAAAGAGCCATAGAAAAGAGTTACTAGATCAATTTTAATATTACATAATGTTTTTACAAGCTGTTGTTTACTC
>ML801390.1:544731-556589 GCA_009831015.1 Picea engelmannii | reverse complement strand
TCAGATACACTCAACTCCAGAAGTAAGAGAGAATGAAAATGCCAACAAGAGCTAAGAAATTAAAGTCAAGCTTCAAAGGCAAGAAAACACCTAGAAAACCTAGATCAGTTCCAACAAGCCAATTATAGCAAAATATATGTAAGTCACTCATTCAACAAGCCAAAGAGGTGTAAATCAACATATATGAGCAATTGACAGAGTCAAAACCTGAATTCAAAAATTTCAAAAATATGTTCGTAGGCCAGTGTGGAACATAATGCGAGAAACTATGATTCTCGCAGGCCACTTTGATGCAGCATGCGAACTATCCGCACTGAAATATATATGCAGGGTGTGAACCATCAAGGTTCTCATAGGCTGCTAATGGACACAGTGCAAGAATCCCTGAAACTAATGAAAATTTTGAAAAAGCAAGTGAAAATCAAACTGCCTTATAGACCCAGAAGGTCTCTTAGGGTATCCTGAGGACTCAGAGACTAACAAATCAAGAGAAAAATGCAAACAGAGGAAATGGCCACAGAAAATTCAAAAACCAAAAAGACAAAAGGGATGATCCCCAGTGGAGTCGCCAATTTTGTTATAGGATAAATCCATGAGTGCGGACACAAACCAATCTCCCTAGATCCACCTGGTATCTAGAACAAAACAAGACAGAATAATACACTTTCCCTAGATCTAGCCTATTGAATGAACTAAGAGATAAGAGTTGTGGACATACCTTATGAATGCTCTCCTTAGATCTCTATTGTTCCAATCTTTGCTCCAATGCTCTCGTCCCATCCAAATCACAACAAAACGAACCAATCGAAGTAAAGGAAGATTAATATATTCAATAGCTAGTCTATACATATGATCAAGGAATTATGTAATAAAGTGACATCATCTTTATGGGAAAGGGACATATTGTTGTATTGAATTAATTGAAAGTGAAACTTACAACCTGAGCCTTGATGTCATAGGTCTCCTTTCTATGACTTCTAGCTCTGACACACACACTTGCTCATGCATGAAGAAAATCAACTACTTGTAATGACCTTGTTGTCGTCTCTTGCTGTTGTAGCATCAGTTCTCCATATAGCCTTGCACTAATTCTATAATCAATCCCTTGCTAACTTGCTGCTTGCTTAACTTAACCATTTCCATGAGAAATCTCCTTAATATATAGGAAGAGATAGATTAGTTACTTGGATAGGGAATGATCCCAAGATATCTGGAATTCCAGTAATTGAATAACCACTCGAAAGCCAACTCACCCTTCTAGAAGATTCCCTTCTAGAAGGTTCGAGATCTTTATCTTTTTCCCTTTTAAGAGAATGTTCGCACCCTAATCATGAGTACAGTGTGAGAAGTTCACACCCTAGCTTAAGGTAGCCTGCGGGAATCAAGAATTCTCACGGGAGAATATATAAGTAGCCTGCGAACATGTTTCAAAATGTGAGTTCTGGAAGAAGACAACTGTAACTTTTCTCAGGAAAGTATTCTTGGTAAAGAGCTTGATTTTTCATCATCATGACATCATCACCATGACCAAATTTGTGGATAACACCCATGGATATCAATGCCCTACTTTTCTATGCGTGGATGATGACCGAAGGATGTTCCTGTCAACCATCTACCTTTGATGTTTGTCCTTGGCTAATGCTTCACATTGTGCCCTCATGTGTTTATTTTAACCCTACATTTTTATTCTTGGATAAATTATAACTCTGTGTTTTGTATTGAAGGATAAATTTTAACCTTGCATTTTTATTCTTGGATAAATTATAACTCCGCGTTTTGTATTGAAGGATAAATTTTAACCCTACGTTTTTATTCTTGGATAAATTATAACTCTGCGTTTTGTATTGGAGGGAAAATTTTAACCCTGTGTTTTTATTCTTGGATAAATTATAAATCTATGTTGTGTATTGATGGATAAGTTTCAACCCCATGTGGTTTTTGATAGCCATTTCGATGTGCCCATTTTTCATTTCTCTGCACCTTAAATTAATGAAGACGATGTGAGTCTGTGATGTCCATTTGATTGAGAGCCTTTCATTGCGTCAACTAGCAGCTACACTCCAGCTTCCAAGAGTGTTGAATGCCTTTTCCCTTGCTACTTCCATGTGACGGTTGCGCTTTCTTTTACTTCTGCGAACAACAAATTTATTTTTATGGACTCCGGGATTGTAAATTTTGTTTTAAAATAAGAAACAAATCCTCAACATGTGACCATGTCCTAAAAGAATCCTTTGTAGACTCATTGGTGTAAAATCTAGCGATGATGACAATCTTCTCCAGGTGCCTTTGCCTTCTCTGTTTACCATTTGCGTGGATTGAATTTCTAGACAATGTTCTTGCTCTACAACACGTTTTTGAATTTAATTAGTGATTAAGATATGGTTAAAATCAATCGGTTGCACAACTTGTATTCTTCCTGTGTCGAATGCATTTGATTTCCAGTTATTTAGATAAGCGATTTATGTATCCATTCTTGGGTTGATTGTGTTGATTCTATGTTTGCAAGTTGTACCCATGTCTTGTTGTAGTACCAATTCCTTGTGTTAGGTAATTCCAATTACTCACACAAGAATTTTCTTATTAAATGGTGATAGCAAGGCGGTTTCCTTCTGATATGTCTTTGTACAATGATTCTTCTTGTTTAAAGTTGTCTATGTTGCTTCCTTCAAGACCACATTTTGGACCATGTTTCATCATGGAATTGATGACTGCATTTTTCCTGTTATTCACCCTAAATTTTCCTTTAATTGTGGACTGCGTTTTTCCTATTATTCACCCTGAATTTTCCTTTAATTGTGGATTGCATTTGCAGTCAAATTACCACGAGTTGTCTAAATTGTTGACTGTGCCTTTTAACCTGTAAATGACATCAGTTTTAGACAGCCAACTAAATGCTTCGACGTTTATGCCCTGAGTTTTACCTTTACCTGGCAGTGAATCTTATTAAAGGCGTATGGGAGTATATCTAATTATAGGTACATGGCCTTAGTGTCTCATTCAATGTTTATGGCTTTATGGAATTTAGACTTCTTAGTTGATTCCTTTAATGTTTGTAGACAAATGTCATTTTGGTATAGTTAGTAAAGATAGACACATGTGGTAATTTATTGAGTTAATAAATGTTTCATTGTTGGTTTCTGCCTTGATGTAGTTAATTTTGTTATTTTCTATACTAATGGTTAGGTTAATTGTCGTGTTAAATTGCTTGTTATTTTCTATAGTAATTGTTATAATGGTATCATTCTACATTAATATTGTTACTGTTGTTATTTAAGTTAATGGCTAGTTGGATGGAGAGTTTTGATTAATATAGAATTGTCCATTTAGGCTATATTAATGATTAAATTTGATTCGTGAGTAAAGAGTCGATTGCAAATTTTAGAATTGCTAAATTGAATTATAATTGAGGTTAGATTGTATTTATAGTTATGGTTCTAGTATTGATTACTTATACTTGCTATATTGATTGTATTAATGTTAAATTAGTGCGTGCATTAATGGCTAATTGTAATTTAGACGTGCCCCATTTAGAATGGTAACCCATGTTAAAATATATTATAATCATTGACTAGTTTAGATTAGGTGATTGGTTGGGTCATGGCCGATGTCATGTATTGACTCGTGTCATCCCTTGTCCCCATCCTCTGGAATTTCGTAGACCTATTGTTGGGGTATGGGTGTGGTTTTCCTCTTGATATTTAGTTTCTAGTGCATCTGATTTATCTAGAGTCCTTGGGCTAGATAGAATGTGATGTGATAAGATTATTGACGTGTTTATCACTTGGGTAAGGCATTATTCCTAATGAGGAGATCATGGCACGCCCTATGGGAGAGTGACGATCAAGAACTCGACCATAGTTGGTGTGTTCTGAGTGAGTGTGATGAGAGTGGCAAGTTGCTTTAGGCGCATGGGTGGAACATCTCTATGTGTTTGGTTAGCACTCCTTGAGGTTATATTATTTTTCTTCAAGGTCGTTGTGTTGGGAAGGGATGTTTTCATCTAAGCTTGTAGGCTTGTCTTGTCTACATCGGGTTGGTGGTCATTTTTCTCCTTGTTGTCTACGCATGTTTTTCTCAGTGGCCCGTGTGTGTCTATGTGGTGTTTCCTAGACTATGTGCTTGCGTTCATCGATAGTGGTGTGGTTAAACTATTATTGTCATCACCTTCTTGCCTCTTAATTCTTAAAAAAAAAAAAATGTTGTCTTCGCCCGTAGCCATAATGAATGGGTTGTCACACACTTTTTGACTGATGTGACCTCACCGGTACCTCCCAACCAACTCTAGGGATATTCTTCTTCCCCCTGATCCCCCCAAACCACAAAGGGGCCACACACACAATACCAGGGAACTTCTATCACCTAGCTCTCCTCGCAAGGTCGAGCTACCACTTGTTACCCAAGTTGTGTATCCCAACTCCCACAAGAGAAGTTCAGTCAAGACAAAAATTCAACAACGTAATATTATGTAAAAAGATGAGATCCATACTCCACCTCCTCCATCCTTTTTATAGAGTTTTCAAGTAATTAGTTTCCCAAATTCTCATTAAATTCCTTTTTCATTTAATTAATTAGGAAAAACCTCCCCCATACACATGTCGTCTGATACCCTAGTTGCAGTAGAAAAATAATTTTATTAATTAATTAATTATTCGTTTTTCCCTCACCCACCTAAAAGGATTCCTAAAAATGCTTCTAAGTGTCCTAGTATTCCCTTACAAATCTTAAATGACTTACGCCTTAATTCCTAGTTGATTTTATAAATAGAAAGTTCCTAAGGAAAGATTCCCTACTAAGTTAGGTATTCATCTTTTTCTTTATGTTTCCCCTTTATCTTTAAGTTTCCATCTTTTTTATTTTTAACTAAAAATCAATTTAGCAAGTGTATATAACACAACCATTTACCCTTTTTATTCTTTAATTCAAAAATTAATCTAGCAAGTGTAGATGAAACAACCATTTACCCTCTTTTCCTTTTAACTAAAAATAAATTAGCAAAAATAGATAAAAAGAACCATTTACCTTTTTAAATTTTAATCCTCCATTATAATTTTGACTTTAATAAATAAATTTGAATTTCTTACCCCCCTTCTTGTTACATGTTTATTTATTATTAATATTATTAATTTTTTTTTTCACCACATGATCTACGTAGGCCTAAATTTTAATTTCACTAGGTTGGGTGACATTTTTATTAGGGAATTTTTTTTTTAAATCTTACTTATCACATCATTCATTTTAAGGCTGACTAAGTTTATTCACTTACCAGTTAAAATCATGACGTGCCCGTCAGGATGCACTAGGTGCTCCAAGGGTGCCACTCAGATCTTTCTTTTTTCCTTGCGCGACGTGCCCTTTAGGATGCTCTACATGCTCCAAGGGTGCCACTCGCCTCTTGACTTACTTGGTACACATCAATCCCTTGGAGTCAATACTCCGCCAGGTGAACCTATGGGAGACTAATGGCCTCTAAGGAATAAGGCTCATGACTTATTGTGCGCCCCTTAGAATCATCGTGAGCGACTGTCAGAATATTACCTCACGACATTGTGAGTGTTCTCGAACTAGGTAATCGTTAACCTATAGGTCGAGCCACAACAAGAGTGCTAGTAGGCTATGGCAGGGATGTTGCCACACCTCTCCCTCAAAGTCTCTGATTTTCCTGCATGACCCCTCTACTCCACATGTGAGTCTGGTCAGAAAGCTATCATCAACTTGCATCCATCAATGAATCATGTCAGCAATAATAATCAATCATCATAACATCTAATCATATGTACCTAAGTCACATCAGCAATATCCAGCCCAACAGTCCACTCCCTGACTGGACCCAGAGTCCAAGGGGTTTCATCGATGGCTCTGCATCCTCAAGGCCCAAATTCCTACACACTCAGGAGGACCCAGTCAATAGAACATATCTATGTAATACAACAAAATAGCATATCATCAAATCCATAATATCTCATAATCATAATCAAACGACCAATCGTATAATAATCTGGATCACTTTCAAGAAAGTGTCCTCAATGAATAAGTTCGCTCAATATGCACAATAGAGGGATTTTACATACACCCCCTCTTTTTTTAAACTTTGTCCCGAAGTTTCACAGTAAACAAGTGTCGAAATAAAGTGTATCAGAGTATCATAAGACTATCTATCAACAAAAATGGGAATTGTTGGCGCATATCATATGAGTCCTCCAAGGTTGTTGAGTGTGGACTATGGTTGTCCCACTAGACCTTGACCTAATCTACATTTCAATGTTGTAGTTTTTGAATACGATGGTCCATGATACATATCACCTCTTCCATGAGAACACCCTCGTTCCATACCTGAAAGGAACTCTTGAGAACAACATGTGTAGGATCACTAACACAAAGTCTCAAAACAAATACATGAATGACATCGTGCATATGCCTCAATGATTAGACAATGTTAGTCAATAGGGCATGGGCCCTCTCTTTTCCACAATCTCACAGGATCCCATGAACCTAGGAGAGATTGTAACACCCTCTTCAAACATGATTGTACTCTTATGTAGTTTTACCCACAAGAAGAATCGATTGCCAACTTCATAACTACGATCTATATGATGTGCATCAGCATAACTCTTCTATCGATCCTGTGCTTTCTTTATCCTTTGTCTCTATTGTTTTGATTTGATCTTCCATCACTTGGATCACTTCTGGTTTCACAAGGACCCTATCCTCAAGCCGATCCCAACTCAAGGCATATAACATGGTTGCCCGTAAAGAAACTCAAAATTTTCCATCCTAATGGTTCTTTGATAACTTTTTTTATATGCGAATTATACCAGTGGCAATAATTCTTCCCAATTCTTATGTTGGTCCATCATCTATATATGCAACATGTACTCCAATATTTTGTTTGTTCATTTTGTTTTCCCGTCTGTCTCCAAGTGATACGCAGTACTAAAGTTAAGTTGGGTTCCCAAGGCCTCTTGGAAACTAGTCCAAAATCGTTGAGAAAACACCGATCCTTGATTAGATATAATCCTCTTAGGTAGGCCATGTAGTATCACAATATCAGTGATGAAAAATATATCTATGTCAGGTGCCTAGTACGTCATACATACATGAATAAAATGATCACTCTTCATCAGAGTGTCGACTACCACAAAAATCGATTCATGTCTCCTTGTCGCTAGTGGCAATCCAACAATGAAATCCATCGAAATGAACTCCCATTTCGATTTTGGAATAGCATGTGCCTGTAGTAATCCAGTTGGATTTCTATGTTCAGCCTTAACCGACTAACATTCTAGACATCTTGCCACATAGCTGACTATGTCTACCTTCATACCTTTCGAGAAGAATAAGGGTTTAAGTTCTGCCCTTATACTTGTTACTCCTGGGTGAGCCATGTACACTGCTCAGTGAGACTATCTTAGAATAAAAATCCTCAACTCATCATTTGGTGGTATGAAAAATTGATTTTTAAGTCTTAATAATCCATCGTTGTCCATAGTAAATCCTTCAAATTTTGGTACCATCATTGTGTTTTGTCCGATAAAATCCTTGACCTCTTTGTACAAGTCATCATCGCACTGTAAATTTATAATATTTTCACGTATATTCATCTGAAGAGGCATCACAGAAAAGATGAGTGGTCTCTGAATCAACGCATCTGCCACTCTGTTCATTGTTCCCTTTATGTAAGTAATCTCGAAATCATACTCGCTAAGAGATTCTGACCAACGTCGTTGTCACACGTTCAAGTCACTTTTCATATAGATGTGTTGTAGTCCAGAGTGGTCTATTTTTAGTTCAAATTTTCATCCAATGAGGTAGTGCATCCAAACTCTCAAGGAAAAAACAATGGCTAACAACTCCAAATCATGCGTTGCATAATTCTCCTCATGCCTTCTCAACTCCAAATCATGCGTATGCCATCACTCGAACCTCTTTCATCAAGACTCTACCTAAGCCTTCCTTGGATGCGTCAGTGCATACAAAGAAGTTCGCTTCCATGTCAGGGACCTTTAGTATCAATGTTTTTGTCAACATCTCCTTGAGCCTCTGAAATGCTTCCATGCATTTCCTGGTCCCAACAAACTTCTTTTTCTTCTTTTGCAATTCCGTAATAGGATTTGTTATCTTCAAAAATTCCTCGACAAACCGTCGATAGTATCCCTCTAAACCCATTGAGCTACACACTTCAGGGAAATTCATCGGTACAGGACATTCCATAATATCCTTGAACTTTGATGGATCCACGGTGATACCTTTTCTAGAGATGACATGACCTAAGTAATGAATATTCAATTGATAAAATGAGCATTTAGACAATTTTCCATACAACTGGTTCTCTAGAAAACACTTTAGTACCAATATCAAGTGTTCATCATGCTTCTCCAACATCTGAGAGTAAATAAAAATATCGTCATTGAATACTTGGATGAACTTGTCCAAGCATTCAAGAAACACCCTCTTTATCAAACTCATAATTACCCGAGGGGCATTTTTCAGTCCTAAAGGTAAGACAATAAACTTGTAATGTCCCAACCTTGTCTTAAAGGTGGTATTAGGGATGTCATCCTCCTTGATCCATAACTAGTGATACCTTGATTGAAAGTTGATCTTTGAAAACACCTTCACACCATTCATCAGATTGAATAGATCATCAATCATTGGCAACAGGTACTAATTCTTGATCCTTGCCTTGTACAATTTACGGTAGTCAATGTAGAGTCTCCAAGACCCATCCTTCTTTTGTATGAAAATAGAAGTCACACCCCACAGTGACACACTAGGTCGTATAAGTCCCAAGTCCAACAACTCCTTCAGTTTAATTCTCAACTCTTGTAACTCTACGCTCAACATCTGATAAGGAGTTTTTGCTATCAGTTCAGTTCTCGGTTTTAGGTAGATGGTAAATTCCAATTTCCTCTCTGGTGACATCACAGGTAACTCCTCAGGGAATATGTCCGCAAACTATCTCACCACTGGAAGGTGTTCTAGACCTTTCGCTACTCCCTTCTCGTTTAACGCAAGGATCACATAAAGATTACATCCCTTGCACATTCTCTTCTGTAGTTGCAAGGAAGAAATGAACTTTAGGGAAAATCCCTAGTTCCAACCTACAATCACACTTCTCTATCCCTCATCATCGACCAAGCTAAGCCATTTCATATTATAGTTGAGTATCACCTCATGCAATTCCAACCAGTTCATACCGATCACAATGTCATAAGATCCTAGGATCGTGACATACAGGTTGACCTTGGTGAGAAAATCTCCTAGGTTAATGCTACAACCCGTAACCTTTCTCCAACCTTTTGTTTGGCTCCCAAAGCCATTTATATAAAGCTAAAATCATCCTGTTTGACTTCCTTTACCTTAATTATTTTTAGCGTTGCACCAGAAATGTAACTCTCGGTAGCAGCGAGATATATCAAAATACTAAGGGTCTAGTTAGCGACGATACATGACATCTTGAGAACAGTCGACTAGTTCTCTCCCTAGAGGTTATTTACCACTACATGAATCCAATGGGCCTTGCCCAAATCTCCCATGGTAGTGGTTTTGACTGATCCATATGCGTTGGTTCTCTCTCAGAATCGTTCCTTGAATAGTTCCTATGAAAAGTCTTTGAATTCCATTTTCAATTGCGGCAAGAGCCTCTTCCACCATAGAAGAGTGCTCCCCTTCAATTGAAAGACCACAGACCTTCATGCTTGAGGCTGTAATCATGAAGTGTGAAGCACATCGCCTTTCTCTACAACCATGCCTCAATGGGGTAGCCATCTGTGACACTCGTGGACTCGAGAGCTCATCTCTCTCAAGTTCTTAGAGGATGCTAATGGTACTGGTTGGGATGCGTTGTAGACCCTTAGGGGTGGAGGCACCCTGGCCTCATCTCAATGCAGATGGTGAATCAAGGCCTTTTGAAATTCCGTGGAAGGACCTTGTCAGACCATCATCCTCCCTTACAATAATTGAATCTATCCCAAGGACTTGTCCTTCCCCTTGGGGGGGTTAGAATCTGAGGGAGAAGTCACTTCTGGAGGCGTCGCACCTCCTTCCATGGTACCATGTTGTGAGCCTCGGTGGCTTCCTCTAATCGAGATCATCGCATTGACACGTTAAATTTTTAATTAGCACTAGGTTATTACTCAAGGGTTTACTGCAGTGTAAATCATGACGATGCATAGTCGTAGGGTTGAACCCTGCTCTGATACCATATGTAATGACCCCATTTGTTACAACTACATGTGATGTAGGCAGTGCAATTTTTATTTTTTTTAAGTAGGAAGGCAATCGATGACAACAATTAATAAACACAATGAGACGATGAAAAAAACATGCGTATTAAATAAACAGAAAATAATGACACAACATACTAGCACATCATGGAACAAGATGAAACATGCGATAATCAATAGAGAGATAAAAACCACTACCCTCCTGACACAAGCAAGACAACGCGTACAAGATAAAGGTCAACATAAACAGCCTGACACAGTGGCTTTGATGACCAGTAACTAGAAACCTCTACGGCACGCAAAACCAAATTCATTAAGGCTTTAAAAAATCAAGTACCAACATCTGTTACAATGGACAATATGCCCACATCGGGAAGCACAAGACTCCGACCCGGTTATCATTCACATCTATCCATCAGGACGTGCAATGATCTCGTCATCAGGAATCATGTCATCACAAGGTGGTAGGCATGACAGTCACCAAAGCGCTACACAACATATCTAGACCAATATCCTAAGAAACATATAATGTGCTAGGAGACCGAATTAACTGTCAAACATGAAGACTATACCCAAGAACCCACTCGGAAAGTCAACAAGACGCAAGGGAAATCTGTAATGACCCTAATTGGATAAATGCTTAAAGATTACAAAGTAAAATTAATTAAAGAGAGTAATTGTGGTTAACTAAGTAATAATTTAACTACAGATCACATTTAATGACCTGAGAAATAAATTTAAGAGATCAATGAAAAATGTTATAAAATGGTTGCGTATGTAGAGAGGGATAGCCTATGAATCCCAAGAATATAAAACATTGAAGGAGGACGAAGGACGGAGGACGGGGGGTGGTTGGAGAAGTAACTGCATGAGTCGGTGAAGGAGGAATAAGGGGGGAAATGAAGGATGACGGGAGGTATTCGATGGAGGATGGATTCAGGAGGACTGGGATATTTTCTTTGAGCAGAGAGTTGTTGACTATGGCTTTTGATCAGTTGAGGCATGGAGTTGCTGGAGGTTTTGGGCATGGTGGCCAGGATATCCGTAGATATCCTAGAGATAGGTAGTTTTCCTAGTTGGCGGGGAGGATGGTATTTTTGGGTAGTTATTTCTTGTTTGTGGCAGTGTTGATCCAGGTATCAGGTAGCAGGAAGGCAACAACAAGGCAACAAGGCAACAAAAATTAGCATTAGAACCAGGTAAGCTGTCAAATTGTGTATTTATTTCATTATGAAATAAAAGCATTATTCGTTGATAAATTTAAGTTGTTGAAGTTGTTGTTATAAAGATTGTTGTTATGTTATGAAGTTGTTATCTCAGTTCATGAAATAAATTCCTTATGGAAGTAAATGTTGTTAGAATTATTTGGTTGTTACATATGGTATCAAAGAGTCTTAGTTCGAAATTTGGGCCTAAGGGCCAAAACCCCGAGTGTTAACTCCAGCCACACTTAAACCACAAACAAAACACGTTCATTTTGACCCAATATGATTGATACAGTATTCGAAAATATACTCAGGTAGTACCCCTAAGTTATCCAAGCAAATGATCTCATAAATATATCACAAGTAACTACTTTAGGCAATACCCTGTAACTAGATCATGCATGGTCACTACTGTTTTAGTCTGAATATT
>ML801390.1:510598-525625 GCA_009831015.1 Picea engelmannii | reverse complement strand
GTATTGAACATGCAATATAAAACGACATCCCCGATAATTAAATTAAGAATAGGAAGAAACTATAATGGGGAGAAGATACAAATAAAACATTATCTAATAGTCATTGCATTAATTCAAATAGACAGGGAGGGGCGTTGTAGCGTAACTTCAAAGGAACAATTACAAATATAAACCAGTTCCACAGAAAAATCAAGAATACAATTGGGAGTTTTCCCCCTTCCAGCCACTATAGTAAATTGAGTGAATACTATTCTTCATATCATTAACTGAGATTGAAAATGTGATTTTACTGTGTGAACGCCTGAAGAGTTTATGAAAGGAACTCGAATACCTTTTGTGCCAAGGTTAGGAACACAACCTTTCGAATTTTTGCGTAGAAACAAACTGTGCAAAGTTTTACCATTATGTATCAGTATTTATATGAAATAAAGACAAACGAAAACATCAACAACTGACAAATGTAATAACAGATCATTTCAGAAGGATACTTAACTTATAATAAGTCTCATGTTATTTCCTTAACGCTCCTGGCTGTATAGGTGACTAGGCCGAGGGAAAAGGGTCCAACGAATCCTTGATGGGTACCCCCACATCAATAGGGCCCATCATTAAGATTGATACCAGATCTCCAAAACCCTTTAATCATGAAAATAAATAAATTAATCAACAATATTGGGTTTCTTTAACATACAAACAGTATAAAGCATATTGTGCGAAGACATAATATAAAATTTTACATAGAATAGAGACTAACTAACTGGTTGAGTTTAAAACCTTCCAGAACCAAATTACAAAGGATGTATTTCTCATAAATTCATCAATTGATACAGGGATAATTTTCTACTAAACACAAACAGTGTAAGTCACAATAATGACAATAATGTCTGTAAACTCAACAAGAACTTATTCATACTATAGGGTATCTTTAATAGACTAATAGAAAGTCGCAGAGGGCACATTTTTTAACAACACCAGACAAGAATGAATTAGACATAAATAAAAAACAAAATATGCAAAGGAACCAGTGAGAACTTGCTGACTCACCCCTTTACAAATGAAGGATGAAATTATACAACAAATTATGCATGACACAGTGGGACTATTCTTCCCAAAAGAGAACTTCTCTCACAATCTCACGAATATTCAGCTTCGGGCTTCAACTTACAATAATAGAGGGCTCGTGAGGAACCATGATAATAGAGATTTTACAAAACCCTAAACCTTGAAACATAGACAAAGTGAAACAAATGCATTATCTCTAAACCAAAGGAGGAATGATGATAACTTCAAAGTAAATCACTCCTCCAAGAATGGGGATAACTCAGAAATTATTATAGAGAAGTAACGATAAAGGGAGGTTTCAACAAAAAGAAAGAAACATAACAGTAGTTACAAATGTCTACAACTTTCACTATAACAATTTTTTGAATGAGCCACCTTATCTATTCAACCATAGTAATATGTTAAAGGAAAGACTTACCTGGGGAACCGAACCACGTTGTTTGATACAACAGTTAAATGACCTCCATGACAACAGTCTTCATTGCTAAGAAATGATACACGGATCCTCTTCATAGAACTCAACAATGAAAACTGTAAACCCATTAAAACCCTAGGCGAGGCCTTGATTTTCTCAGAGTAAGTGCGAATAGCACTAAGGATGGGTTATCCATGTGATAAGGGAAGAGTCGGTGTGACACATTGGATGAAAATCCAGGTGAATACAATGTAACTTGTGCTCGCAGAACTGTCATTAATGGTGGTTACAATGCCTTAACTACTCCTAATAGTGGACCATCACTTCCACATAAAGAATGTCATGAATAGACCCCTTCATGACTCGAGGAGTTTGAATCTCGTTCACATCCACTACATTAGCTTTAGTTAGCGGTTTGATCAAGTTAAGTCTTCATTGAAACATATTTTAGATAAGTCAGGGTAACGAGAGTTAACACGAGTCCTCGTTTGTCAAATCCCTTTGGTGTTTGGACTAGGACATCAATAAAAGCAATGTATAGGTTCTAAGAGCCATTGAATGACCGGGACTCTGTAGTTATACTAGATACATGTTATTAAGTCCAACCCCATGGTTATATAGGGAAAGAAAATATTTTCCCAAGGACAAAGTAATTATGTAGACTTGCATGCGAACTTAGAAATCTTATGTTAAAGATTGAGTTGTAATATGAATCCTAAGTCTAAACACTATATATAGACCTACATATGTATATAGGTAAATAGAATGGAGGCAAAGGGGAATTACTAGAACCCATGGTGACTTATCCTTATAATATTTCCTACCCAATGTAAGTTAATATGGTGTACTTATAGTATCCTGTGGTAAGTATAACTTAAGAGTTACACCATAGAGATTTATAACAGAAATGAGGAAATCCTCCTTCTACCAACAATTATATAAATGAAATTTGGGAATTAATGATGACATAATTTATTTATTTTATGGAAAAATTGAGGTACATTACAACAATGCAGAGAAGTCATTGCAATCAAAGTTTGGGTTCACTAAGGAAAATCAATTAAAGAAAAACAATGAGCATATGGTTGGGATGACTTTAAGTTCTTTATCATAAAACGTTGAATAAAACATAATCTTTAACACAATAGAAGTATAGTACTGAAGGCACAGGAAAAATATTAAACTACCATTCAAAAACACACACATGTGTATCATATCCAATGGTGAAAGCTCTGATTCGTTGTCGTGTGCGCGCTCCACCCAACTCCTGCTTATTGATCGATGTGACCTCACTGATACCTCCCAGCCAATGATAGGGGTACTCTTCTTCCCCCTGAGCCCTACGAGCTGCAAAGGGGCCACACACACAATACCAAAGAATTTATATCACCCAAATCGCCTCGCAAGGTCAATCTACCACTCATTACCCGAGCCGGGTATCCCAACTCCAACAAGAGAAGTTCATTCAAGACAATAATTCAACAACGTAACGTTATGCAAAAAGATGAAAGCCATAATCCTCATCATCCATCATTTTTATAGAATTTTCAAGTAATTAGTTTCTCAAATTCTCATTAAATTCTTTTTTTGTTTAATTAATTAGGAAAAACCTCCCCCATACACATGTCGCCCAATCCCCTAGTTGCACTAGAAAATTAATTTTATTAATTAATTAATTATTCCTATTTCCCTCACCCACCAAAAAGAATTCCTAAAAACACTCCTAGGTGTCCCAATATTCCCTTACAAATCTTAAATGACTTACACCTTAATTAATTCCTAGTTGAGTTTATGAATATCAAGTTCCCAAGGCAAGATTCCTTACTAAGTTAGATATTCATCTTTTTCTTTATGTTTCCCTTTTATCTTTAAGTTTCCTATTTATTTTAAGTTTCCCTCTTTTTCCTTTTTAACTAAAAATCAATTTCGCAAGTGTAGATAACACAACCATTTACCCTTTTTCTTCTTTAATTTAGCAATTAATTTAGGAAGTGCAGATGAAACAACCATTTATCCTCTTTTCTTTTTAACTAAAATTAAATTAGCAAAAATAGATAAAAGCAACCATTTCTATTTTTAAATTTTAATCCTCCATTATAATTTTTACTTTAATAAATAAATTTGAATTTCTTACCACGCTTATTGTTACATGTTTATTTATTATTATTATTATTATTATTATTATTATTATTATTACCACATGTTCTACTTAGACCTAGATTTTAATTTCACTAGGTTGGGTGACATTTTTATTAGGGAAAATTGTTTTTAAATCTTACTTATCACATCATTCATTTTAAGGCCGACTAGGTTTATTCACTTACCAGTTAAAATCGTGATGTGCCCTTCAAGACGCACTAGGTGCTAAAAAGGTGCCACTTGCCTTCTTCCATTTTCCTTGCGTGAGGTGCCCTTCAAGACGAGCTACGTGCTCCAAGAGTGTCACTCACCTCTTGACTGACTTGGTAGACATCAAACCCCTTGAGTCAATACTCCGCCAAGTGATCTTTTAGGAGACTAAGGGCATCTAAGGAATAAGCCTCGTGCCTTATTGCGCACCCCTTAGAATAATTGTGAGCGACTCTCAGAGTCTACCCTCATTGCATCATGGGTCTTTTCGAATTAGGTAATCGTTAACCTATAGACTTTCAAGACATGGTAGGAGTGCTAGTAGGATGTGGCAGGGCCACTACCACACCTCTCCCTCAAATTCTTTGGTTGTCCTGCGTGACCCCTCTACTCCACATGTGATTCTAGTTGGAAAGATATCGTCATCCTACACCCATCAACAAATCATGTCAGCAATAATAATCAATCATCATAACATCTGATCATATGTACATAAGTCACATAAAAAATATTCAACCCAACAGTCCACTCCCTGACTCGATCTAGAGTCCAAGGGGTTTCATTGATGCCTTTGCATCCTCAAGGTCCAAAGTCCTACACACTCAGGAGAACCCAATCAATATCATTTGTCTATGTAAAACAACCAAATACATTATCATAAAATCCATAATATCTCATAATCATAATCAAACAACCAATCGTATAATAATCTAGATCACTTGGAAGAAAGTGTCCTAAAAGAATAAGTTCGCTCAGTGCACGCAAGAGAGGGATGTTACACATGCCTCTTCAATGATGGATCCACCTCTATTTGGTCTATTGAAGAATTGGATAATTTTCAATTTGGTCAGCCATGTGTTGAAAAAAGTTTGGAATATTTCGAGGATGATTGGAGATTCAAATGGAATTTGTTGCAACAACTTTGAAGATATATAAATAAAAAATGCCTTGGGAATCTTCCATTTCAAATAGTTGGTGCGATAGTACTGATGTGAAATAACACTAAACTTCCAGTCATATTATATGACTTGATGACTTGCTTATGTGTCCCAATAAATGTCACTGATGTTTCCATGTTACAAAACTTTGGGTTGAGATTTCCATTTCAAGACCATTTCAATGATCTCATTGAAAATGGAAATGTTTTTCTAGTTCTTCCAAATAAGGATTTTGTTGATGAAATTCCACCATTGGGAAGAGATGTGATAGCTTAGGCTACTTGGAATTATAATAGGTAATATAAAATGTTATCAAACATTTTTCACTTGTTTCAAAAATGTTCTTATTCCATAATAAATTTTCAATTATGAATTAGTTTAATTTTTAAGTGATTTTTCTATGGTTATATGGTTATTGCAAGTTTACTTTTGGATTTTATTCCATTATGAGTTGGTTTAATTTTTAAGTTAAAATGTTAGGGTTATTGTGATTTTGCTTTTAAATTTTATTTCATGTCTTCTTTATATATATTCAAATGTATCTAAATATGTTTTTTATTTATTGTTTTTTTAATTCCATAATTTCTTCTTCTCTATATCAATGGAATTTATATTTCTTTGGTGATGTTAAAAAATTGTTATTATTTCTATGTAGTTGTAGAAATGTCCACTAAAGGAACAGGTAAGCATTCTACCCAACACAATAAATCACAAACATCACGTGAGAGGGATAATGAACATCAACGTTTATGGTATCAACGAAATAAGAATGCAATAAATCAACATAGAAGACTTCTATATCATAGATGGACCAGAGAAGGTGCTATGGATATTGATTTTCCCAATAGTCGTAAGTATCGCAGTTTGTCTCATATCATGGAAATAACATTTCCCATGAATGTTTCATTCCATGCATCTTTTCATAATACTAATATTTATACTATTCCACAATATTTTAACAACATTAATTTTATTGGGAAAATTTCTCTTTTTCTGGAAGATCATCATGTACATAGGATACCTACAAAAGAAAATGTAATGTACCTCAAAATCACCATAAAAAAAAAAATGTATTTGTACATTTATCCTTGAAACGTTTCTAGATCTCAAGAAAGTAAGATTTTTGTTAGAAAACATGAGTCTGAAGGTTTGTTAGAGTCCTTATTGTCATTGACTTCCCTTACCATTCAACTTAACTTTTCTAATTGACGATATAATGAGTATCTACTCCTCACTTCAATGTTTAATTAAGATCCTGAAATTTATAACTACTCTCTTATCTTCTAGTACCTATAATACTACCATAGTCTTAACAATACGAGCAACTTTGGGGTATTTATGACCAAAAACCTGCATAAAAATATTACCCCATGTATGCAATACAGTCGACTTGTAATCCAGTCTGTTACTCCCATACCTCTATCTAGGATGGAGATTCTCCAATGTTCTTTTACCAGTCCATTCATTACATTAATAAAGTTGTTCCCATAACAATAAGTTTCTTCTAAGTCCCTACCGCTTTGTGAAGAAAACAGAGGTCAATTGGGTTTCGATGACCACAAGTGCCGAACAAAGCAAAGGACCCTATTGTTTTGTCGAAATCTGAAATACGGAACGACTGTGGGACAACATTTCGTGGTTTCACGAGTATAAGAGCCTGGCATCAACACACAACATTTCCTGAATTTGCAACAAGATGTCGAGTACTTCGGGTTTCGAGGTTCAGTTTTTCGTGAGCACAAAAGTTAATCATCAACAGACTACAACTCCCGAAAGGTGATTAGTACTTCGGGAATTCAGAGTACAGGATTTTGTGAGTGCAAGTGCCCAAACAACCACACATACAAACCTCTGAAATACGGAAAAAGGGAAAGTGGGTCCCGCACTTTAGAATTCTGGGTTTCGAGATTTCGGGGTTTCAAATACCAAACCACCATACACAACAATTCCCGAATTTTGAAAGGTGAAAGGATGTGGGACCACCACTTCGATATTTTGTGGTTTCAAATGGCAAACCACAATACACATTAACTCTCGAATACTGAAAGGTGAAAGGATGTGGGACCACCACTTCGGGATTTCGGGTTTCAAGATTTTGGGATTTTGGGGTTTCCAATACCAAACCACAATACACAACAACTTCTGAATTCTAAAAAGTGAAAGGATGTGGGACCACCACTTCAGGATTTTGGGTTTCGGGATTTCGGGATATCGGGGTTTCAAATACCAAACCACAATATAAGACAATTCTCGAATTTTCGAAAGGTGAAAGAGTGTGGGACCAACACTTTGGGATTTTGGGTTTCAGGATTTCAGGGTTTCAAATGCCAAACCAAAATAGACATCAACTCCCGAATACTGAAAGGTGAAAGGGTGTGGGACCAACACTTCAGGATTTCGGGTTTTGGGGTTTCAAGGTTTTCAAATGTCAAACCACAGTATTTGAGAATTCCCGAATTCCGAAAGCATAAATACTTAAGAGTTTTACCCGCACAGAAGGAGCATAAAGGATAAAATCTTCTGTATAAGGTAAATTCTATAATATTCACGTAGAGCCTCTTTTAATCAATGCATTAAATGTCAATAGTACTAGATCTGTGCATCGATATAAATACATGATTAAGAATATCATTACGTTAGAGTTTGGTCATTATAAATGATGTTCTAAGGGATCTGAGTTTGGTTTCCTACAAATTTATCTACAGAGAGGATATGCCTCATTGACGTTAATAACCTCCTTCCCTTACTTACTTATAGAAATATTATTACATATTTCCTTCACATATATTCCCCACAATAAACAAAATGGAAAACGTTACAGTTCCAATTTAATCAACACAATGCATCAGAAAAATCATTCATACAGAGAATGGACATCATTCCAGTTCGGATTTAACATGACATCGACATAAAAACATAGCCATTCATAATAGAGAGGGGTATATCAACATATCTGAATCCAATCCATGGAAGGAAAAAGGGAACAACCACGTTCCTCCCAACCGTAGAACAGGGTAGCCAAAATCACTTTCCCGATTCAACCTCTAGCCTGACTATGAATCCATGAGGGCAAACTCAAAAACTCCTCCTCAACTATGTCCTCCAACAGTTATCCTCTTACCTCAAACTTACTCAACAGTGCTCATAACAACAAGGGTATTCTATTTCAACAAGATCCTCTTCCCTCACACTCAATCCATAGTGTTCATAATAGCAAGAGAGCTCATGAATCCTTTCCCAACATACTTGGTAGCATCCTGCCTCGTCGCATATGCTATATATATATTTTCTTTCCCAGGTCGTTTCCCTCCTTTGGGGATTTTCGCAGATTTTCTTAATCCCTGATTTTCAGGGGCTTCCAATCGCCAAATCTTTGATTTTCCACTTGTAATAATCAGCCCAGAGGTATTTCCAACTCGTTCCCCACTCATGGAGTCATGGTCGGCTGATTTTTAACATGGATGTTCCATTTGTCCTCCTATAGTCAACATAAAATGTTTTGTTGTGATACAAGTGTCAATGTCAAATATCTAGTTGAGTCCAAACAAATCTATGCCCCATAGTCACAATAATTAAATACAATTATTAAATTTGAAATTTGAAATTGCCATAAATGGCAAAAATTTTCGAGATTCGAATTTGCCTAAAACGGAAATAAATTTCCATCACAGAAAATAATAAATATTCTTTTATTTTTTTGGGGGGGGCGATGTCACATCCTTTCCCCCTTCAGTAGAAAATAGGATTGGATGAGATTTACGCAAATCTCTCTCCAATTCCCAAGTGGCCTCCTTAGGGATAAAGTGCTTCCATTGCACTTTGACCTGAGCAACAGCTCTATTCTGAAGTGTTATTTCTCTCCAATCCAGAATGCGCAGGGGTTCCAACGGGAAATTTCCCTCAGGTTCCACATGCACCAAGTTCCAATCAATCATATGAGTGGGGTCATGAATATACTTTTTCAACAAAGAAACATGAAATACATTATGAATTCTTAGATTAGTTGGAAGTGCAAGCTAATATGCTACGGGTCCAATTTGAGCTAGTATCTCAAAGAGCCCACAAAACCTAAGTTCCATCTTCCCATAGTTCCCCAACTTCAGCGAGCTTTTTTGAGCTTCGACCTTCAAATAAACATGGTCTCCCACTTGAAATTCCAAGTGTCTTCTTTTCTGATCCGCATAGCTTTTCTGTCTGTCTTGTGCTTCTTTCAAGTTATGCAATACTTTCCTTACCATGTTCTCCATTTTTTGGAGCATCTCTGGTCCAACCATGAGTCTGTCAGCCAGGTTATCCCATCTAATTGGAGTCATACACCTTCTATCGTATAGTATTTCGAAAGGGCTCAACTTAGCTGAAGTTTGGTACCCATTGTTATATGCAAATTCCACCAAGTGTAGGTAGTCTTCCCACTTGTTTGGTTTTGTTCTTACATACATGCAGAGCATATATTCTATGATTTGGTTTGTCCTTTCGGTATGTCCATCCATTTGTGGATGATAACGCGTGCTGGAATTCAAATTAGTATTTATCCCTGCAAACAATTCCTTCCAAAAAGCGGATGTGAATTTTACGTCTCTATCTGAAATCACCATTTTAGGAATACCATGCAGTCTAAAAATTTCTTTCATGAATATTTCAACAATGTTAATAGATTTAAAAGTAGACTTTACAGGAATAAATGTGAATACTTACTGAGTTTATCAATTACAACCATGATAGAATCATTATGTTTCTGAGTTTTAGGCAAACCTGTGATAAAGTCGAGTGATATGGTCTCACATTTCCATTCTGGTACTCGTAATGGCTATAATAGGTCAGTTGGATGTTGGTGTTCAACCTTAACTTGTTGGCAATCTTGGCACCTAGCCAAGTACTTTGTTGTTTTTCCCTTCATATTAGGCCAGTAAAATAGTTTTCTAACTGTTGTTATTGTTTTCTGGTAACCTAGATGGCCAGAGTATGGTTTCTTATGCACTTCATCTAAAATACTGTATTTTATCTCTACTGAATTTGGTATGTAAAGTCGGTTTTTAAATCGTAATAGTCCCTTCTTGTCGATACTTATATCTGGTGTATCTAGGTTTGTGATACTATTTTGAAATTCTACCATTATCTTAGTGTAATTTCCATTGTCGATGTATGTCGTCCTTATTCTTTGTTCCAGATTACTTTATGCCCTGCTGATGTTTATCTCAAAACACCCATGAATTTTGCGGCTTAAAGCATTTGCTACTTTATTTTCCTTACCCTTGATATGTCTGACCTCAAAGTCGAATAGGCTCAAGAAGGATAGCCACCTTGTTTTTCTTGCATTAAGGTTTGGTTGGTTAAAGAGATATTTGACTCCGTTATTATCCATCAATAGTAGGAATTTTCTGGCCATTATATAGTGTCTCCACATTTTTAAGGCATGTATTACTTCTACCAATTCTAAGTCACGAGTGACATTATTTCGTTCGTGTTCCTTTAATCTCTGAGACTCATAACATATCACATGCCCTTCCTGAGTTAGAACACCACCTAGTCCCTCTTTACTTGCATCAACGCATACTGTGAAGTCTTTATCTGGGTCTACTACCTTCAATATGGGTGCCTATGTCAATAATTCTTTTAGCTTGTTAAAACTGTCTTGACACTTTTGCGACTAGTTAAACTTGGTCCCTTTCTTTTGTAGTGATGTGATAGGGTAGGCTATCTTGGAGAACCCTTTTATGAATCTGCGATAATATCTAGTGATTCCCATGAATGACCGGATATTTTCCACATCCTTAGGCACTGGCCATTCAATAATGGATTTTATCTTTTACGGGTCTACGACAATACCTTCCGAGGAAATGACATGTCCTAAATATTGAATTTATTTTTGATAAAAATCACATTTGTCGAATTTTGCGTATAGTTTGTGATTTCTTAGTGTTTGCAGAACTATTCATAAATGTTCATCATGTTCCTCTTTTGTTTTACAATAAACCACAATATCGTCGATAAATACTACTATGAACTTGTCTAAGTACTGGCTGAAAATGTTGTTCCTCAAGCACATAAATGTGGCTGGTGCATTAGTGAGTCTGAAAGGTATGACTACAAACTCGTAGTATATGTATCTTGTTCGAAAAGATGTTTTGTTTATGTCCTAGTCTTTTATCCTAACTTGATGATATCTAGATCGTAAATCCAATTTTGAGAAGATCTTGGCCTCACCAACTTGATCGAACAGATCATTTATCCTAGGTAAGGGGTATTTTCTCTTAATGGTCACTTTGTTCAGTTGTCTATAATCGATACATAGTCTTAGGGTACCATCTTTCTTTTTCACAAAGAGGACTGGTGCTCGCCATGGCGAGACACTTGGTCTGATACACTCTTTGTCCAACAATTCATGTAATTGTATTTTCAATTATGTTAGTTCTGGTAGACTCATTTTGTAGGGTTCTTTTGAGATAGGGGTTGATCTGGGTAGTAAGTCTATGGAGAAATATATTTCTCTCCCAGGAGGTAATTTTGGTATCTCTTCGACAAACATGTCTCTGAATTCACATAGGACAACAAAGTATTCTAACTTGGGCTTATCTTATTTTTCTAATAGATTCATCACTTGGATGGCGTAAACTTGACATCCTTTCCTAATACATTTATTGAGTTTCATCAATGAAACTTGTCTGAATGATATTGGTTTTGGTATGCCTTGGGTTGTTATAACAGTGCCAAAATTATCTTTATAGCTAAGTACCTTTGTAAAGAAATCTAGTATTGCTTTGTATTGTTCCAACCAATCCATCCCAATAATCATGTCATAAGATCCTACTGGTAGGATGTTCAGATTGGTCCATATATTTTGACCATCTAAGCTAAACTCAAGATCAGAAATAAAGTTAACTACTTTTCTTTTAGTACCTGTTGCTAGTTATACAAGCCAAGATTTTTCATGTTTTTGTTTCTTAAGTTTATTCGACTTTACTACATTAGGAGTAATATAACTTAATGTAGCTCCAGGGTCAATTAAAATAGAAATTCGAGTGTCATGGATTTTACCTTCGACTTCTACCACCGAGGACAGGTGGTCATCTTGTTGACCATATATGGCTACATTTATCCGATGCAGACTTCTTCTCATGTCACCTACTATCGAGGTTTCCTGGAAATTGTAAATGGAAGTTTTGTTTGCTACAATTAAATGTGGACAATTCCTCCTTAGATGAGGCTCTCCACACTCCCAACACTTTAATGGCTCACGGGCATTGTCCCCAAACCTTTTCGTTCCAAGGTTCAAAGGTTTACCACTACCTTGCGTATTCAGGTGCTTGGAGTGAAAATCCTTCCTTGTGAAACTTTTTGTTGCATTTCGATATGGAGTTGGCTAGTATCCTTTCTTTCAATGGTGTGTTCTATCTTGTCTGTTATCCTTCCAAGTCTTGGGAAACTCTACCCATTGTTTATACCAGTCATAGCACATTCGTGCTTTCCTGAATGACTCACTCAAGGATTTGGGGTTGTCAAACCCAATTCTATCCCTATAGGACTGTGGTAAACAGCTTAAGAATCGCTGGATTTTTACCTTATCCTCTCGAATGTATGGTACAAACCTTAGTAGTTCCAAAAATTTATTTATAAGGTCCATTATAACCTTCATGTTGCTGGAATAGTTGTAGATTTGAAAGTATTTCTTGATGTCCAACAACCATGCCTTGACTTCTTCTCCTGCCCTAGATTCTCCATTAAAAGTAGCTGGTTTAATATTTTTAAATTCTCCTTCAAGGTGGTCTATTTGTTTTCTTTTTCTATCTGGTATGGTTTTGTCTTTAGCTGAAGGTGTCCCTTCAGACGAATTGTCTCCTTTTTCCATTTTCACACCAGAATTCTTGGAGGCCCTCTTGCTGACCTCTTGGAGGCCCTTTTGCTGAATTCTTGGACTTTTCTTGGTTACTATCCTACGCAACAAGACTTCATTTATCTCTTGTTGTTCCTGCTGTCCCTTCTTCAATTTTTCATTGTTGGTCTTGAAAACCCGTAGTTCAACTATAAGGTTTCTCATTGTTAGCAACACCTCCATGGGTGAGCTTCCATCACTATTCTATCTCGGATCTCCAGGAGGTCCTTGTTACAGATTCTCTTCCATCCTGATTTCTGCACCTTCTTGAGCTGTCATTATTTAACACAAAATAGAAAAGCTTTATGTCTGCAATTCACAAGATTTGTTAGTTTTTTTATAGTTCAGAATATATATACTAAGAAATTAATGTGGCCCTATTCAGGCCTAGTGTTGTAACTTTTTCTTTGATACCATATGTAATGTACCTCAAAATCACCATAAGTTTCTTCTAAGTCCCTACCGCTTTGTGAAGAAAATAGAGGTCAATCGGGTTTTGGTGACCACAAGTCTCGAACAAAGTAAATGACCATGTTGTTTTGTCAAAATCCAAAATACGAAACGACTGTGGGCCAACATTTTGGGGTTTCACGAGTATAAGAGCCTGACATCAACACACAATATTTTCTGAATTTGCGACAAGATGTCGAGTAATTCGGGTTTCGGGGTTCGGTTTTTGTGAGCAGAAAGTCAATCATCAACAGACTGCAACTCCTGAAAGGTGATTAGTACTTCAAGAATTTAGAGTTTGGGATTTCAAGAGTGCGAGTGCCCAAACAACCACACATACAAACCTTCGAAATGTAGAAAAAGGGAAGGTGTGTAACGACCCTGCTTAAATAGATGTATAGGATTATTAATTATAATTAATTTAATAATCTAACTATCCTAAAAGATTAGCTAAACAATAATTATTTCTTAAATAACATTAACTAATTAATTATTATTAAATAGTTATCCATGATTGTCAAGGATTAATTAATTATTATTTGACTCATTAATTAATTAAGTAAAGGATTAAAGGAGGGTTAATAAATTATTTTTTTAAACTAACAGTCACGTACATGGAAAGGGATAAGATATTAATTCAAAGGGGTAAGACATTAAATATAGGATAAAATAATAAATAAAGGGGATAAGGGGCATTAACGACGAAAGAATAAGATAAGGTAATAAAAGGGTTAGGTAGGGAAGTAAATGAGGGTGAAGTCGGTGAAGGAGGAATATGGAGGGGAAGGAGGTTTACGGGAGCGACATTCTATAGGAGATTGGGGGATTGATTTTGGGGCTCTGGGATTTGCAGAGAGGAGTGGAGTTTTGGAGTTGGATTGGATCTATACAAGCACCGGTTTGCTGGAGGTTTTGAGCATGGGGGCCAGGATATCCATATGATATCTTGGAGCTAGGAAGTTACCTAGTTGGCAGGGTGGAACTAGGTTTTGGGCAGTGTTTACACAGTGCAACAACAGTCAAAAAGGCAAGTGAACAACCAAAGGTTTACCATCAGACCCAGGTATTTAAAATTGTGTATTTGTTTTATTTTGTATAAGATTTTAATATTCGTTGTTAAGTTACATGCTTACATGCTCAAAATAAGGAATATAGGAATTTTTACTAATTTGCTCAATTAAAAGAAATTAGTTAATTTTCTGAAATTAATACTGTTACAATTCATGTAATTATTAGATGTAAAAATCTATTCAGCCCCTACATATGGTATCAGAGAATCTTTGTTTGAAATTTGGGCCTAAGGGCCAAAAATCCAAGTGCTAACTCCAGCCATTCTTAACCTGCAAACAAACCACAAAAATTTTAATAAAAAAATAAAATAAAATAAAAAACAAATATTAAAATAAATGCAATACTAATTGAAAATGTAAAAAAAAAAAAAACAAATTTACCAAAGTATCAACAAAGCTACTAGGGTTGTTACAATAACCTTGACCAAATTTGAATACATTTTAGCGATAAGTAATCCTACTTTAAAAGCTACAATAGAGAAACCACAATAAGCTAGGGGCACAGTTGATTGAGGCCTTCGATCTTTGGAAACAAATATGCAGGTTGCATTAGAAGGTCTAGACATAACGACACACCAATGGAACGAGTTCCCACAAGTTAACAAATACTACACGAAACGAAATTCGGCCTCATAGATTTCATGAGAATTTAAGAACAGAATAGTAACCACCGAAAGTTGACAAATACTCACTAGACCTAATACATTAATGAACACATAATAGTGACCTATTAGTCCTAATCCAAAAAATCGATGAACGGTATAAAACAGTGGCAAGGGGAAACTTGGCTCATATGTTCCAAAATACAGTGGTTTGTATTGGGTTTGTCGGCAAAGAAGAGACCTATCTTTCAATTCAAAATCGTAGAACACA
>ML801390.1:461161-500209 GCA_009831015.1 Picea engelmannii | reverse complement strand
TTTGTATAAGGTAAATTCTATAATATTCACTTAGAGCCTCTTTTAATCAATGCATTAAATGTCAATAGTACTAGATCTGTGCATCTATGTAAATACATGATTAAGAATATCATTCCGTCAGAGTTTGGTCATTATAAATGATGTTTTGAGGGATCTGAGTTTGGTTTCCTGGGAATTTATCTACAGAGAGGATCTGCCTCATTGAAGATAATCACCTCCTTCCCTTACTTACTTATAGAAATATTATTACAGATTTCCTTCACATATATTCCCCACAATAAAAAAAATGGAAAACATTACAATTCCAATTTAATCAACACAATGCATCAAAAAAATCATTCAGACAGAGAATGGACATCATTCCAGTTCAGATTTAACATGACATCGAAATAAAAACATAGCCATTCATAATAGAGAGGGGTAAATCAACATATATGAATCCAATCCACGGAAAGACAAAGGGAACAACCATGTTCCTCCCAACAGTAGAATAGGGTAGCCAAAATCACTTGCCCGATTCACCCCCTAGCTTGACCATGAATCCATGAGGGAAAACATGGAAACTCCTCCTCAGTTATGTCCTTGAATTCCAACAGTTATCCTCTTGCATCACACTTACTCAACAATGCTCATAACAACAAGGCAATTCTGTTTCAACAAGCTCCTCTTGCCTCACACTCAATCCGTAGTGTTCATAACAACAAGAGAGCTCAAGAATCCTTTCCTAGCATACTTGGCAGTGTCCTGCCTCCTCGCATATGCTATATATATATATTTTCTTGCCAAGGTCTTTTCCCTCCTTTGGGGATTTTCGCAGCTTTTCTTAATCCCTAATTTTTAGGGGCTGTCGGTGGCCAAATATTTGATTTTCCACTTGTAATCATCAGCCCATAGGAAGTTCCAACTTGTTCCCCACTCATGGAGTCATGGTCAACTGATTTTTAACATGGTTGTTCCATTTGTCCTCCTGCAGTTAATATAAAATGTTCTGTTGTGATACAAATGCCATAGTCAAATAGTTAGTTGAGTCCAAACAGATCTCTGCCCAATAGTCACAATAATTAAATACAATTATTAAATTCAAAATTTGAAATTGCCATAAATGGAAAAGAATTTCCAGATTCGAATTTTCCTAAAACGGAAATAAATTTCCAGCACACAAAATAAGATTTTTTTTTTTTTTTTGGGTGGGGATGTCACAGAAAACCTCCATACTCCAACCAATGGAAGTGAAAGTTTAGAGAATCAAGCAATAGTAAAAATCATGCACAATAGAGTCACTGATGTCATTCAAGAACATGTGCCACCTATTGAAGTGCATGTTCGTCATGTGCTCTTCCATATGCTAGAAAATTTGCAAACTCATCCTGCTAACATTGCTTATTCCTTTCACAACCATCATTCTGTAGAAAATGTCATACCACCAAGAGAAACAATCATACCACATACTATTTCAATTGTCACAACAAAGGTATTTGAACCCTCATTCATGATGACTATAGTGGCAGTTCTTTCCTTCTATTGATGAGTTTAACCATGTTTTTTTTTCTTCACTCACGACATTGTTCATTCGAATAGAAGTACAAAAATTAACTATGTACAAGTTGCAGCAACTCATGTTACAAGTCAATGAGACCCATATCATAACCTCCCTTCAAATATTCCTAGACTATCTAATTGGTAAGCAAATGTTGATGTTGTATGTATTTGATTTTCTATTATTTTTTACATTTAGACTCCTCATTTTTCAAACTTAGCTGGACATTAAAGTTTTTAGTATTTTATGACGAGGACACCATTCAATGCAATCATGATATATAAATTCAATACATCAATTTAAGGGAAATAACCGTTGGAAGTAACATGCCCAATCTAGTTGCTGCAAATTTTAGTGGTCCCTCTAACATTGTTGAATATGAAGTAGATTTTAGAGTTCATTCTACTATTCCCATTGGTGGTCAACATGATCCCATCCCTAGAAGGCATATATATTTTCATCCCAACATGATTTCAGTACATAATTTTTTTTGATCAAAGATAGATAATCTCTCCATTTCTCAAATGTGCCATGTTTGCCAATAATCATATCCTGGTATCCAAGTTCTGAGGGGGTCTGGAGGACCTATTTGTAAAAGGTGTAAGCATGAGAAGGTTCCCATCATTTTTCTCGATGGAATCACATGGATCCTAGTGAGAAACCTCATGTTGTAAGAGTACTTAACCAAGTTGTAGAGATTCTCATAGCATGTGTAAATCCTATATTGCAGGTGACCCATGCTTGTGGTGGGACATCTAAATATAGTGGCCACAAAATAATATTTTCGCAAGATATTTTTGTGATTGCTAGAAACCTTTCGCGGCGTATTGAGAACCTTGAATTCTTGATTGTGAGAAGACGTGGTTCCAATCAAAATATTATGAATGTTATGTGAACACATCACAAATGATGAATGCATTATATTACAAAATTCAAATGGATAAATTTTATCAATATGTTCAAATTGACCTGGACTTAGTTGTTGCTCTTCTTGAAAACCCAACAAATGTGTCAACTAAGATTAGATGTGTTGATTGTGATATTGAAGAAATAGATAACAATGTTGTTGACATTCAAGGGTTTCTCGATGACCATTTGAACTCTCATCCTTCATATTTTGTTGCTCACTTACCCAATGAATGTAGAGAAGTGGAAGAAATAAGAACATTTATTACAATGGAAGAAATAAGAACATTTATTACAATGTTGATTCTTCATGTATTCAACCAATTGACTGGCCAACTATTTGTTCATCTCCAATCAATGAATATAATATTGAAGGGTTATTAGACATGGCATTCCCCACATTATTTCCCACTGGTGAGGTTGATTGGTTGCATCCACGTATTTGTAACATTCAACTTCGTGAATATGGATTACATCTTCTCAAATACTTTAATCAATGGTTTGGAAGCCATCATCTCTTTCAATATTTTTTATTGAACATGATAATGAGACATTGAATCCAGGAAATGTGGCATCGCCAAAAATAAAACATAATTTCGAATTTAAATTTGCTGCAAATTTATTTCATTTTTAGTAAATTCGAAATTGGAAAATTTTCGCCATTTATGGAAATTCCGAATTTTGAATTTAATAATTGTAATAAATAATTATGATTGTTGGGAAGAGATTTGAGTTGTCCCAACTAACTATTTGATTTTGAAACTTGTATGAGAACATAATATTTTATATTGATTGTAGGGGACAAATGGAACAACCATGTTAAACTTTAGCTGACCATTACTCCGTGAGGGGTGAACATGTTGGAACTACCTCTATGCTGATTTTTACAAGTGGAAAATCAGTGATTTGGTCATTGGTAGCCCCTAAAAATCAGGGATATAGAAAGCTGTGAAAATTCCCAAGGGAGGGAAAAAAAGACCTAGGAAAATTGATAAATAAGCATATGTGAGGAGGCAGGGCGTTGCCAAGTATGCTGGGAAAGAAGACTATTGATTATTTTTTTCCTTCTTGTTATGATCACTACTGTGTGAGTGTGAGGCAAGGGGGATTCTGCTGGAATTAAAGGATATTGCTAGAGAGGATATTTCAATTCGCCCTCATGGATTCATCGTCAGGCTAGGGGTTGAATCGGGCAAGTAGATTGGCTGCCCTATTCTACGGTTGGGAGGAACGTGGATGTTCCCTTTGTCTTCCTGCAATTTGATTCAGATATTCAACTCTACCTTATCCTAGTTAAATATCATGTGTTGCAATCTGTTTACTTCTATGTATGAATTTCTAGTTGAATGTTGTAGCGGGAAGATCTATCATTTTACTTCCTAGTCATTAGCTAGAAATGGACTTATTTATTTAGATGTGATGCTGAGTAATTATTAAGGTCATTGAATGTATTAACCAGTAGACGAGTTCTGTAAAAGTTACTAATCTCATAATAGAATGGGCCACAAACTACATCTATCTTCTTAATTAATTTATGTTGAGTAAAAAGGAAAATAAAATTGTTTACATAATGTGATTGAAGTCACGCATGCCAATGTCTATGGTGAATTATATTTCCTGTAGATGATTATAGTATACAGGGAGCCTCCTCCAGTGACTATACAATTCAAATTTAATGTAAATACACCCTATAGCACTGAGGTATTATTCGATATGCATGTAGACCTATATAGGTATTTTATGAACATATATATAAATATTATAATGGGCGTTCTATATCAGTGGAATAAGGACACTGGAGTAAACTGACTACAACAGAATCCTGAAGAACTAGGTAGATATATAAACATATAAGTAGGAAAATAATTCTGCAAACTCCACAATCTCCATTACAAAAAGATTTGAGTGTATGTAAATCAGTATGGTTATCATAGTAAATTAGAGATGACTCTGTTAATCAAAGTCACACCTACAGTATAATGACAAATTTATGTCGTAGAAAAATGCTATTTATTTCTGGTGAGTAAACTGATAAAAGGCTTGATTAATAGTTGTAGTAGAAAACATAAGGTAAATAGTAATTTTGCATAGCAAGCCACGGTGTTTCATGTTTAATCAGGGAAAGACAGTGTTGCAGGTATAAAGGAGTAAAGTAAGAACATGAAAAGAAATAAACAAGAATTATGGAAGTCCCAATCTACTACAATCTCAATCGAACAAATATATTTTCCGGTATTATTTCCAACCGATACATATATTAAAAAACCCCAAAAATCTGGTTGGAATTCCATAGGCATAGGTTCTTCCATGAAATATTCTATGCAACTGGATTGATGAATCAAACTTTGAATGGGTAAAATAAGATTCAGATTCAAACTCCTACCAAAACTAATTTTATATCAAAATATAAGTATACGATGCATAAACGAAATCTAGGAGTCATCACACAATCCCGGTGGAAAACAAAACCCTTAGGCACACTTGTTACTGTGCTAGTTTTAGGTATACTATTGTGCATGGTTAGAACATTTTTGGAAAGGGATGATGCAATCAACAATGAGATCAATTCTGGAAAAATAACTAGAATAACTCAGGAAAGAATTCGACTCTGTAATAACAAACCGTTCTCAGAAATATCGAGGAAAATGTTAAACACAGAAAGGGATATATTAGAACCCATATCCACAACAAAATAACTCTCAAAACATAATGATCATATTAATTAAATGGAATGACTATCTAAATATCAAAAATTTAACCAGGTGCAAGCTTGGCGTGTTTTTTCTATGTACCAAAATATTTATACAAATCAGGGCATACCCTGCATCAACTAATATAGAACTTGGAACTAAAAGTCTTCAAAGCTTTAGGGACGGAACATAGCCTTAACAATTGGTCCATGTAAACTTGAAATGAGTTAGATGGAAGGGCATTATTTTGGAACCCGAATACCTCTTGAAGGAGTGTGGAGGGCGTTCCCATGATTCGATGTGACCGCACCTGCACAAAGTAATGTGAAACATTATAATATATCCAACAGAAATAATATGATTAAATTACAGAACAAAATGTAATTAGAAAAGGGGGTCGGTGAAATACTTAACTGTAATGGAGGGTCTTATGCCTTCTGCCATCATGCTATACCGTACGCCTTCCAGGCTGAAAGGGGAAGAGGAGCTCGTGTCTCCCTGATGGGTACCCTCGCACATCAAGGGGCCCATCATTAGTGATGAATACCAATGTTTAATCCAAAGAAACATTGTAGGAAAATGATATGCATATAACGATCATAAAGGAATGGTAAATATAAAACCATTGTTACATTTCAAACATAAATAGAAAGGAGTAAAATTCCTTCGACCATTAGAATGTCGCTTCTAATCAATATAATGACACTAGAGAACACTTTAATTAAACACATAAGTTTTTCAAGATCAACAGTGTGCTAAAAGGTCTGTTACACACCCAAGTAAGGGAAACCTGGACATGACACTCTGTTAACTAAAAGACTAACCGACGGAGGAAACCAGGTCCAATAACAAAAGTTCAGTCAAAAATATAATATTTTGAATGCACATTTATAATAGACACTGTGATACGTTCCTCCACAAGAGGATAATGAATCGGCCTCGATCGGATGGCTAGTACAAAGAAAGGGGCCAAAACTTTGAAAGGACCAAAAACCTTGCTAGAGTACCCTGACCCCTTTTTACTACAGTAATCTTGAGGTAAAACGAGAATGCTACCTAGGAACTGACCGGGAAATAGGAGCATGCAGAGACCTACTTGACGAGGAAGAAATATACGAATGCATAAATAAAAGAACCATCAAGGGAAAACTTACCTGCATAGAGCTTCCCGTCGACAAGTTCCTTCCAAGATTTCCACCCATCTGGCACAGGGGCTGAATTAAAAACTCATGACCACGATGCTAAAGCCAAATGGAAATGGTCTGAAACGTTTCTTTCTCTTTCACCAAACCAAAACCAGAATGGAAGTGAAAGCACTAGAGTAACCTTTCGCATGGAGTAATGGGGATGGGGTCTTCGTACTTGGTCCATGTGAATATGGCAATTTGTCAACATTGCATTAGGGTGTGCAGGTTGTGTACTGAACCGAATAGACTCATCCCAGAAACACTTTAAATGTTGCAGACATGCATTTAAGGCAAGACGGCTCCGACCTCTATCATTTGCTCATAATATTAATGATAAGGTACACCGGGCAGCCTACGCAGGGTTACTTTTTTTTCTTACTATACTGGTTACGTGTTGAACCCAACCACCATCGCATTAACCATATGAAGTGGATAGCCTAATATCATTAAGGATCGGAAATTTCCTAGTGGCACAATGGTAACCTAACCTTACCATGTTTAGCATCTGCGCACTTTATTTCATGGTGCAAGTTAGTATCCGATTTTATACCCAAACAGTATATGTTTAAGAGTATTCTGAATAATGTTAACCTTTCCTTGTAGACCCTATAATAATATATATATCAGAATGAATGTTATAAGGCCTTACATCTACGACTATTGCATTAATATGATAGTGGTTCTAAGTAGTTACATCTCCATATAATAAAGTGGGTTTTGGAAATGAAAACGGTGGATAATACCATGTTGCAAGGAAACAAGATGTCCCTAGCCATGTACCTGTGTTCGTATATAACTCAATACAAAAATAGGAAGAGGCGACTATATGTTAAAATGGGATAGAGAAGTAAAAGACAATAAGACTGCTATACATTATGGTTGACGAATGACTAACAACTTTAAAGAGAGAGAATCAACTCAAAGTACCAAATTCAAAAAAAAAAATCATGTAAATTTTGAGGTACATTATAGGAAACATCTGCAATTTTTATAAAGAAAAATATACATGATAAGTCCCCAACAACAATTGAATCATTGCATCAATAACTCTTAGATTTAACTGATAATAAGTTGGTTGAGCACCTTATGCATTTTGGTTCTTCACTCAGAGGTACAAGGGCCTATTGGAAAAAATGTCGTACTGAACTTACTCATATTATTACTTAGTTGGGTTGTCCAACTTTGCGTTTTACTTTGGGTTCAGCTGACACAAAATGGCCTGACTTGCATAATGTTATGCCAATAAATATGACGATAAATTGTTAGATTTGTATATTTGAGTGATTATTTCTGTGTAATCTAATTGCCCCAAATGTTTTTCATCACGATGAATCCATTTTTGCATTCAAAAATGGATTTCATATAATAAAAAATAATGATTTACAACAGATTTATGTCCCCAGATTCCGACAAAAGAAGACAAAAAGAAGAATAGTTAGACAACACCTTATGTATCTACTAGAGCATAATATTTATTTTCACACTAATGACTACCAGAAAAACACCAATACATCAAATGGAAAACAAACATAGTAAAACATCTGGAATTCTTACATATCAGGGTATGGTTTATCTCTTAGAAACAACTTGAATTAGACATCTAGCCCAATTATCTAGGTAGGTTCGTCATGATTTCTTGATCACCATCGTCGAATTCGATAGTCTAGCCTAAAAACTACTTCTATAATACCTTACCAAATTTAATAGACTAATAAGCATTAATTCCAACACCTTCTTCAATGATACACTCTACTACTAGTGTAAGTATTTAGATGTGGTAGATCTTATGTGAGCCACCTATCTAAGGGAATTATAAAAAAAATGTCCTAGGCATCCTAACTACTGGTGGCTTCATTAGTAAAACTCACCCATACTACCCATCGAGGGAAATATAAAATAAATATTAAATTTACATTATAACATGATATTTATTATGAGTACAATTTTTTATTTTGTAAAAGATAAAAATAAAATATTATCTTTTTAAATTAAAACAAAATTCAAATATACAAGAAATATTAAATTAATACCATTTCCAAAAATCATATCTACATACGTCAATGCCCCTATTGGAATTGATGATTTAATCAACCTTTTAATTACAAATTCTAATGTTATGGCCAACAATTAAAGATGTTGGCATATTCTTCTTCTTACACCCTAATCAATGACTATGATTTAATATCCATAACTTCCTTGCATTTATAAATTCTTTTGTTAACATGTTTAAATTACAGACCAATGGAAATGTGTATTAAGGGGTATATTTGAATTAAGAAACACAAAAATTACTAACCAACCTTCTTTCAAAACTACTAACTAATTAGTCAATTACTACACCAAGAATGTCACATTGAGTATTACATTGAAAAATTAAAATGAAGAAAAATCAAAATCTAATATACATTGATTGTAACATCCTTCTCTTGCGCGCACCTAATGTGAATTATTATTGTGGACACTTGTTTGCAAGTGATCTGTTTCACTATATCATTGACTAATTCTATTATGGAGCATGAGGAGGTTTATGGATTTGATGATATGTTATTTTATGATATTTATATCGACAGGTGTTATTGACTAGTTTTCCTGAGTGTGCAGGACTCTGGACGTTTCCAGATTCCAATGGCATCGATGGATCTCCTTGGAATCTGAATCGAGTTAGGGAGTGGACGTTTTTGGTTTGAATGTTTTGATATTACATATGCAACATATTACTAGATATTATGATGTTGATTGTTATCGCTGACATGTTTTGTTGATAGATGCATGTTGATAATAGCTTGCTAATTAAACTCACATTAGGAGTAAAGAGGTCATGCATGACAACCAAATATATTGAGGGAGAGGTTTGAAAACAACCCTACCACCACCTACTAGCACTCCCTCTATGGCTCGAACTATAGGTTAACGATTACCTAGTTTGAGATATCCACGATATCATGAGAGAAGATTGTGATAGTCACTCACGATGATTCTAAGGGCCGCACACTAAGGCATTGTCCTTATTCCTTAGAGCCCCTTAGTCTCCCACAAGGTCACCTAATGGAGTATTGACTCCAAGGGTTCAACATCTACCAAAATCATTCAAAATATGAGTGGCACCCTTGGAGTACGTAGTGCATCTTGAAGGGCATGTCACACAAATAAAACATGAATGCAAGTGAGTGGCACCCTTGGAGCATGTAGTGTGTCTTGAAGGACACGTCGTTATTTTTAACTCTGGTAGGTTAATAAACCTAGTACTTAGAAAACTATGCCTCCTTAGGACCTGGTCGGCCTTAAAATGAATGATGGTATGAGTAAAGTGAAATAACTATTTTTCCCTTAAAAACTGTCACCAAGCTTAGTAAATTTAAAACCTAGTTCTAAGTAGAACATGTGAACAAAAAATCTAAATGGACATATAATAAGAAGGGTGGTAAAGAAAATTCTCACATTAATAATTAAAGTAAAAATTTAATTAAGGATTAAATTATTAAAAGGCTAAATTGTTGTTTATATCTAAACTTGCTAAATATCAACTAAGAAGAAAAGGGGAAGCCTAAGGAAAAGGGGAATGTCTAACATAGTAGGGAATATAGCCTTTGGAACCTTCTAATTGTGATCTAAACTAGGTTTTAAGAAAGGCGTCATTCATTTAAGAAATGTAAGGGAGTAAAGGGACACCGAGGATCACTTTTAGGAACACTTTTAAGTGGGTGAGGGAAATAGGAAAATTTAATTAATTAATAAATTGATTTTCTGGTGCAACTAAGGGATCGGATGACATGTGTATAGGGGAGGTTTATCTTCATTAAATTTAATAAAAATAATATAAAGAGTATTTGGGAAACTAATGACTAAGAAAAATCTATAAAAATGATGCCAGAGGAGGAGTATGGATCATGGCTAGTAGGCCTAAGGTTACATTGTCAATATTTTGATTGAGTTGGGATGCCCAACTTGATTAAAGAGTGATAGCTCGATATTGTGAGGTGAGATGGGAGGTATCTTTCTCTGGTTTCTATGTGTGGCCACTTTGCGACTCGAGGGGCTCAGGGGGGAGAAGAATACCCCTAGCATTGGTTGGGAGGTACCCATGAGGTCTCAATGGTTGGAGAGAAGGAGCTAGATGGAGTGAAAGCGTGGGACAACCACTTCGGATTCTTCACCTTCGGTTATGGTACGCATGTGTAAATTTTTGCATTGGTAGATTAGTTAAAATATTTGTATGTGGATTTCTATATTGATGAATGTTGTAATGGATTCTGGGATAGTAGTTAGTGATTTCGATTTCGATTGTTTTGTTCAATAAAATGGAAATTGTTTTGGTTATTTAAGAAGGATTTATGGTTGATTGCATGTTTATCACTCGATTCCTCTGTAAACTTTCTTTTTTTCTCTCTTCCATATGTGATTAAACCCTTGCACTTTGTGAAAAAATTCCCCAAAAATGGAGTTGTTGCCCCTGCAATTTTATTGTTGTCTCGGATTTCTTTATAAATTTAACCCAACCCTTGGATAAATTTTCACCCGCTTATTGATCTATCACTTCTCTGCAATGACTGGTCTCTTCCCATTCCAATCCTCTTATATGCATGTCATCTTATTTATACTTTCACCGAGAAAACAACTGCATGTGCAATGTGTGTGAGAGAGGGAGTTCTTGTTGTTTTTTTTCTTCCTTTATGCAACAAAATGTGAACACCCTGCGTGTGTGTGTGTGTGTGTGAGAGAGAGAGAGAGAGAGAGAGAGAGAGAGAGAGAGAGAGAGACCCAACAATGGGTCTCTACGAATCTACCTCTCCTTCACTTTGCACTCACTTAGTCTTCCATCATTTCAGGGGTCCTTTAACTTAGAAATCCCTTCCATTCCCAGCATTGTGTTTCCAGATCTTGGCACAAGCCTTTTTCCCAAATCATGATCTCTTTACCTAGCTTGAAACTGAATTTAATGTTGTGCTTGGAATGGACATTTTACCTAAATCACAGTCTCTTTACCCAGCATGAAACCGAAGTTAAATGTTGTGCTTGGCATAAGAATTTAGCCCCAAATTGTGAGGTCTTTACCCAACATGAAACAAAATTTAAATGTTGTGCTTGGAACAAGAATTTCTCCCCCAAATCGTGAGATCTTTACCCAACATGAATATGAAGTTAAATGTTGTTCTTGGAATAGACAATTCACCCAAATCATGAGCTCCCTCCTGGCGATGTCAGACCCCAAACTTACCTCTGTGTTTCTACTTCAGATATGCCCAATGCACAGTTGTATGTTCTCTGCATTGGGTGTAAATCGTGAGTAGCATGTGGGTGAATCTAGTGCACAGATTCTTCTTTCTAGATGCAACAAAAATTCCTTGATATTCTCCATGAATTTCACATGCATTCACACATTGAATTACCCTCCATCTTCTCAACGCTCATTACTACATTTACATAGCACGTTTCCTTTTTTATTATCAGCGTTTTCTGCACTCAAGACACCCTAGGCATGTATGGGAACCGTCCTTGTTTAGATGGAAAACTTAGCCCCCTTTTTATACCATATATTTAGCTTGTTAATGGGCATCATTGTCATTTGATAGGTATAGTTTTTACATGTACTCATTTTATTAAATGTTTATTGATTCAACAATGGCTAATTTATGCACCCAATATCTTAATATGTCTTGCATGTCATTAAAAAGGCTTAGGTCCTCATGAATAAAATCAAGGAACTCCTTGCAGCGACCAGAAAATAATGTAATGTATGATGGTTTAGACTTTAGACCTCTTGCAGCGACAAGAATAGATCTTAATTGTGTATCTTGTTGATTAAGAGGTTAAGGGTAGGTTTTTGGAGACGACTTTGCATCAATTAATTGGATACATGTTATTGTATATGGAATCTTGACGGGATGATCTAGATGGCTAGCTGCATGTTTTAATTGATGATTATTGAAAGAGAATTTGTCGTCCTCTTGGATGTTTAATGCTGATATATGAATAAATTAAAATTTCAATATCTCGTGCCCCCTTTTAAAAATGAATCACTTAACATTATGCCTTTAGAAAATGTGAATTTTGATTGTTTAAGCAATGTTTTCTCTTACACCTTGAATTGATGTAAGAGAGAAATTAATACTTGTGGTAAAAATAAAAATAATAATAATCATCATTAAACATGTGACGAAAAGGGGGTAAGAAACTTGATTAAATTTTATTTTTTTTTGTAAGTAAGAGATTTTATATATAAAGGGCCTTCAAATCCAGACCAGGGGTACAAAAACTTGAAAACAACCGCGTTGTAGTTACTGAACTACCCCAATAGAGGGGAAACCAGTTCATACAACCGAGAAGTCTAGCGGTTTACATCCTAACAGTCTTAGAAAAAATAACTAAGCCCACTAAGCTACAGCTAAGAAAAGAAACTAGTGATAACCGAACCCCTGTGGGCTCAGATACTTGGTGAGTAACCTGGCAAGGTGGCTTGAGAGGTCGCGTACCAAGGTTCCTCTTCGATGGGCATCCCTTTGCCTTCCAGATGCATGTCAGCATCCCCGTTTCTCTCATCCATGTTGGAAACTGGTAGGGTATCTCCAGGTGAACTGTATGCATGTAGGCGTGTAGCTATCATAGCCTTCGGGTCCTCATGCGTGACCTAGTCCACAATGACCCCTGCTGAATGTTGCATCTGATCATTCCTGTGATCTCCCTCTGCATGGGGTGCCTCTGCTAAAGCCACACCTTCAGGAGTGGAAGGGAAAGCATCTTGGAAGGTGGAGAGGATCTGGAGGAGGGTCGAGGTCTTCCCATCCATAAGCTACAGTCGGAATTGGAGGTCCTCCATTCCCTGACGGAGTTCGAAGACCAGTCCAAAGAGAATGGCAAGGCTATATTTCAACTGTGAATTAGGGATGAAGTCGGTAGATGAGTACGCTCTATGTCGGGCACTTCTAAGAGGAGGTGCTTCCCCCAAGGGTGGCTGGGAGGAGAAAATTGTCGATGCAAAGGAAGGTTCGTTGGTTCTGGAACTCGGTGGGACGGTCGGAAATCACGAAAGAGATCCCAACGAACTATCAGTGAGGTCTAAGCATTCAAACCGAGAGGCTGGCGGGGTGGAGGAGGCGAGAGGTTCTAGTTCTGGCTGCAGAGGCAGCGAGGAGAATGTGGAGGGAGAACCATGGGGAGAAGCAGAGGTACGGGGCCAAGGAGGATGCCAAGGAGAACCTCTTTGTGGCATTCCTCTTTGATGTGGCATAATGTGCTCTGGTTGATGGCAGGAAAGAGATGAGTGCCCTAGGAAAATGTGAAGAGCCTAGAGAGGGTTGAGGGCTGCGAACACCATGAGAGATCAGGATAAACCAGGTCGTGAGCAGGGATGGAAAACATTTGCAGACAGAGGAGCCATACTATGGTTGGTAAAAAGAGTTGGGCACACCAGAGTTAATGGTACTATAGCGACGTGAAATCTATTAAATGCATGGTTGAGGCAACGGTAATTGGCACGAGCCTAGCACATGGCTCCTTTCCTTGTTGGTCTGTCCTCTCTCCCACTTCGAGCCAAGTGTCTCTCACTAACACCCCATCTAGGGGTTTGTCCACTTCCACAACCTTGCGGATGCATTGTTGGAGAATAGGGTGATCAGGGTTGAGGGATGTTTTGCAAAGGAGATTCGGTCCATCCCAGTTGGTCTCCAGATTTTCCAATTCATTTGCAACTTGATTCGCCTTTCTCCTAATATGAACAGGTATAAAGGCCTGGTTGGGTTGCAAAAGATCTGCAATAGTCTTTACCCCATGTGAAAGTCTATAACTGGGTGATATTCCTTCTGGGTCCGCTCCATTTAAAATTCTTCTCAAGAGATTGATGATGATTTAAGAATATCCTTCGACGATCATCTTGGTGAAGCTATGCCTGATGGCTAATTGTAGTCCTCTAATGAGCCCCCATAGTTCTGCTGCATTGTTCGTGTTGTGACCAAGGGAGCCTGTGTTAATGAGAATGATGTGTCCATGGTGGTTGTGGAAAACCACTCTGTAGCCTGCTGCTCCTGGGTTGCCTTTAGAGGCTCCATCAAAGTTCAGATTGATGAAGTCGTCTCGGGGGGTGGACCAAGAAGAGGGGCTTCTAGAAGGGGGAGGAGAATAAGTGGGGGAAGGTGGGTGAAGAATTGGGGAGGGACACCAGTACTAAAGGATTAGAAGTTATGAGGGGTTGCTGATCAGATCTTTTTCAGACCAAAGCTGAAGGTTGAGAGTTTCCATAATATTAAGGCGACATTGGTTCCAGCAATGGTGCCACGGGAGGGATTCATTCCTGAATATCCTTCTATTTATTTCCTTCCATACCTGCCAAAGAATGAATCTAGGAAGAAGTTTCCATATACGATTTAAGAAAGAAGACTGAAACACTTGGTCCCTCCAATTCGTAATTGTATCAATGATACTATCGCTTTTACGATCCGAGGTACGCATAATAAGCGCACTTTGATCCCATATTTGAGCAGTATAGGGGAAGGAATTGAGGAGATTATTCATGGTTTCAGCTGCTTCTCCACAGAGTATGCATATAGACGGTCCGAAAAAACCTCTTTTTGAGAGGTTATCCCAAGTGAGAATGCTCGAATGGGAGACGAACCAGAGGAAGAGGGTGATTTTAGGCCAATGTTTAAGGTCCCAGATTTTTATCCACACCTTCCTTGGGGGTAGAGGGTCTGATTGAGTTCTGATGTGATAGGCCTCTCGTATGTTGAAGGTGCCTTGTGGCGAATATCCCCATCATAGGATATCATCTCCTGTGAGTTTGGGGATTTTCCTTTTGGACATTTCATCCTGCCAGGGTCTCAGTTCCACGTGCACGTCCAGGTTCAGGTGTTCTCTGTTTAGGTTCTAGCGTCGCCAGGTGTCTTCTGGGGGATTGTATTGCCAATAATCAATGACTTTTGTCAAGCTCGCATGTGTAGCTTGGGTGCTGATATGCTCAGACCAATCCTCGTGGTCCAAAATTGGCCATTGCTTCCAGGAATCTTTCCAGAAGAGGGTTGTTTTCCCATTTTGAATTTCCGAGAAAGCATGTCGGGTTACCAAATGTCTATTCTACTTAGCCATTGGCCAGATTAAGGATCCTGGGTTGTCTTCATTCCATCATATTATATTTTTCTCTGCCACATCTGGTGCATATTTCCTTCTCTAGAGCCTTTCCTAGAGATCCTTGGGATTTTTTAGCCAACGCCACCAGATCTTGGCACTAAGGACTTTATTCATGATGTAGGGGTCCCGTAGTCCAGGCCTCCCTGTGCTTTGGGTTGGCATAGTTTGTCCCAACTGATTAGCGTTATTTTCTTCCTTGTGTTAAGGCCTTGCGAGAGGAAGTTCCTCTGTATACATTTTATGGTTGTGAGAATAAACTTTGGGGAAGCCAGCACCGAAAAGGTGTAGATGGGAAGGGCTTGAAGCACCACTTGAAGGAGAATGAGACGACTGGGAAGGTTTAGAACTCTGAAGGTCCGAGAAGAAATCCTTTTGGTAAAAGAGGAAAGGAGTTGTTCCTAAGAGGATTTCCCGAGGGAATTATCAATCAGGGGGATGCCAAGGTATATGGACAAAAGGGAGCTTCGATTGAAACCCAAAATAACAGAGACATGGCGTTGACTCAGAGGGGGCATATTGAAGAAGAAGATTTGGGACTTATCTTTGTTACAATCCATTCCTGAAGCTTCAGAGAAGGTTTGAAGGATCGAGAGGAGGGATTTGGCTTCGCGTGTTGTAGGGGTACCCATAAATAGCGTGTCATCCACAAATTGGCTATGCGAGATAGGGGGGGAGATACCATGCAAAGGTAGACCTGTCAGGAAGTTATTTGCAACAGTTTCTTAGATAGAGCGGCTAAGAACCTAGGCCATAATGATGAAGAGGAAAGGGGAAAGAGGGTCTCCTTGTCAAATTACTCTGGAAGGGGAGAAGGGGCGAGAAGGAACTCCATTGATAAGGATGGAAGAAAAAGCCGAGGAGGTTAGATTCAGAATCCAAGTCACCCAGAGCCTATAGAAACCAAAGGCAAGGAGTATTTCCCCCATATAATCCCAACTTATCTTATCGAAGGCTTCAGAAAGGTCTATTTTAAGGATCATACCTAGCGTTCTGGTCTTCTGTAAAGAGTGGATCACTTCATGAGTGAGGATGATACTGTCCAAGATTTGTCTTCCTTCAACATAGCCCGATTTCTCCAGAGAGATAATCGTTGGGAGGATAGTCTTGAGTCTTCGTGCGATCACTTTCATTAGAAGTTTGTAGATGACGTTGCAGAGGGCTATGGGTATGAACTGCTTAGGATGGTAAGCCTGCCCCTCTTTGGGGATGAGGGTAAGGAAAGTTGCATTGAGAGCCTGGAGGACTTGTGCTGTGGATCAAGAATCCTCAATGATTTCCCACACCTCTACCCTGATCATCAACCAACAATGGTGGAAAAAATCGATGGTGAAGCCATCGGGGCCAGGAGCATTGCACTTGGGGGTGTCCTGAAGCGCTTAATACACCTCCTCAATTGTAATAGGCTGGAGTAGAGATGAGTTTTTCTCCGGAGTGACAAGGGAGGGCACATGCTGCGTGACCTTAGCTATGGCCTCAGATCTATCTGGGAGTGGTTCCGTGAGGAAATATTTATAATAGTCTATCAATGTCATCCTCAGGTCTTCATGGGAATAAACAGGCTCACCATTGGTAGAGGTTAGTTGCGTAATTCTATTAGTATGATGGCGCTGAATGGCGTTTCTGTGAAATAATTTGGTGTTTCGGTCCCCCTCCTTGATCCACTGGACGCATTATTTTTGTTTCCATAGAATCTCTTCTTGCCCTTTTTTGGCCTCCAGCTACTGATTACTTCTGCTTCCTGGGTTTTAAGCTCATCCGTTAGCCCTTGTAGTCAGATCTAATTTTGAATCGCACTGATTTTCTCTGACAACTGCCTTTGGGAATTGAAGATATTGCCAAAGGATTTCTTATTCAAAAGTTTGAGTATTTTCTTGAGGTTCTTTAGCTTTTGCTGAAATTTGTACATCTTGGAGCCGTGGAGGACCTCTACCGCCCTCCACCAATCCTAGATTTTTGCTTGGAAATCAGAGTAGTTCAGCCAAAACTATTTGAACCTGAAGGGTTTTTTCCCTGGAGTGGCTGGCACATCCAACCAAATCTGAAGGGGCCAGTGATGCAAACCAGGGAAATTCAGAATGCTTGCTTCCATAGTTATTCCTTCCAGCATTAGGGAGTCATAGATGACGAATCGATCTAGTTTGCAGTCAATTTGATGTGATCCGGTTCTTCGATTTGTCCAGGTATGGATGCCATTGATGGATTCCAGGTCGATGAGGTTGAGGTTGTCAATGATGCTATTAAAGTCACTGGAATCTTGATCCAGGCGTATTGATCTCCCTTTGTTTTCCTCCAGATTGCGTATGAGATTGTAATCTTCATCGACGATCCATTTGTTATGCCTAGTTAAGGTGGATAGGTACTCCAGGTTCCTAAGAAAGGCTTTCTTATCCCTTAGGTTGGTCGGCCCATAGACATTGGTCAGGTGTCGAGGCTTGTTAGAGACGATAAGCCTATAATCTACAGTTATGGAACACTTGGTAGTGATAAAGTTTTCCATTAGCAATGAGGTTGTGTTCCAGAGGATAGCTATCCCTCGAAATGTGCCTGTGGCTACAGTAGAAATTGCTTCCCCTTGATTCCAACAGTAGGGGAGTAGCCTGTCGATATCTTCCATTGTTCACTTTGTTTCCTAAAATAACAATATGTCTGGTTTTTCCGCAAAGATCAGATCTCGTAGCATTTTTTGCTTGCTACATCCATTGAGGCCTCTTATATTCCAGGAGATAATATTCATGAGGATGGGGGGGTGGGGAGGGGAGGATAGTTGTCCGAGATAAGGTGGATTTTCTTGGAGTTCACCATGAAGTGGCCTATTTCTTGTATAATCTTGTTGGTAAACTTCCTTCCTCTTTTCTTTTCATCTTTCTGATCTTTGCTCTGATTCTTTGACTGATTGCCCTATATGCCCAGGCCCTTGCTCGATCGAGTTGTGGATCCAGCTGAGTAGTTCAGGAAGACCTTATGAACCTTCTGTAATTGATCCCTAGGTATGGTGTACAGTTTTTGATGTCTATAGGCATGTTTGAGGTGCTCCAGATCCACCCCAGCTAGTTCTTGCTCTTCTAACTCCATTTCAGCGTCACCATCCTCTATCTTCAGATGGTCTTTCTGGCCGACAACAAGGTCTAGAGATGGGTGTTCAGATTCCTTCACCTATAATGGTCGTTCTTTCTTTGGGCTCATAGATTATGGAAGGTTATCCACGTGGAGTTCATTGGGGTTTGTAAATGTTGATGGATTCTCTGGTTGATCATGTAGTGTTGCATATTTATTATTGGTGGAAGGATCCTTACTTACTTGGGCTAGCGGCTTCCATCCTCCTTTTCTTCCTTTTCCTGCTAGTTGAGAGAAGCCATACTTATCTTTGCCACCTTCTAGGTTCCCTTCTTTGTGAGCAGCATTGAGGGGGCATTCTCTGAAGAGATGTCTGTGCTCATGACATTTCCTGCACCTGAATGGAATCTGTTCGTATTCGATGGTTTGGGTCCAATCTTCATCATGGTATTCAAGAATTATGGATCTCGGGAGCGGCTTGGTGGCTTCTGAAGACTTAACATATATTCCAATAGTGTTACCTATACCAGCCAAGACCTCTTCTAGCCAGAATTCCTAGGGGAGAGAGTATAGTCTAATCCATACTGGTGCATGTGTGAAATCTTCCTTTTCAAGGTTGAACTTCTCGGTCTAGAATCTTAAGAAGAGTCCAACTGAGTTGTAGAAATAAGGACCTCCATCAAAAATGCATTTGTGGTCCTCAGGGTTGTGCAGTATGATTGCGAAGAAACCCTTGGAACCCAGTTGCAGTTCATAGTGTACTTCTAGCTTCCACCAATATTGTATCCACTTGATCAGATCCCTCTCCTATGGCCAAAGCCCTATGAATTTTCCTACTAGGCCATAGTCTCGTATATATTGCTTTTGTTCTTCTATGCGTGGTGAACTGATGATGTATTTTGGGGCCTGCGGCTCTTGTGGGATGCATTTACCTGGCAGCCATGGAGTTGACGTTGTAGCTAGTGTAGTCGCATTCTCTGGATCAATGTCCATCTATAGATCCTTGAAGGTCCCTTCCGTCAAAAGCTTTGAGCGCAGATCTGGCGGGGGCTCAAAGGTCGACCACTTTAATCCTTCTCCAGAGCCTCCATTCGCAGTAGCCCGGTTGTAAGAGCCATCGTTTGTCACCCCTTCCTTTAGAGTCATGATCCCCAGTGGGGCAAGAGTTGTAACAGTGCGGCTAAAAAAACCCTAAACCTGGTTGCAGAGCACGTGTAAGAAACTTGATTAAATTATTAAAATCAAATTGTTGAGGTATTTAAAAATTTTAAAGAGAAATGATTGTTTTTTTACACATTCTAATTAAAATTTATTAATTAAAAATAAAAAGGGGGGAAAAGATAATTTTCTACACTTACTAATTTGAGTTTAGATAAAAAGCGAAAGAGGGAAATTTAAAAGAATTAGGAAACTAAGAGACAAAGGGGGAAACAAAAAGAAAAAGGGAAACAAAAGAAAAAAACAAAATGACCAACTTAGCAAGGAATCTTGTCTTTAAGAACTTTCTAAATTGAACTCAACTAGTAAATTAGTAAGGGGGGAAGTAATTAACTTGTGTAAGGAATTATGGGGACACCAAGGAGCGATTATAGGAATGATTTTAGGTGGGTGAGGGAAATAGGATTAATTAAATAATTAATGAAATTAATTTCTAGTGCAACGAAGGGATGGGTGACAGATGTACGGGGATGATTTTTATGAATTAAATTATTGAACAATAAATTAAATGGGAATTTGGGAAAGACGTGACTTAGAAATTCTATATAAACAAGGGAGGAGGAGAAGGATGGATATCTTCTGTCATGCGTAACGTTACGTTGCAGAATTTTAAACTTGACTAACTTAGCTTATGGGAGTTGGGATACCCATCTCAGTGAGGAGTGGTAGCTCGACCTTGCGAGGCGAGCTGGGAGCTAGTTGTTCTCTGGTCTAGTGTGTGTGGCCCCTTTGTGGTTCGGGGGGATAATGGGAAGAAGAGTACCCCTAGCATTGGTTGGGAGGTACCGGTGAAGTCTCATAGGTCAGCAAGTGGGAACTGCATGGAGTGTGTGGGACAACGACTCAAACAGAATGACTTGGGATACAATGTGCATGCTCTTATTCTACATGGTAGATTATTATTGAATTTATGCTTTCAATTATGTACTTTAATAGTGTAAAGAAGGTGTTTGACTTAGCATTGTAATTGAGAACTTAAATTCCCATAACCTTAAGCCCGCTGCTTGACTTGATTCCCTTCGCATTCGATCCTTGATGATGTAACTATCCTCTTGGTTTTAATTGATTTTTATGAAGACTTTAGGCATGGTATTCATCCTCATACCTAGTTCATCAGTCCACTCCTAAGCATTCATCCATGAGCCTAATCGACAGTCGTCACTTTGGTGCATAGCGAACTATAGATTCTAATGCCTTGTTTTTCTATGCATGGATGATGAGCGAAGGATGTTTTTGCCTAGTTGTCTACCCCTGTTGATTGTTCTTGGTTGATTTATTGTATTGCACCTTTGCGAATGAGTACTTCTACGATTTTTATCCTTTCCTTCCACGATCCGCTTATTACCCTCTCCGTTGATGAAAAGATCTTTGTGTTTTTAATGAAATGTCCTATGAGTTGATGAAATGATCTATGCATCTTAAATGAAAGGTCGTCTGCATTTTAAATTATTTTCCCCATGAATTTACTATGTGGTTTAATACATCTGGTCTGCCTTTACTCTACAAATTTTACCTTACATTTTCACACCTATGGTCTGTGATTTAACCTCTGCACTTTAATTTTTGACTCGATTGACAGTTTATAAATTATTTTGGACTATGTTTTTTTGGGTGTATTGGCTGGAGATATTGCTTGGGGATACTCTGCAATCTTAAGTTTTCTTTCTGCAATCATTACCCTATTCAGTTAAATTTCAAGGCATTTTTGTTTTACTATTGGGACTGTGATTTTTATTAACCACTCAACATTAGAAGTACGATTTTCATTACCCTTTTTCTATTTAGAACGTTGTACAGTTTTAATGTGTGACAGTAATATTTGGGACAATGTTATGATGCATATCAATACATTCATGTATTTATTCAATAGACTAAAACCAACGCCTTCCTGGTGGTATCGAATTACTATAGCTTTTAATTTGGTAGCAAATTTTTATACTAAACTATACACTGCAAATTGTTTCATACATTGACAGACGGTGTGTTAAGTTGTTGGATTAAGGAAAAAAAATCAATTGACTTTTTACTTGTCATCCTTGGCAGTTTTATTATAGAAAACTCGTACATTCAATCACAACAAAATTTTCAAAGTGTTTACCCTCATTTACTAATAGCGAATGAGCATTAATGGGTCACGATTTCACCTGTCATATGTGTTTACGAATTATATACTCATTGACATCGTCTTACCCACCATGATTCATGTGACTACCTGCATTTTCACTCTCTCACTCACTCATCAAACAAACAATAACAAGAGAGACATCCCTTCTTCACGCCAACCACTCCACTCAACACATACCATAACACGGGCAGTTCCATTCATGGATTTATTAATATTATCTACCTACGAGTCATTTATCAATGTTGTGTAATATTCTACACCTATGTTTTAGAATTTTACAACTCATTGTTCCATATCTTTATATAGCTACATTTCATATATATATAATTGTGTATCATATAGTGTTGCATTGTGTGGCTCTTTCTTATTTATGTTGTGTTACATATAGTTTTGTGTTTGTATGTATCTCATTTATTTATGTTGTGTTACAACTATATGTACCTTTATTAACTCACAATGATACCCTAAATTCGATTTTTACCTAGCGATTTCTTGTACACTTTTGATTATTACACAATGATTTTGGATTTTTATTGGTTATACATTGATATATATACATTGATGATTACACAACAAAATAAATCGTTATTAAACATATTACAAAGATAGCAGTGATATCATATCTTAGACCACAATTAAATTGATAGATAGACTATTACAGATGGCAACAATCTTAATTAAGGATAGCAATTATATTCTTAATGTAGAAATCTAGTTTCAGTTTCAAAGGAATCGATTCATACTTATCTAACTTTGGGAATGGGAAGAATGACGCAACAAAAATTGTTTAGATAATAATAATTTAATATGTATGGATTGATTATCTAACTTTGGGAATGGGAAGAATGATGCAACAAATGTTTGTTTAGATAATAATAATTTAATATGTATGGATTGATTTTTTGTGCAAGGAATTTATTGGGTTGTGTGAAAGTCATAGTCATCTTGTCGACTTGTCGATTGGGTGCTAGGGTTAGTCATCAGTTGTTAGATAGTTAACTTGATCTCCTAACGTGATGTTTTGTCTTGTGTTGAGGGTCCCGTTATGTTGTTATGCCATGGTTGTTTACATGCCTAACATCGAGCGACTACAAGATTCTTGAGGAGGGGATCATTGCATGCCCTATTGGTTAGAGGCGAAGGATAAGTTGGTTGGTGTTGTGCTACCCATTGTGGGACTTGATCATTTTAGTTGTTGGTGTTTGGGTTGTAACGCATTCATGTGTTTGTTTACGCACCTTAGAGGTTATAGTACTGGTCATTGAGGTCGTTGTATCGGGTTGGGGATGTTTTCCCTTATCTTGTAGGCGTGTAATGTACCTCAAATTCACCATAAAAGAAAAGTTTCTATGACATAATTCAATTTTGTTTAAGCTTAGAATTTACGAGAAGGTAAGATTCATGTCTGTCCATAATGGCATTGTTACACCAGTCTAGTTTACTTCGAACAAAAAATCTTATGTGGATAAATTTTGTCCATAATTCTATCACTTCCCTTTACTCTCAAACTACTCCAACATACTTATATGTATATAGGAAATATCTAAACTTAGGTCGAAGGAACCTTTGAGGTTCAGAAAGTTAAAGCTTAGGTTTGTGCACGACTTTCATTAGATCAAAAGGATCTGAGCGCATAGAGTCTGACCTCTGAGAGGTCACGCAGGAGAGCAGTTGAAATGAACGGTGGATACAATTCAGGGAGAAGTACCGAAGTTGCGAGAGTCATTGGATCTTACAGAGCAGTGAGGAGATTAAGGTCGAGTGTCTTCCAACACTCTAAGGCATTGAATTTATGTATTTTGAAGTTTGAGGTTTGGAGCAGCAAGTGATTATGGAGTCGCTACATCGTGAACTCTCGGTTCGTGAAATCACACCAGCCGTCGGATCTAGAGCGCAGTGGCCTAAGAGCCGCTGGATCAAGATACGTGCACAGGGTTCAATCCCTAGGTAGTGCATAGGAAAAAGGATATGGACCATCAGATCTAGCACCAAGGTTCGATGGTCATCGGATCCAGAAAGAGGTGCAAGGGTTTTAATCCCTGGGAAGCCACACAGAAGGGTAGAATGGAAGACATAAACTATGAGGGAGAAGTGTCAATTTGTCGTGAGTCGTCGGATCCAGAAAAGGTGCGTGAGGTTTAAACCTCGTAACAATAGAAGGAAGAGGACTTGTCAAGTCCCGAAAGCATCGGGACCATCCATTTTGGAGGACAGGTGTCAAAGATCCAAGCCTACCATGGATTTGGACACTAGGAGTTCGAGGAGAAGGAGTCATGAGACAAGAAGTCTTGGGTCACGAAATTGTGAAACGATCGACACCGTTCCTCAAGGAGGACACGTGGCAAGTGGTCAAGGTTTGGAGAAAATCTCGAAAGGTTATGGGTTGTCGATCTAGTGGGATCGTGGTCGTCAGTTCAAGAGTATTCTAGACCATTGATCTCTCAAAGGGGATATTTTGGCATTTTGGGGTTTGGGAGTTTGAAGGACCTAGAATCGTTGCAGCCGGAATCACGAAATTGTGAATCGCAAAATCGCGTTTCGCAAAATGCCGAACACATTCAAGGGAATAAAACTAGGTCATAGAGTGGTGGTCACGTGTATGGAGGCTAAGGGGTGATCCAGAACCATTAATCCCTTTTCGTCATTTCGACGACCGAGAGTTGGAAGGACAAGAAGTCTAGGAGAGCTCACAAGAAAAAGTCTTGAAACCCTAAAACTTGAAATGTGTGCGTTGGTTCGGAACAGATAAGAGTGCCGAAAAGGGGGCGTGCGCGCAGATTTTCTCAAATGGAAATCAACCATCATCATGCATAGTTATTTTGACTCGATTCCTTCCTTGGATAAAATTTCGATTTTGCATACTTCTTATCTTTTGAATTCCAGAAACTTTACTAAGGTTTAGTGAGGATGTTGTTCTCTACTGTATTTCCGTATTTGTTGTCTGTACAGTCTGAAATTTTATGCATTTCATAGAATTTATTTATTTCCAAAGGCCCACATATTTTGAATCACATCTCAACAAAAAAAAATGGGGGGGCTCCAGAATATTAAATTGTTGTACAAGTATTAAGTAATTGTTGGAGCTCAGAAATGTCCTATTCTCATCCACCTTTCCTGACATTCTTCTTCACATTTCATCGCCCCATTAACCTTTCATGATATCATTTCCATAAATATACTTGGGTTTCACCTTATTGTTCTCCACTTTATTCATTTTAGTATTTAAAAGGTATTTGTGATGAAATGTTAGAAAATCAACATGTTTTCATATATATCTCAAATATGTGTGAGCTTTGTAATGTGTAGGAATATGTGATGGATTAATTCAAAGGAATTCTCAAATGCTTCCTCCACCATTTCAATATTTGAGGAGATAATTCAATCCCATTCCAAGGAGAAGATCATGGATATTTTGTTGGAATATCTTATCTAAGATATATGAGAGATATGTGTGAGGATTTAAAGGGATTATATTTTGTAATAATGGGAAATAGGTTGAGAGAATAGTGGATCAATAATAATGAGATGGTTATCTTATCTTCAAGGCTCTCATGTATAAAAGAGAGTGCTCTCTCTTCATGAGGGAAATTATATTATTCAATTAGGATGTAATTAGAATCAGAGTAGTCATTAGGATTCAAAAGAGAAAGGGATTCTTAGCTTTGATTCATATTCTTTCATTGTTATTCTTTCATGATTGTCATTTGATTATTGTTATGTAATTCAAGATAGATTTATTGTGTGAGCTCACATATGTTATTTGTCATTAACTCTTCACATGTTGTATTGCTTTTCCTTTATGCCATTTCCTGCTTTCCTATATTAGTTTCATTTCATTAATTTAGATTAGATTACTTCTACTTCAGTCCTGCATATATAGTGTCTGTGCTTTTAAAGCCTACGAACCTTGTATTGACAAATTAAATGGTTGGGAAAATACTACAACGGAATTAAACGACAATATTTCCGCCTAACATTTTGGCGCCATTGCCGGGGAAGCACGATGGATTGAGGTATTAGTTTCTTTTTCATTCCAATTTATGCAAGTGTGATTATACATGATCCTAACTCCAAGGTCACATAGAGGTAAGGAAATGTAGGGTAGTGTAAATTTCAATTCCTGCATGTGTTGGTAAGGGGTAATAGCAGCTACTTGAGTGGAGACTCCTTATGTTCTCCCTGCCAGCTCTAGAGTGTGAATTTCAATTCCTGCAAGCGTAATTAGGGTGTAAATTTCAATTTCCGCAAGATTAGTTTAAATTTTTGCAAGTATGATATACATGTGTTGGTTCTAGGGGTCTTAAAAACTGCTTCAATGGAGACTTCTCATGTTCTCCCTGACCAACTATCAGGAATGTTTTAATTTCTGCAACTGTGAAGAGTAATTTTTTTATGTTTTAGCAAGAGTGTTTTTTTTTAAGTTTTTCATTTTGATTTGGGTGTTGTAAGAATCCTTCTTTTTAACATGATTTAACAATGAGTGTCAGCTTGGAACTACTAACTCAGATCCTGGCAGACGTCGGGATCTCCTCTTCCTTGGAAGGGGAGATCTTGACAAGGATTAAAGAGTCAAATACTCCTCCAAGAATAGACGAAGATTTGACATCTGAAGACTCTTATGCTTTTGATGACGAACAATCATTTGAGTAGGAGATTGAGGAAGATGAAGAGGAGTTACAGCAAGATCTGAAAGAGGAAGAATGCACCTATGAAAGCATTATCGAGCAATGGTTCCAGGTGAGTACTCATTTAGATAAATTTCATTTTTATTTAGTCAGTTTTCCATTATAGCAACAAAATTCATTTATTCATGTAAATTTCTATCTTTCATTTGAAAAATTGCCACTGAACATATTGTTGTTAGTGTTGCGTGCTTGGCTCCACTGGAAATTTTCCTACACGTAACCAATTTTTAATTCTAATTATCATAGAGTAGGTAGGCCAATGAATAAAACAACGTTTTTTCTCTAATTTTTTTTTAGAATAAGTATGCTCTCCTCCGCGCTTTGAGCGATCGCGAGGATCAAAAAATAGGGATGATTTGGATTTCAAGAATGAATGTTTTAACATGCTTAACAATAAATCACAATAAAACCAATTTTACATGTTGTTATAGCATGCTAAAACAATGAAATTTTCACTGCATGCTGAAACAGTGAAATTTTTACATGTTGTTACAACATGCTGAAACAGTGAAATTTTTACATGTTGTTACAACATGCTGAAACAATGATTTTTTATTTTTATTTTTTTATTTTTTTACATCCCGAAATAATGACTCTGAGCTGAAACAGATCGTTGAAACTATGTGTCCCGCTGATTGAATTGCATTTTATCGCCTTCGTAAACCTGCAAATCAAACCCTGAACTCAGAACTGCAAATAAAACACAACCAAACATTAGAACTGGTCTGTGAATCCATGTGAATGATCTTTTGCACTCTTACAAACTGAAACTATAAATCCCATGTTGAAACACTGACCTCTATGCTAAAACTCATTGCATGATGCATCTTCTCATTTTCAACTTTTGATCTTGTTTGCTTCTGGTTTTAATTGCTGCCATTTGTTTGCCTTTCACCTCCAACCTGCAAACTTCTCACTAATTTGAGAGAATTTATCCTCTGACTACCATCCAAATCATTCATTCTTAAAACGACCAAAGAAGCATATTAAATATTCTAGGACGTTAGTGACAATTCTCAACCACTAGTTATTATGAAAATTTGATACAACTAAGAAAAATAAGTATGCAAGGGAAACATGTATAAAAATGTAGTCTATTTCTTTGATTTGTTGCATTTTCACTTATTTCTGCATAATATGTTTTTCGCAAATCTCACGGTTTTTATGCAGGATTAGTGCTAAATCTTTTTCAGGTTCAAAGACAAACAAATTGACGAAGTGATATTTTTTAGAACAACATGTTTGCTAGACAACTTGAAGGAGTTGTTACTAAACAGAAGTTGTTACACAGCATGATGTTTGTTGTTACACAACAACAACTTGCTATCACACAGAAACTTTTTACGCATCCTGATATTTGTTGTTAGACGACACACATTCCCAAAAACACCATTTTTATTTATGACTTCTTGCCTCACATTACTCATTCAAACCATATTGGTCATCCATGTTTTGAAGCCTATCTTCCATTTCCTTATCCTTCACGAATTCACACACGCCTATCTTTCTGAGTTGCATACATCTCTTTAGCTTTTTCAGTCAGTTTTCCTTGTCAATAAAACTATCCAGCTCCCTTTCCATGATTACATTTCCTTGTTTTCCTTGCCCTGCTAATCCACACTCCCTGACCATGAGTTCTTTCCATTTATAGTCCTACCAAATATTTTTATACAAACTTGCGTTAACGGATGTGGGATTCCTTAAAGCCCACCTTTCAACAATCTTTCCCCATCGACCTCAACACCTTATCTGGGATATAGAATAGAGTCCATTTTGAGTACCTAGAGGCTTGCATGCCTTAATGGAAAGTTCTCTCGCTGACAATCATGGAAATACATCAATGTCCCTTGATCGTCATATCTTGCAAGTGGCTCGACATCAACTCATTAATTCGCACTTCGCCAGATGTACTTGGGTACCTTGGAACTCATTGACATCAATGTTGAGTTGCCTCACATTGGTTAACGACACTCATCATTGGTCAGTAATCCAATGACTTTTTTTCATGCTCTACGTCGACACATTCATTTGCATGATTAGAATTGTACGATTAGGTTTCGCAGCGGGTGAAGACTATACACTTTTCATGACTCTATCAATAGTTACATCAGCATGACTATGGCTCTCTGAGAGTACTACAGTTTCACTTTCATACTTTCTCTTTTCCATGGTGCATTTAGCAACAGTTCAGATCCCTCCACTTCACATTCTATGATCCAGTAGACAACAGTCACAGCTACAGCAACAATCACTTCCCATATGATCTTATAGCAATGACATCTTCCATGATCTAGTAGCCGCATCAACCATATTCCTATTTCATAGTTCATCAACATTTTGGGTAAGTGGAGGTATGTTATTTTCTACACTGTAATCATGTAATTCCTCAAACTACTAGCAATGAATAATTTGAAAAATTCCCTGATCCAGTTCACTTTCCTTTTCACTTCTACGACTTATGCCATGTTGCATGAGGACATGCAAGAAGTTAAGTTGGGGGTTAGGAGACCTTATTCACTATCATCACTCCATTTTTCCATGACCATCATTCCATTTTTTCGTCTCATTTACGAGTTATCAACCTTTTTTTTCCAACATTTCTTTTCCAATGATACTTTGTTGCACTTTACTTCATAAGAACTGATATACATATTGGCATGATTCACACATATACAAAAAAAAAAAAGGGCTTTCTTATACTCAGTGATGTTTCCCTTATGCACATTGATAGCATACATTTTCCAGTAAAAATATGGGTAAATTATTATCATAACAACAAGAGAACAAATAACGAAATGAATGTTGTTAACACAAGAACCAACATTCTTTATATTCATGGTTGTCACACAAGAACCAACCATAAGAAAATATCAGTTGTTACTGGAAACTAAAAATATCGGTAAATTATTATCATAACAGCAAGAGAACAAGTAATGAAATGAATGTTGTTAACACAAGAACCAACATTCTTTATATTCATGGTTCTCACACAAGAACCAACCATAAGAAAATGTCAGTTGTTACTCATGTAAATCCCATCCTGGGAAACATTTATTATCATCAATCAAAGCCAACATTCAGATGCCAAAATTTATTGAGAAGATCCATACATGGTTGCATGAGGACATGAAACAAGTTAAGTTGGGGGGTATGTTGGAGGTCAGAAATGTCCTATTCTCATCCACCTTTCCCGTCATCCTTCTTCACATTTCATTGCCCCATTAACCTTTCATGATATCATTTCCATAAATATATTTGGGTTTCACCTTATTGTTCTCCACTTTATTCATTTCAGTATTTAAAAGGAATTTGTGATTAAATGTTAGAAAATCAACATGTTTTCATAGATATCTCAAATATGTGTGAGCTTTGTAATGTGTGGGAATATGTGAAGGATTAATTCAAAGGACTTCTCAAATACTTCCTCCACTATTTCAATATTTGAGGAGATAATTCAATCCCATTCCAAGGATAAGATCATGGAGATTTGGTTGGAATATATTATCTAAGATATATGAAAAACACGTGTGAGGATTTAAAGGGATTATATTTTGTAATAATGGGAAATAAGTTGAGAGAATAGTGGATATGTAATAATGAGATGGTTATATTATCTTCAAGGCTCTCATGTATAAAAGAGAGTTCTCTCTCTTCATGAGGGAAATTAGATTATTCAATTAGGATCTAATTAGAACCAGAGTAGTCATTAGGATTCAAAAGAGAAAGGGATTCTTAGCTTTGATTCATATTCTTTCATTGTTATGCTTTCATGATTGTCATTTGATTATTGTTATATAATTCAAGATAGATTTATTGTGTGAGATCACATATGTTATTTGTCGTTAACTCTTCACATGTTATATTTCTTTTCCTTTATGCAATTTCCTGCTTTCCTAGATTAATGTTTCCTACTTTCCTAGATTAGTTTCATTTCAACAATTTAGATTAGATTACTTCTACTTCAGTTCTTCATATATAGTGTGTGTGCTTCGTAAGCCTGTGAACCTCGGATTGACAAATTAAATGGTTGGGAAAATACAATAACGAAATTAAAAGACAATATTTCTGCCTAACAGTAATATACAAATGTATGCATATAATCCTATTAAATGTGTATCCTGGTCATGCATTGATACTTTAGTAATGTTATTACATTGTATATCTTATTACAAAAATACACGAATACTCAATCATTGTCGTTCTTGTTTATACATCGACATTTCTTAGATCATTATCATCATCTAAGGGAACCTATACAGAGCAATACAAAAAAAGAAGGGAGTCTGAGATTATCAAAGTAATCAGTTCTGCACATTTAATTATGATTTTAATTGCAAGGTTAGATCTTCATGACTGCTAGAATAGTAGGCATTTTGAATGTTTGCTATGTGCGCATATAAAGGTGTATATTATCAATCTTACTGTAGGGAATTCTCTTTAACTCTACATTAACATCTGTACTTATTTCCACCTATAAGTATGTACAGACACATAGCTTTCTAAATATATATATATATATATATATAACGATTCACTGTCATAGGTATAGTTTCATCTTGATTCTGGTTTAATAATTGGAAAACTCAGTTATGTGCTATGGTCCTGCATCTTTACCTAAAGAAATATAAACATGCAAGTATATCTACCTAACTTGTGTCTCATTCTTACACACCAGTGTTACACATTATTTTCATCATCCATATGACCGTTAATGATGCAAACCTATTTGTTGCCTTCAGAGGGGTCAGTGGCCTGAGTTCCTAAAGAGAGAAGGGAGAAGAACTTTTCTTGAGAAAAGAAGTTGCATTTTCCCTTGTAAAAACCCTGTAAAAAAGGAAGTTCACAGGTTGCTATATAGGAAGGGTGTGAGAATGCCCGATTCTCGCAGGTTGCACCATAACTAGGGTGTTAGATGTTCATAGGTTTCCCTATAGGAAGGGTGCAAGAATGCCTACACGTGGGAAAAAAAAGCGTTTTCTCGAATCTTCTAGAAGGAGAAACTTCTATGGTGAGGTGGCATCTGAATGGTTTGGATCTTACTCGCTTTCATGATTTAGTGGGATCATCCTAAACTCCTCACCTTATCCTCTTCAACTTATAAAAGGAGAGGAGTTCTCATGGAGAAAGTTAGCTTTGGTTAGCTTTGGAGCTTTTGTTGGCTTGGAATTATTAGCTTGGTTGGAGTGGCTTTGAGATTTTCTTTGTCAAGATAGATTGTGAGTAGCTATCAGAGCCATGGTCTTAGAATCCTTGGAGCAAGAAGTGTGTGTGGAATGAAGGATAGTTGGAAGGGACCTTACAACATCAAGGCCATGGTTGGAATCTCTCTTTCACATTTAATATGGTACAGTGATATGATTCTTTCCTATAAAGCTTGTTGTGTTTTATTGTATGATTCATTGATCACATACATAAGTTTATATTGAGTTTATGCTATTACTATCACTTTGGTTGGTTGCGTTATTTTGCAGGATCATCATTGTATGAGCGTTGAAATGGAGATAGGATGGCGATGGCGAGAGGAAGCGACATTTAAACAGTATGTCACCCATCCCTCTTTAGTTAGTAAATTCAATATTTAAAACTTAAGGAAAGTGTCATGTTCTGGTGTGTTTTGTTCTAGATCTAGGTGGATCTAGGGAGATCAGTTAGTGTCTGCACCTACCGATTAGTCCGATAAAAAAATTGGTGACTCCACTAGGGAACAGATTGTTTCCTAGTTAGTCTAGTTTCCCTTGTTTTGATTGCTTGTTTTCTGGTCTTTGAGTCTGTGGGAGATCCATACAGACTCTATGGATCTGAAAGTTCACTCAAATTTAGACATTTTTCAAATTTTTTCTTGTTTACAAGCATTCTCGCACTATACCCTTTAGTGGCCTACGAGAAACACTTGAGTTCGCACCCTAGTGTTAAGTCCAGTGCGAACCCCTTGATGTCAACCTTTGTTCAGCCTGCGAGAATCTTTGATTCTCGCACTGTAATACACTGCCAGCCCGCGAACTTGTTTGTAATTTTTTTTGAATTGGGTCTTGTCATTTTTTGATGCCTAGTTTTTCTTTGAACAACTAGATTGAACTGTTGGAGCCTATATTGATCTGTTTACAGTCTTCTTGACATTCTTTGAGTTGCTTTTATCCATATTTTCTTTGTTTGGTTTTGAAGGATTAGTCTCTTTCTTTGAGTGTCTTTCAATTACAAAGCATGCGTTTTCTTTAGTTTGGGTTTCTTTGTTTTAACAAAGATCATTATTGCTTTTAGTGAAATTTTTGAAACAAAAAGATTTAATTTCTTGCTTTATATTAGATTGGGGGCATCCTTACATTTGAAGTAGTGAAATTGCATGATTCTTGGCATTTTTTGATCTTAAATTATAAAAAAAATTCCCCCTCATGCCCGGGGGGGGGCATGAATCGTGCATTGGGGTTCAATACCTTTTTCTCATTTCTTGAGAATCTTGATATTGATGAGTTTAATATATTTTGGGACATCGTGCATATGGGAATGATAAATGTTTTCTCCTTCTCATAGCATAGCTTTCATCGAAATGAAAAGATTGCATCTTCATATCTTTGCATAATTTTCGAGTTGGTCAAAACACCATATTGTCCACGCCATATTCCTTTTGAGTAACAACAACCATAAAATAAAGCGCTCATAAAAATTGATTAGACATTTTTAGCTTTTATGGTGGCAAACCTACATTAGATTAGTTGTAGGGCTTTGAAATAGGTGTGAAATATAACTTTCCAAAGTTGCAAACAAACATAGAATCTTGAGTTAGGGAGCAGTTAAATCCACTTATTACATTTTAACCTGGGAATCCCTTCTAACACAGGGGTCAATCACGAGGTCACATTGAGATTGGCAGAGTTACTCACCCTGCTTTGTTGGTCTTGGTGTAGAGATTGTGCATATTATGGGGGTCACTTGAAGGTATACCCACAATGATGAGTGGAAGCCTTTCAAGTTGATTTCGGGCTAGATACCCTACCCTTGCACGTGGATTAGACTGTCAACTATTTCCCCAGGCATCACTATAGTGATTGGTAACCTTAGTGGCCTATCTCTCTAGGTTCTTTACACGAGGTGACTATGGAGGGGCAAGTCTTCACAGTACCTGGAATCGACGTTGGCCAAACTCACTCGGGATCCTTGGAGGGTATACCCATGATTATGTGTGGGAGCTCGCACCAGGGTGTAAGTCCGTTAAGAAGGTCGTCAATGTAACTTTTCCACTCGCTCTATCTCAGCCCCTTCTTACTGTGTTCCCGCGATGTTGGATTTCATCACCAACTAGTGCATTCATTGTGAGAAGGTTTTGTTTGCTTACTTGCTTACTAGACTTTTAGAATGTGTTGTTTGTCTTCCCTAGAGGACTCTAGATTGGATATTTATTTAATGGCGTCAGTTCCTGGAATGACCAATGAAGGAACCCATGCTCTAGGGGAACCTTTTGTTTTTCCTTCTTATGGAAACATTGGTCCTACTCACATCTCTACTTTGAGCCTTCCAGGTCTCACTATTGGATTACCGGTATGGTTGTTTTCCACTTAGGTAATCCCGAACGCAGTTAGTGCTTCATTCACAAGCACTTCCCCCCATGAGCATCAACCTCATGTTGATCCTTCACCTTCTTCACTAGTAAGGTCTTCTTCACCTTCTTCGCTTGCAATGTCGCTTTCTATTTCATCTTCTTCGTCAGGTGAATGTTCTGAAGCTAGTAACCCGGTGAATAAGAAGAAGAAGAAAAGAAAGATTAAGAAGAAGAAAGATAATCCAGGGTAAAAACCTCCAACTATTGTCAAACATGCTGGAAAACAACCAGTTAATGTTAATCGTGCTAGGAGTGTTGATGATGTCAAGATCACCCAAACAACCCGTAAGCCCAAGTACCCTTGCAGGCTTTGTAAGGGTAGCCATCTTCTTAAGGAATGCCCGAGTCTATCCAAGGTTATATAAGCATGGTCTACACATCCTCGCCAACCTATGATGTTAGCCTCTGAACAAGATGTTGATGACCTCCCGTCAACTAGTCATGATACCGTTGGGAAGAAAAAAAGTAGAGTCAAGTTCCCATGCATGTTATGTAAAGGGAGTCATCTCACTCACCTTTGCCCTTGTATGGATGAAGCCTCTAAATTACTAGAAGACATGACTGTTTCACAAACTCAACTTCCAGCTGGTTACCATAAGATTTCTCTCAACCCTCCAATAGTTGATGGAATGATCACTCCAGTCCCTTCACTGGTCAATCCGGTTGATCATGTCGTCAATATGGTCATGTCCTTAGTTGAACCGGTTGACAAAGTGGTTAATCTAATACCATCTTTGGTCAATCCCACTCTCCCTTTAGAGACTGTTAACAAAGTGGTTGACCTGATACCTTCCTTGGTCAATCCCACTCTCCCCTTAGAGAGTGAAACTAAAACGGTTGATCCCACTCTCCCGTTAGAAAGTGTCACTCGAGTGGTCGATCCATTTCCATCTGTCGACCCGATTGTCTCCTTGGAAAATGAAACTCAAGTGGTTGATTCTATCCCATCATGATTCGATCCTAATCTCCCGCTCGAGAGTAAACCTGATACTGCCCATGTTTTTCTCATTGATACAGACTCTGTCATGTCAAGGGGTATTCCTCCTTCTCCTGTGAAACTCCCTCCAAGTAGTGAGGCCATCCGTTTTGATTCGGGTGTGCTAACTGGACCTTGTCTTCCCTCTCACATTTCTTTCCAGATTACTGTACAGGTTTGTGGCCGAGACGTTCCTCAGACACTGATAGATGAAGGTTCGTTTGTTAGTATTTTTTCGTCTTTTGCTTGGAAAGATTCGGGTTGTCCTCCACTTACGCTGGTTACGCAGAATCTATTATATTTTAACAGAAGAACTAGTCAACCTTTAGGGAACCTTCCTCAGTTTCTTGTAACTTTGGGAGGGAAAATTGTCTTCATTGATGTCATGGTAGTCCAAGAACCCTTGTATTTCACCTTACTCCTTGGGTGAGATTATGTCTATGCCATGAAAGCTATTGTGTCTACTCTTTTTAGTTTGATAACTTTCCCTCACGATGGACGAGTTGTTATTATTGATCAAATTTCATTCATTGACCCCAACTGGATTGCCTCCCTAAATGGTTCTTATATGCAAACGGTATCAACCTCGCCACAGGTCAATTATGTGGTGTTGTCGCCCATGGCTTCAACTTCTGATGATTTAGATCTAGTAGTTGACATAGTGATCTCTTAGATAGGGTTGTTCGAGCCTTATCTCTTTACTCCTGTCACGACCCTCGACATGTTGTCTTTCCAGAGCATGTTTCTTCCTTCCAGTGAAGATCTCTTGGAAGCCATGATCGATTTTTGTCCCTTGACATGGTGCCCTTCCGAAGCATTGTCTTCTTTGAACCCATGATCAAGAAGAGAGCTCAAGGATAGTTTTTGAATATCTGAGGAAACCTCGTTAAAAAATGAAATAGAGGTCTTTGAGCATGGTGTTCTGATTTCAAGCTTGTTAAAAGATGAAACCACTTATGAACATAGTTTTTTGCATCTCTGTGGAAACCTCGTTAACAAATGAAGCAGAGGTTACGAGCATAGTTCTTGTTTCTATGCCAAGCTCGTTAAACAATGAAATAGTTTCCTCCCCTCTTTGTTTGAGTCAAGTCCTTAGTCTAGTATTTGAAGCTTCATTTTCTTCTTCCTTTGCAGTTCGATGAAATGAAGCTTGGGGGACATTTCTTATAGCCACTGGAATTCATGCTGAAGTTAGAGCCACTAACTTCTTAAGCTAGGGGCTAAGTACCAACCATGCGTTGGGAAGTCACAAGCATAGTTTTCTATGGTTCAAGCTTGTGTAAAAATGAAACCAGCTACCTCAACTATAGTTTCCTCTGGTTCAATCTTGTTTAAAAATGAAACCAGGTCCAAGCATAGTTTTGTTTAGTTTTTAATCTTGTGTAAAAATTAAAATCTATCCCAAGCATAGTTTTGTTTTTTTTTTAAGCTTGCGTGAAAATGAAAACAATCCCGAGCTTAGTCTTTGTTCTTTCTCATGCTCGTAAATACATGAGAATAAGTTACCGAGCTTAGTCTTTGTTCTTTCTCGTTCTCGTAAATACGTGAGAATGAAACCGAGTATACTTTTATCACTTTTTCAGACTCGTAAAGGTTATATAAAAAAGGAACCCACTGGGGTTCCCTTTAAGCACTTTTCAAACTCTCTAAACATGAAAATATTGTCGAGCAACCTTGTTCTTTTCACGCTCGTTAAAGTATTTGAAGAAAATGTTTGTTGAGCGATAGTTTATCTCTGTTTCGGTCTCATCCGACTACTTTACGAAAAAGGAACTGAGAGATTTTTCTTTAAGAGTTTTTCAGACTCTCTAAACATGAAAAACCCATGAGTTTTCTTTCTTTGGACTCATAAAACAAACATTGAAAGGCCCATATGGGACCTGAGTTTTCTTTAAGTGTTTTTTAGACTCTCTAAACATGAAAAACCCATGAGTTTTCTTTCTTTGGACTCGTTAAATAAACATCGAAAGACCCGCAATGGGACCGAACCACTCCTTCCTAGGGTTTGTTAAACATACTTCAAAGGACTCATCCGAAGGATGAGATTACATCAAAAAGCATATGTTATATTTCTCAAGATTTTGTAAAAATAAATAGGTACTCGCCAGAAATGGTGGGGGGAAAATTGGGAAATAATTGTATCTAAACCTGTATTCCATGGAAGAGTTACTTTTGAACATGACACCCTTTCACTCACCTTGTTTCTAGGTTGGAAAATCCACTTGTATCCTGATCACACTCCTATAAGATTACAAATTGGTCTTTGATCCCTATTGTTGATTCAGTATTTCCAAGATAGTTGTCATGTCGTCAATATGTTCAAAAATGAAGTTCAACCCGAAAAGCCTTCTGTTGCGTCGGCCATTTCTACAGTCTTTAAGCCTTCTATTGCATCGTCCATCCCTGAGTCAGTCCTAAATCACTTGTTACTCTAATCTACGTCAAATCTTGCTACTTGTTTCATGTCATTGATGTGGGATACATTAAGGCCCTGTTGTGACGAGTCTTTTCCTGTCGAATTCAACTCATTATCCAGGAATTAGACTTAGAAACCAATTGGTACCTTGGAACTTGCATGCCTCAATGGCTGGTTTCCTCGCTTTCGATAATGGGTTTTCATTATTGACCCCTGATCGGGAGATTCTGTCGAGTGTTCGAATTGAGCTCATTAATTCACATTCGTTGGATTGTACTAGTGTACCTTGGGATTCATTGACATTAATGGTGATTTCCCTCGCACTTGTTAATGGTATACACTAATGACTGGTAATCAAGTGGTTTCTACCATGTTCAACTTCGAAACATGTATTCGCATGGTTAGATTCGTACTATAGAGTGGTGGAGATGAAGACCCTGGATCTTTTCTGACAGATTCAGGTTGTGTTGGAGTATATTCAGTTTGTATTGTTGCATAGATACACATTGTATGTCTAGTAGATATTTTCAAATTTGAGTCTTTAACACATAGATCCACAGTGTCTTTTTGGTGGCTATGTTCATATTTGAGTCATATCGGCATGGGTCCACAGTGTATGTTTGGTGTCCATGACTTGTCTTACTTGACATGGATCTTCACATGTCGACATTTATGCTTTGAGTCATTTGTATTCTAAGTATGGGAATGCCTACCTTAGTGATGATTGTACTGTATTTCCTTGTTTGTTGGCAAGTTTTCGACTTACTGTTCCTTGTTCTCTATACACACTCGACAAAGTATTTCAGCTATCTCTCTGTTCTAACTTCATACTTTGGGGGGCTCTCTGTTACACATTATTTTCGTCATCCCTATGACTGTTAATGATGTAAACCTATTTTTTTCCTTCAGAGGGGTCAGTGGCCTGAGTTCCTGAAGAGAGAAGGGAGAAGAACTTTTTCTAAGAAAAGAAGTTGCATTTTCCCTTGTAAAAACCCTGTAAGAAAGGAAGTTCGCAGGTTTCTATATAGGCAGGGTGCAAGAATGCCTAATTCTCGTAGGTTGCACCATAGCTAGGGTGCGAGATGTCCGCAGGTTTCTCTATAGGAAGGGTGTGAGAATTCTTACACATGGGAAAAACAAGTATTTTCTCAAATATTCTAGAAGGAGAAACTTCTATGGTGAGGTGGCATCCGAATGGTTTGGATCTTACTCGCTTTCATGATTTAGTGGGATCATCCTAACCTCCTCACCTTATCCTCTTCAACTTATGGAGAGGTGTTCTCATGGAGAAAGTTAGCTTTGGTTAGCTTTGGAGCTTTTGTTGGCTTGGAATTATCAGCTTGGTTGGAGTGGCTTTGAGATTTTCTTTGTCAAGATAGATTGTGAGTAGCTATCAGATCCATGGTCTCATAATCATTGGAGCAAGAAGTGTGGGGGGAATGAAGGACAGTTGGAAGGGACCTTACGACATCAAGGCCATGGTTGTAATCTCTCTTTCACATTTAATATGATACAGTAATATGATTCTTTCCTATAAAGCTTG
>ML801390.1:430045-461111 GCA_009831015.1 Picea engelmannii | reverse complement strand
AGGACAGTTGGAAGGGACCTTACGACATCAAGGCCATGGTTGTAATCTCTCTTTCACATTTAATATGATACAGTAATATGATTCTTTCCTATAAAGCTTGTTGTGTTTTATTGTATGATTCCTTGATCACATACATAAGTTTAAATTGAGTTTATGCTATTGCTATCACTTTGGTTGGCTGCATTCTTTTGTAGGATCATCATTGTATGAGCATTGGAATGGAGCTAGGATGGTGATGGAGAGAGGAAACAACATTTAAATGGTATCTCACCCATCCGACTTTAGTTAGTAAATTCAATATTTAAAACTTAAGAAAAGTGATATGTTCTGGTGTGTTTTGTTCTAGATCTATGTAGATCTAGGGAGATCAGTTAGTGTCGGCACCTACCGATTAGTCCGATAACAACCAGTAGATTACACATCAAAGCATAGTTAACCCAAAGGATCCCATTTTTTTCTCTACGGTTTATGCCATTAAATAATAGTCTAATTATGAAATTTTGAATACTTAAAGGTGTATGACCTCATGGCAAGCATAACTCTTAAAAAAAATCACGCTAAAATCTTCTTAACTAGTTTAATACTTTCATATACAATAATTTATGTACTTGTCATGCCCTATACATAGTGACTTGTAATATGACCTATTATTTCTATTTTACCTCTATCTGGGATGAAGATCCTCCATCGTTTCTACTAGTCCATTCATTACATCATTAGAGTTGTTCCTAGAAAAAAATAATTCCTACTATGTTCCTACAATTTTTCCTATTACATAAATGGATTATGACACGACAGATTTCTCCCATTGAAGTAATTCAATACAGAATTAACATTTACATATCACCAGTATAAATTATTATTTAAAATAGAGAAGGAGTAGATCAACATATCTAAACCAGTTTGCGGGAAGGCAAAGGGAACAACCACGTTCCTCCTAACCATAGAATAGGCAACAAAAATTTCTGACCCAATTCACCCCCTAGCCTGACCATGAATCCATGAGGGTGAATTTGGAAGACTCCTCCTTAGCAATGTCCACAATTCCAACATTTATCCTCTTGCCTCACACTTACTCAGTAGTGCTCATAACAGCAAGGAAAATCCATAGTCTCTTTTCATCGCATACTTGGCAACATCCTGCCTCCTCACATATGCTATTTATATATTTTGCCCAGGTCTTTTTCCCTCCCTTGGGAATTTTCACATCTTTCTAAATCCTTGATTTTCATGGGCTACCAATGTCCAAATCATTGATTTTTCACTTGTAACAATCAACCTAGTGGTAGTTCCAACATGTTCCCCTATCATGGAGTCATGGTCAGTTAAATTCAACATGGTTGTTCCATTTCTCCTCCTGCAGTCAATATAAAATATTTTGTTTTCATACAAGTGTCATAGTCAAATAGTTAGTTGGGCCAAATCAGGTTTCTTCCCAATAGTCAAGTTATTTAATTACAATTATTAAATTCAAAATTCAAAATTGCCATAAATGGAAAAAAATTTCCAAATTCGAATTTACTAAAAACGAAATAAATTTCCAATGAATTTAAATTTTAAAAATATTTTATTTTTTGGGATATCACATCCTTTCCCCCTTCAGTAAAACACTTTCCTCAATATTCATTCTTCTCTTAGAATGGGGTTAGATGAGATTTCTGCAAATCTCCCCGCAACTCCCAAGTGGCCTCCTCAGGACTAAAGTGCTTAGATTACACCTTTACCTGAGCGACAGCTTTGTTCCGTAGTGTTATTTCTCTCTGGTCCAAAATGCACAAGGGTTCTACCTAAAACTCACCTTTGGGTTCCACCTGAACCAAGTTCCAATCAATCATATGAGTAGGGTCATGAATATACTTTTTCAACAAAGAAACATGAAATAAATTATGAATTCTTAGATCAGCTGGAATTCCAAGTTGATATGTTACGGGTCCAATTCGAGCTAGTATCTCGAAGGGCCCACAAAAACTGGGTGCCATCTTCGCACAATTCCCTAACTTCAGTGAGGTTTTTTTATCTTTGATCTTCAAGTAAACATGGTCTCTCACTTGAAATTCCAAGTGTCTATTTTTCTGATCTGCATAACTCTTTTGTCTGTCCTGTGCTTCTTTCAAGTTATGTTGTACCTTTCTTACCATGTTCTCCATTTCTTGGAGCATCTCTGGTCCAACCATGAGTCTGTCAGGCAGGTTATCGCAGCTAATTGGAGTTGTACACTTTCTTCCATACATTATTTCGAAAGGGCTCAACTTAGCCGAAGTTTGGTACCCATTGTTATATGCAAATTCTACCAAGTGCAGGTAGTCTTCCCACTTGCTCGGTTTTGTTCTTATGTACATGTGAAGCATATCCTCTATGATCTAGTTTGTCCTTTCGGTCTGTCCATCCATTTTTGGATGATAGCTCGTACTAAAGTTCAAGTTAGTGTTTAGTCCTGCAAACAATTCCTTCCAAAAAGAGGATGTAAATTTTACGTCTCTATCTGAAACCACCATTTTAGGAATACCATGCAGTCTAGAAATTTATTTCATGAATATTTCAACAAGGTTTATATCTTTAAAAGTAGATTTTACAGGAATAAAGTGTGTAGACTTACAGAGTTTATCAATTTCAACCATGATAGAATCATTTTGTTTCTGATTTTTAGGAAAATTGGTTATAAAGTCTAGTGATATAGTCTCCCATTTCCATTCTAGTAGTGGCAATGGCTATAATAAGTCAGCTAGGTCCTGGTGCTCAGCCTTAACCTACTTACAATCTTGGCACCTAGCCAAGTACTCTATTGTTTCTCCCTTCATATTAGGCCAGTAAAATAGTTTTCTGACTGATGTTATCATTTTCTGGTAACCTGGATGGCCATAATACAATTCTTATGCACTTCCTCTAAAACAATTAATTTTAACTCTGTTGAATCTGGTATGTAAAGTCTATTTTTAAATCATAATAGTCCCTTCTTGTCGAGACTTAGATCTGGTTTCTCTAAGTTTGTGATACAATTTTGAAATTCTTCCATGACCTTAGTGTAATTTCTATCGTTACTACTTGTCATCCTTATTCTGTGTTCGAGATCGCTTTCTGCCCTGCTAATATTTATCTCAAATAACCCATGGACTCTTTTACTTAAAGCGTCTACTACTTTATTTTCCTTACCCTTGATATGTCTGACCTCGAAGTCGAATTCACTCAGGAAGGCTAGCCACCTTGATTGTCTTGCATTAAGGTTTGGTTGGTTAAACAGATATCTCACCCCGCTATTATCCGTCAATAGTAGAAATTTTCTACCCATTATATAGTGTCGCCACATTTTTAAGGCATGTATTACTGTTGTCAATTCTAAGTCATGAGTGACATAATTTCGCTAATTTTCTTTTAATTTTCAAGACTCGTAACAAATCACGTGCCCTTATTGACTTAGAACACCACCTAGTCCCTCTTTACTTGCATCAACAAATACTATGAAGTATTTATCTAGGTCTGCTACCTTCAAAATGGGCACCGATGTTAATAATTCTTTCATCTTGTTAAAACTGTCTTGACACTTTTGCGACCAGTTAAACTTGGTCCCTTTATTTTGTAATGGCGTGATAGGGTAAGCTATCTTGGTAAACCCTTCTATAAATCTACGATAATATCCAGTGATTCCCATGAATGACCAGATATCTACCACATCCTTAGGTACTGGCCATTCCATTATGTATTTTATATTTTCCGAGTATACAACAATACCTTCTGAGGAAATGGCATGTCCTAAATATTGTATTTCTTTTTTATAAAAGTCACATTTGTCGAATTTTATGTATAGTTTGTGTTTCCTTAATGTTTGCAGAACTATTCTTAAGTGTTCATCATGTTCCTCCTCTATTTTAGAATAGACCAAAATATCGTCAATAAATACTACTACGAACTTGTCTGAGTACTGACTAAAAATGTTGTTCATCAAGCACATAAATGTGGTTGGTGCGTTAGTGAGTCCGAAAGGTTTGACTACAAACTCGTAGTGTCCATATCTTATTCGAAAATTTGTTTTGTTTATGTCCTCATCCTTTATCCTAACTTGATGATAACCGTATCGTAAATCCAATTTTGAAAAGATCTTGGCCCCACCAACTTGATCGAGCAGATCATTTATCCTTGGTAAGGGTTATTTTTTATTAATGGTCATTTTGTTCAGTCGTATATAATCAATACATAGTCTTAGAGTACCATCATTCTTTTTCACAAAGAGGACTGGTGCTCCCCATGGTGAGACACTCGGTCTGATATACTCTTTGTGCAACAATTCCTGTAATTGTATTTTTAATTCTATCAGTTCTGGTAGACTCATTCGGTAGGGTGCTTTTGAGATAGGGGCTTATCCAGGTAGTAAGTCTATGGAGAAATCTATTTCCCTTCTAGGAAGTAATTCTGGTGTCTCATCCACAAACATGTCTCTAAATTCACGTAGGACATCAAAGTCTTCTAACTTGGGATTATTTTCTTTTCCTAATAGATTCATCACTTGGATGGCGTAAACTTGACATCCCTTTCTAATACATTTCTTGAGTTTCATTGCTAAAACTTGTCTGACTGATACAGGTTCTGGTATGCCTTGGGTTGTTCTAACAGTGCCAAAATTATCTTTATAGCTAAGTATCTTTGTATAACAATCTAGTACTTCTTTGTGTTGTTCCAACCAATCCATCCCGATAGTAATATCATAAGATCCTAGTGGTAGGATGTTCAGATTGGTCCTTATCTTTTGACCATCTAATATGAACTCAAGATCATAAATAAAGTCAACTAATTTCCTTTTAGTACCTATTTCTAGTTGCACAAGCCATGATTTTGCATGCTTCAGTTTCTTAAGTTTATTTGACTCTACTACATCGGAAGTAATATAACTTAACGTAGCTCCAGTGTAAATTAAAATAGAAATTCGAGTGTCATTGATTTCAACTTCGATTTCTACCACCGAGGACTAGTGGTCAGCTTGTCGACCATCTACGGCTACATTTATCTGATGCAGAATTCTGCCCACGTCTCCCAGTGTCGAGGCTTCCTGCAAATTGTGAACAACAATTTTGTTTTCTGCAATTAAACATGGACAGTTCCTCCTTAGATGAGGCTCTCCACACTCCCAACACTTTAATGGCTCGTGCGATTTGTCCCCAAACTTCTTGGTTCCCAGGTTTATTGCTACCTTACGTATTCAAATGATTGGAGTGAAAATCCTTCCTTGGGAAACTTTTTGCTGCATTCCAATAAGGAGTTGGTCGGTATCCCTTCTTTTGTTGATTCATTCGATCTTGCTTCTTATCCTTCCAGGTATTGGGAAACTCTACTTTCTATTTATACTGATCATAACACATTTGTTCTTTCCTGAATACCTCACTCAAGGATTTGGGGCTGTCAAACTCAATTCTGTCCCAGTAGGCCTATGATAAATAGCTTAAGAATCGCTATATTTTTACCTTATCCTCCCGAATGTACAGTACAAACCTTAGTAGTTCTAGAAATTTATTTATAAGGTCCTCCATCATCATATGTCTGAGTCGTAACTCGTAAAATTATTTCATCTTCCTTTCATAATATCTTTCAGAAAGGTATTGTTTCTTGAAATACTTCTTAAATTCAGACCATTCCAACTGTTTCTCCTTTATGCCCTTGGCCAATTTCAGGTCCTTTCACCAAATGCTGGCCTTCCCCTTCATATTGTAGATGTCCATATTGACCTTCATGTTGCTGGAATATTTGTAGATCTGGAAGTATTTTTTTATGTCCAACAACCATGCCTCATATTCTTCTCCTATCTTAGATTCTCCATCAAAGGTAGTTGGTTTAATGTTTTTAAATTCTCCTTCAAGGTGATCTACTTGTTTTCTTTTTCTATCTGGTATAGTTTTGTCCTCGGCTAAAGGTGTCCCTTCAAACGAACTGTCTCCATTTTTTGTTTCTGGTACATAATTCTTGGAGGCCCTTTTGTTGACTTCTTCGTCATGGTTATTGTCTTTTGGGATTTTCTTGGTTACTATACTACGCAGTACGACTTCATTTATCTCTTGCTCTTCCTGTTGTGCTTTCTTCAATTTTTCATTGTCGGCCTTGAAATCCTCTAGTTCAACAATAAGATTCATCATTGTTTCCAACACCTCCGTGCGTGAGCTTCCATCATTGTTCTGTCTTGGATATCCTAGAGGTTCTTGCTGCAGATTTCCTTCCATCCTGATTTCTGCACCCTCCTGAGCTGCCATAATTTGCAAAAAACATAAAGGGATTTATGTTTGAACCATAAGATTTATTAGTTTTTCATACGTCAGAATGTATACTAAGTAGCTAATGTGGCCCTGTTCAAGCCCAATGTTGTAGCTTTTTCTCTGATACCATATGTAATGTACCTCAAATTCACCATAAAAAAAATTTCTATGACATAATTAAATTTCATTTAAGCTTAGAATTTATGAGAAGGTAAGATTCATTTATGTCCATAATGACATTATTACACTAGTCTAGTTTACTTCGAACAGAAAAGCTTATGTGGATAAATTATGTTCATAATTCTATCACTGCCCTTAACTCTCAAACTACTCCAACATACTTATATGTATATAGGAAATATATAAAATTAGGTCAAAGTAACCTTTTAGGTTCAAAGAGTTAAAGATTAGGGTTGTGCACAACTGTTGTTAGATCAAAAGGATTTGGGCGCACAGAGTTTAACCTCTGAGAGGTCACGTAGGAGAGAAACTGAAATGAACGGTGGAGACACTTTGGGGAGAAGTACTGAAGTTGCGAGAGTCATTGGATCTTGCAGAGAAGCACCGAGATTAAGGTCAAGTGTCTTCCAACACTCTAAGGCGTTGAATTTCGCTATTTCAGAATTTGGGGTTTGGAGTGGTAGGTGATTATGGAGAAATTGCATTGTGAACTCCTGGTTCATGAAATAGCGCCATGTAACGACCCTGCTTAAATAAATGTAAAGGATTATTAATTATAATTAAATTGATAATCTAATTGTCCTAAGATGTTAGCCAAACAATAATTGTTTCCTGTATAATATTAACTAAATTAATTATCATTAATTATTTGTTCATAATTGTCAATGGTTATTTAATTATTAATCAACTCTTTAATTATGTGAGTAAAGAATTAATAGGGTTGATAATTTAATTTATTAAAAATTACGTATATGAGTGGGATAAAAAACATAAAATAAAGGATAAGAAGAATTAAATAAATGGGATAAGATATTAGGTAGGGAGTAAATGAACGGAAGTCGGTCAAGGAGGGATAAGGGGGGAAAGGAGTTGGAGGAGAGAGGATTCGAGAGGAGTTGGACGAGAGATTATTTGAGGGGAGTTGGCCATGGATTTTGGGGAGCTCTGAGTATTGCATAGAGGGAGGTGAAATTTTGTGAGTGGCATTGACACAGTGGACCGGAGTTGCTGGGGGTTTTGGGCACGGAGGGCCAGGATATCTGTTGATATCCTGAGGCTAGGGAGCTACCTAGTCGACAGGGAGGACGGTTTTGGGTAGTGTTTTCCAGAAGTGGGAAGGAAGAAAGCGGTGGGAAAACACAGGTTGATAGCTTCAGGTCCAGGTATTTACCAAGAATTATGCATTGTTTTGTATAAAAGAAATTGTTATTAAATTTTATTATTATGATGAATTTGATTGTGAATGTGTTAATGAAGTAACTTTTAAATTTGACTGTTGTGTTGTAATTCAATGGTTGTTTAAATTAATTCATCCATTACAAATGGTATCAGAGCCGTAGTTGAAACACTGAAGCCTTAAGGGCCAAAGTCACTCTACCTAACCTGCAAACCAAACCGGAAATTTTAAAACTAATATAAAAATAAATGCATTATAAATTTACCAAAGTAAAACTATAAATAAGTTTCAATTTGCTTCCTTTCTTTACACATTTGATTTATCTTTTCACTTGCTAATTTACATTTGGCATCATTTTACAAAATTCCCCTTTCCTAAATTTTACAAAATAACATTTAACTAATTTTGTTAACGTTCCACTCCCTAATATTAGCACCAAAGATGGGATAATTTATCATCCACAATTAATGTGAATTGAGAAATAACCTAAGAAATTAGGCGTTAGGTATGGAGATGTATTGAAATTTGTTAATATATGATTTTTAAATGCTTGATAATGTATCTCATGCCTACCCCAGGGACATAGTCCTTCTTCAGCTAAAGCAAGATTTGATCAAAATTGAAATCATTACAAGGTGAATGGGGCTATAATTATTTACTCGTGCCCTCATTCTGAACAGCTCGGTTTTCAACTTGTAAAGTTTCTGAGGGGCTTGCCCACAGACAAGGGTTCCATTAGTGTTTTTAAACTATACTCGTGCCCTCATTTTGAGCAGCTCGGTTTTCAACTTGAAAAGTTTATTTACTCGTGCCCTCATTCTGAGCATCTCAATTTTCAACTTGAAAAGTTTCTGAGGGGCCTGCCTGCAGACAAGGGTTGCATTAGTGTTTTTAAACTATAATCACTCTCGAAACCATTTTAATTCATGTGTGATTGTTTTAAATTTAACATGTACACATTAAAACAAATTTAACGGATTTCAAACAATCACATTAAAACATCTAGTAATTCTAAATTAAATCCATTAAATTACTGTTTGTTGAAATGCGTATAAGTTTTAATGCGTAAAGGTTTAATGCTTAGGGGTTTAATGTGTAGAGGTTTAATAGGGATTTGAACAATTATCATCATATCAAGCTATGACCGTCATCAAACTCAAAAAAAAAAGCGCTAGATTTCAACTGATCGGGTACCAGATCATGGAAAACAATACAGTAGAAAAAGCAATTCCTAGCAAAGAAAGCAAGAAAAATGATCTAGCAAAAGACAAAAAAAGGGATAGGTTATGGGAGTTCGTAGAAGGTTTGAAACAACTTTGTATATCTACCGATGTAGTGCAGCAGGCAAGTGAAATAAGTGGCCTCAACAGAATGTAGTTGGAAGAAGAGATGCACCTATTGTAATAGCTTGGTAGATTTGAGCCTTGCTCAAGATAAAACTGTAACAATAGAAAATCCAAGCAAAATTTGAATAATGCAAGACAATGATACTCAAGAAACAAAAAAAAAAAAAACTAAGGATAACCCCCAATTAACAAAACCAAGCGCCTGTAAAGGGTAAGTTTATGTAGGTTCATATTAAGAATCAGACTATACAGTAGTAGACAGTGCACCTTATTCATGCCTTAGAACCGAGCCGATGCTGCCAGATGCAGGATAGGAGCTCACAATGATTTGTTCATATGATGATGATTTAATTGTGTAGTGTTCATATTCTTTGAACTTTTTTTGTCGGGGATCGTAGATTGATAATAGGTAGGACAAATACTTTTGTTTAGGTTAAAATGGATAACCTTTGAATCTGGCTCCCAATTAAGTACCAATTTTGTTCTGAAGTTTTAACATACTGAGAGCATATATCATTAGAAAAAAAAAAAAAATTAAATCCAATAGCAGCAACTCGTTGCTCTCTTGGGAGCAACAATAAAGTACACCAGGGACTATATTGATCAATTTACTATTTGAAATGAAGATTCAACTTTCACACATATAAAATTGAGAAAGAAGTACAATATGACTATAGAGATTACCCGAAGTCTAGAAACCTCTCCCAGTTGCATGTCCAAAACACCCTCATCCCAACCTTTGATAACTTTCCCCTGCCCTATCATGAATGTGAAAGGCTTCTGTCCTGGATCTTTTTTGCTCCAAAATTTCTGAGACAGATCCTCATTCTTACCGTAGCCTGTGCAATGGACAATCACGCTTTGCCCAGGACGCGGCTTCGGGCCATTGTCGGGCCTTAAAATATCCTTCTCCACTCCCATCCTCCTTCTCTCTCGATAAAACCAATTAGTTCTGTGTTCAAATGAATTTGTGTTAATTCTAGCTCAGGAATCATTGAAACCCAACCTAACTCAGAGAGCGTGGCCATTATTTTCAAAAATTCACCACAATAAACGAATATCGGTAGCTCGTCTCAATGTTGAACTATTGTTGAGCAAAGGGCACATGGGCCGCATGCAAGCCCCACATTGTCGACTTGGGAGTCTTGGGGCAAGTGGGCGGCATGCGATCCCCACATTGCCAATACACGTTTTTTTATTATTTTATTTTATTTTTTATTTTATTTAATTTAAAAATTAGTTTAATTATAAATTCAATCATAAATATTATATTGTATTTATTTATAAAATTTTCTTTATGTATATATTTTTTTAATTAGTGTTAAATTTTAATATATATATATATATGATTTTAAATCATGATATAATAAAGTTTAAAAAAAAAAATCAAAGATTCAAATAAAATATTAGTAATATAGGGCTAAGTATAAATTTAAATGGAGTTCGTGGGATTTGAACCCCAAACCTCTCCATCGTGCAAAGATTTGACAATGGCCGCCCTACCAACGCGCCATGCATTGTTTCTTTTACAAATAATTTCACATTTAAATACTTAAATTGTCATACCCAATACCACATGCCAAGCTATCAAGCGCCAATGACATAAATAGAGGAGCCCACAAAGGGACGTATGTGCTCAACGCGACGTCTTAAGAAGAACACCAACGCCTAAGGATACATAGCGCTGGTGAATGTCGAAACGTGGCTGGCTGTTGTGGACGATTATTCAGTTGCCACAGTTTAATCCTATTTAATCATTAAACGTGGTAATTATATAACTTTACAACAAATTTTTTTTATGTGATAGGTAAATGTTAAAAAGTAAACATGTTAACGGATGCCCTGATAAATGAAAGAAAGTTATGAACAATAAATCTAACCCATTGATTTTGGAGGACGACTAATAATATGTCGACATCTTCAATGCATAGCCATCAGATAATGGTTTAAGGTTAAGTAAGATTTAAAATATCATTGATTGTGCCCATTGTCAATAGGTGTACACATATTGGCGTAAATTAATAAACACAAGGTCGGAAGTCATTTTTAATCAAGTTGTAAGCGTAAATTAAAAGGGCTCAGACTAGGACAAGTGGGAAGGAGGCGACATATGCACTATGAGAGTAAGCCTAGGAAGTGGCGAGTAAGGCGCAAATCTAGCATTGCTACAGGGAAAAGGAACCAATAGTTATTTTCGTAGGGGCGAGAAACCAAGATTAGATGCTTAAACCTAACCCTAACCTAGCCAATCCCCTACTGGAGTAACGTCTGTTTACAGACAAGTAAAGAAAACTTACGCCTAACCCTGTTTCTAGTTTGAGTAGCACCAATTTGAAACATCCTGGAACTCACCCTGACAACTTGGGTTGATGCAGGTCAAAGCATATAGGATGGTCAGGACTCGAGGGAATCGAGGCAGAGTAGCGTCGTCGCAAGCACCGCCAGCACCACCACCACCATCGCCCGAACTAGCCCTCATACTACGCTCGTTGGAAGCCATCAACGAGACTTTAAAGGAGCGACAACCGGCAGGGAATAAAGTGGAACCTCCATCGTCTGGAACCGGTAATCCAGAAGCATCAAGGGATTCAGGGGGAGGACCTCCACCTGAAGACATCACGCGGGAATTGTAGAAGATCAAACTTCCGTAGTTTGTCAGGGGTCGCGCCAGCAAACGCACGGAAGCCTCGTTGGAAGGCATGACCAAGTGTTTTTACTTAAGGGACTATGTGTCCAATTCAAAGGTGAAGATCGCCATTTTTCAGTTAAGGAACAACGCCTTGAACTGGTGGGGTAACCTGGAAAGACAACTGCACCTTACCCCAGACATAGTATCTTGCAAACTTTTCGAGGAGAGGTTCTGGACGAAATATCTACTGGCGTACTACGAGGAACAACAGGTTGGGGCATTTCATGCCTTAGTACAGGGAAACAAAACTGTAGAAGAATATGAGATCAGGTTTATGGAACTGGTCAAATATGTGTCGTATATGGATAACGACCAACGACAGGCAGAGCGCTTTGTCTATGGATTGAACCCTAGGATAAGAGCTATGGTATGGATGTGGAAAATGTCTTCAGTAGCATAAGCGGTGGAAAATGCGCGTTACGTGGAAGAACATATGAACTTGACTGGGGGTGCAAGACTGACATTTCTGCATCGCCCGAGATTCGTAGGAAAGGCCCCGAGGAAATTTCCTAGGGGAGCGGCTTCAAGATCACCGCCATATGGTAACATATTTGCGCCAAGGACAGTAGCTGTAGGGATTTCAATGGAAGCAAGTGCAGCATCTCGATCATCGCCAATGGTACAGACAGGACCACGACCATCTCAGGGAACAACTAGTAGGGGCAAGGGTTCCAGGGGAAGGAACTCATTTCAAAGACAGACACATAACAATGCACAAGTTCAATCTAGTGTTACCTGTTGGGGGTGCGGGGGACCCCATTACCAGGGTGACTGCCCGGAGTTACAATCAGGGTTCGTGCATAGAGAAGTAAAGGCGTTGATGGGGAGAACAAGTAGCAGCCACCATATTTACGTAACAGTTAATACCCACCAGGCCGAACATCAATCCATGGTGGTGGAGTCATTAGGTACGCTAAATCATATCAATGTTAAGATTTTGTTTGATTCTAGTGCGACAGATAGTTTCATTTCACCATCTGCATTAGAAAATAGTGGGTTGGCAGCCTATGAGCACAATGACTTTAAACAAGTCGAGATGGCTTCGGGGGAAAAACAAGCAGTAGGACCTGGTGTCGATAATTGTATAGTAGACCTGGGAGTGTGTACTACCAGGTTGAAAGTATACGTCACTGCTCTCGGGGCATATGACCTAATCAGTGGAATGGATTGGTTAGCAACACATCGAGCTTTGGTAGATTGCTTTGCAAAGAGGGTGCTTTGTGTCGATGATGAAGGAAGACCAATAGAGATTCAGGGTGTACAGAGAAAAGTGTCGTTACGCTTTATATCAACTATGAAGGTTAAGCGATGCATGAGACAAGGATGTCAACTTTATATAGTGGAAGCAGTGAATGAAAGGAAGGGACCCTCATTGGATCAGTATCCGGTATTGTCAGAATTTCAAGATGTTTTCCCGCACGAGTTACCAGGGTTACCTCCTGAGAGGGAGCTTGATTTTACAATTGAGATAAAACCTGGTGCAGAACCAATTTCCAAAACTCCGTATCGGATGACAGCGCCGAAACTTTGTGAATTGCAAATGCAGTTGAAAGAGTTACTGGACTTAGGGCTAATAAGGCCTAGTGTCTCACCCTGGGGCGCACCAGTAATTTTTGTGAAGAAGAAGGATGGATCCTTACGACTGTGTATAGACTACAGGGACTTGAACCGTTCTACAGTGAAGAATAGGTACCCGATTCCACGAATAGATGATCTCTTCGATCAGATGAAAGGAGAAGCGGTATTCTCAAATATCGATTTGCGATCAAGGTATCATCAGTTAAGGATTAAGGAAGGTGATATCCCAAAAACTGTCTTCCGAACTCGGTTTGGACATTACGAGTTTGTTGTAATACCTTTCAGATTGACCAATGTGCCAGCAGTATTCATGAGCCTCATGAACGGCGTATTCCGGAAGTACTTAGACTATTTTGTACAAGTCTTTTTAGATGACATCCTCATCTATTTCAAGAATGAAAGATAACATGAGGAACACTTGCGAATAGTGTTGTCCTACCTTAGAGAGAACAAATTGTATGGGAAACTGTCGAACTATTCCTTCTTTCAGAAAGAGATCCACTATTTAGGTCATATCATTTCTGGTGAAGGAATCTCTGTGGACCCAGAAAAGGTAAAGGCCATTATGGAGTGGCCAGTGCCGAAAAATGCCCACGAGGTGAGAAGCTTCATGGGGCTAGTAGGTTATTACTGGAGATTTGTAGAAGGATTCTCCAAAATAGAGAAACCCATCACCACCTTACAATGCAAGGGGGTCAGGTATGAATGGACAGAAGAATGTGATAGTGCATTGATTGAGCTTAAGAGGTTACTAACTAGTGTGCCAATTCTACAAGTGCCATATATGGAAAAGGACTTCACGGTCTGCATGGATGCCTCGAAGAAAGGGTTGGGGGTCGTGCTAATGCAGGATGGAGGAGTGATAGCTTATGCGTCAAGGAAGTTGAAGAAGCATGAAGAGTTATACGCGACTCATGATTTAGAGTTGGCAGCTGTAATGCTAGCTCTGAAACTTTGGAGGCACTATCCTGTTGGGCGAAACTTTGAGCTCAAAACGGACCATCAAATTTTAAAACATCTCTTCACTCAAAGAGATATGAATGCCAGGCAAAGGCGATGGAGTGAGTTTATGAGTGAGTACGATTTTGGTATTTCGTACATCAAGGGAAAGGAAAATGTGGTCGTAGATGCTTTGAGTAAGAGACCACGTATCTTCTCCTTGGTAACCTTAAAGGTCAATCTGAGGGAACGTGTGTTGGAACAACTCCAAGGAGACAGTTGGTATTTGAAGGTTACTTCAAACCTCCAAAGCGGGAGGCAGTTAGAGCCAAAGTATGAAGGATTTAGTTTGGAAACAGACAGACTGTTAAGATATCGAGGAAGGATGTACATCCTTGAGAATGGGGATATTCGAAGCATCATACTGAAGGAGGACCATAGATCACTTTATTGTGTGCATCTGGGAGTGAAGAAGATGTACGCAGATATGAAGAAGCTCTTCTTTTGGGTAGGCATGAAACGCTATGTAGTCCATTTCATTGCCAAATGCCTAGAGTGTCAACAGGTGAAAGCCGACCACCATCACCTAGCAGGCCTCCTACAACCACATGATGTTCCTATGTCCAAATGGGAAGTCATCTCTATGGATTTTGTTGTGGGGTTTCTGCTCACATCCCATAGACACAATGTGATTCTTGTGATAGTGGATAAGTTAACCAAGAGTGCTCATTTTATTTTGGTTAGAGACACTTATGATGTCACTGATGTGGCATGTGTGTTTGTAAGTGAGGTTATCTGTTTGCACAGGATACCTAAGAAGATCATTTCAGATAGGGACTCCAGATTCACTTCTAGGTTTTGGAGAAGTTTACAGTCAGCGTTGGGGACTCAGCTGAACTTAAGCACAACTTATCATCCTAAAACAGATGGGAAGACTGAGAAAGTCAATCAATTCATGGAAGACATGCTTAGGATGTATGTAATGGATAATCAAACCCAGTGGGAGAAGTACCTACCTTTGGTAGAGTTTGCCTACAATAACAATTATCATAGTTCCATTGGAATGCCACCCTATGAAGCTTTGTACGGGAGACCATGCAGAACGCCATTGAGTTGGGATAGACTAGAAGACCGAGTAACAGTTGGGCCAGAATTGATTCAAGAAATGGAGGAACAGGTGATTCAGATTAGGCAGAGACTAAAGGAAGCATAGGATAGACAGAAAAGATATGCAGATGCACACAGGACCGACCGAAGTTATGAAGTAGGAGACCATGTTTTCATTCGTATCAGGCCTAATAAGAGTACCATACAGTTCGGGAAGGGGACAAGGTTGTCACCTCAATTTATAGGACCATTCAGGATCCAAGAGAAAATTGGACTTGTTGCCTATCGTCTTGTACTGCCACCCCACTTGCATAAAACTCATAATGTATTTCATGTATCTGTTTTACATCATTATGTTTCTGATGAATCACATAAACTAAATTGGAAGGAATTGCAGGTATCGGACGTGGGAACCCTCATAGTAGAACCGGTACGCATATTGGACCGTAGAGTCCGACAACTCAGGAACCATCTAGTAGACCAAGTTAAGGTCCAGTGGGACAAGTATAGTCCAGGATCTGCTAGTTGGGAAGATGCTGAGACACTACGGCGAGACTATCCCTCACTATTTTGACCACCTTGAGAACATGTTTCTCAAAGGTGGGGAGTATGTAACACCATCTTTTGACTTAGACAGCTAGGATTACCTGAGGCCTATATACTTTATTTTCTAAGTCACAATGAAACTATTAAGTGATACACTTAAAGTTTAAAATTTATGAACTTTTATGAATGTTTAAATGTTATTTGATGATGATGTATATGATGTGATCTACTATGTGCATGTGAATTTTATGAACGATTAAATGTTATTGATGATGATGTATGTAATGCGATCTATTATGTGAATGTAAACTTTACGAATGTTTAAATGTTACTGATGATGATGTATATGATGCGACACATTGTGAAAATGTGAATTAAATGAATGTTTAAATGCTATTAGGATGATGTTATATATGATGCAATCTAGTTTGAGTAAATGATAATCTTGTGAATGGGTGTTGAAATTGAATTTTGGGATATTATGAGATCTATTTCTAATTGGAAAACTTTGATGTTAACTTATTGGTACAAGGATACCAAATTGAAATGATGCTAGTATGCAATTACATGATGATAATGCATGGAAATGTAGGAGTTTGTGTTACAGGCTAATCTGCAGGTTATGGGCTATGAAATAGCCATGGGATAATGATGATGAAAGTGTATATCGGGACCACTGAACAAGAAGGATTTTGGTATGAATATTGTATTTGGAATTTATATTGGTTTGGATGCATTGCTATGATATGTGGATCAGTGCATGATTTCAAGTAACAACACTGCCCAAAACCGAATAAACGATGACAAAACCTCCAGCAACACGGTGCCACTATGTATTCCATTGTAGGGTGTGGACCCTAGTTATGATTAGGAGGGGTGGAGGCATTTCCCACCGTGTATCCTCGGAAACCTGAAGTCATGGGAGAACGGTGTTGGTTCACGCTCCCCAAGACATGTGATGATGATTGTTAGATGCCTTCTAGGGAAGCTTGGTCGAGATAGCGAAACTTCCACTTACGGGTTCTATTTGGAGTTAGGTCAATATAGTTGACGCTCCAAGATAGTCTAGCAGAGGACATATAGGAATGGAGCTGGAAGTAGGTTAGGGAGGAAGGATGAGTAGTAATAGTTGATAAAGTATGGAGATCTGTCTTGTGGTGGAAGTTAATGTTTTTCCTTAAAAAAAAAATGAATATTCACTATTATGAACTAAACCAAAGTTTTTTAAAATAAATTATTGAACCGGATAATTGTAATTAAAGGATTTCTCACGCAATTGATTGGTTTGTTGTCTTTTATAAAAGACTAGCCTTTCTGACTGGATTGGATGCATACATAAATTACTAAAGGATGGTAGTTTTGATTATTAGTACATGCACGAGACTGTATGTACTAGCTACACATACATTTCTTGTACATATACACTAGTATGTATGAGTTTTCTTGACTTACTTGTTGATAGTGTAGGTTAGTTGTTATGAATGTGTGAACCATGTTTCTTTTCCTTTGTACCAAAATATACCTTAACTTCGGGACAAAGTTTCCTGAAGGGTGGGTGTATGTAATGACCCTGCTTAAATAAATGTAAAGGATTATTAATTATAATTAAATTGATAATCTGATTGTCCTAAGATGTTAGCCAAACAATAATTGTTTCCTATATAAAATTAACTAAATTAATTATCATTAATTATTTGTTCATAATTGTCAATGGTTATTTAATTATTAATCAACTCTTTAATTATGTGAGTAAAGAATTAATAGGGTTGATAATTTAATTTATTAAAACTTACGTATATGAGTGGGATAAAAAACATTAAATAAAGGATAAGAAGCATTAAATAAAGGATAAGAATCATTAAATAAAGGATAAGAAGCATTAAATAAATGAGATAAGATATTAGGTAGGGAGTAAATGAAGGGAAGTCGATGAAGGAGGGATAAGGGGGGAAAGGAGTTGGAGGAGAGAGGATTCGAGAGGAGTTGGACGAGAGATTATTCGAGGGGAGTTGGCCATGGATTTTGGGGAGCTCTGCGTATTGCAGAGAGGGAGGTGAAATTTTGTGAGTGGCATTGACACAGTGGACCAGAGTTGCTGTGGGTTTTGGGCACGGAGGGCCAGGATATCCGTTGATATCCTGGGGCTAGGGAGCTACCTAGTCGGCAGGGAGGATGGTTTTGGGTAGTGTTTTCCAGAAGCGGGAAGGAAGCAAGCGGCGGGAAAACACAGTTTGATAGCATCAGGTTCAGGTATTTACCAAGAATTATGCATTGTTTTGTATAAAAAAAATTGTTATTAAATTTTATTATTATGATGAATTTGATTGCGAATGTGATAATGAAGTAACTTTTAAATTTTACTGTTGTGTTGTAATTCAATGGTTGTTTAAATTAATTCAGCCAGTACACGCCAACCGTCAGATTTGAAGCGCAGTAGCCTGAGAGCCACTGGATCAAGATACGTGCACGGGGTTCAGTCCCTAGGAGGTGCATAGGAAAAAGGATCTGGACCGTCAGATATAGCACCAAGGTCCAATGGCTGACGGATATGGAAGGAGGTGCGAGGGGTTTAATCCCTGGGAAGTCTCACATAAGGGTAGAACGAAGGACAAAAACTTCAAGGGAGAAGCATCAATTTTCCGTGAGCCGTCAGATCCAAAAAAGGTGCACAAGGTTTAAACCTCCTAACAACAAAAGGAAGAGGACTCGTCAAGTCCCGAAAGCATTGGGACCTTCCATTTTGGAGGAAAGGTGTCAAAGATCCAAGCCCACCAGGGATTTGGACACCGGGAGTTCGAGGAGAAGGAGTCATGAGACAAGAAGTCCCGACTCACGAAATTGTGAAACGATCAAGACCATTCATCAAGGAGGACATGTGGTGAGTGGTCAAGGTTTGGGGAAAATTTTGAAAGGTTTTGGGTCTTTGATCCAGTGGGATTGTGGTCGTTAGTTCAAGAGTACTCTAGACCGTTGATCTCTTAAAGGGAAGATTTTGGCATTTTGGGGTCCGGGATTTTGAAAGACCTAGAATCATTGCAATCGAAATTGCAAAATTGTAAATCGTGAAACCCTGAATGCATTTAGAGGAATAGCACCAGGTCACAGAGTGGTGGTCACGTGGACGGAGGCTAAGGGTTGATCTAGAACCGTTAATCCCTTTTCAACGCTTCGACGAACGGGAGTTGGAAGGACAATAATTCTGGGAGAGATCACAAGGAGGAGTCCCAAAACCCTGAAACATGAAAGGTGTGCGTTGGTTCATAACAGAGAAGAGCACCGAAAATGGGGCGCGCATATAGATTTTCTCAAATGGAAACCAACCATCATCATGGATAGTTACTTTGACTTGATTCCTTCCTTGGATATTATTTTGATTTTGCATACTGCTTATCTTTTGAATTCGAGAAACTTTACTAAGGTTTAGTTAGGATGTTGTTCTCTACTGTATTTCCATATTTGTTGTCTGTATAGTCTGAACTTTTATGCATTGCATAGAATTTATGTATTTCCAAAGTCCTACATCTTTTGAATCGCATCTCAACAAAAAAAGGGGGGGGCTCTAGAATATTAAACTGTTGTACAGGTATCAAGTAATATACAAATGTATCCATATAATCCTATTAAATGTGTATCCTAGTCATCCATCGATACTTTAGTAATGTTATTACTTTGTATAGATTATTACAAAAATACATGAATACTGAGTCATTGTCGTTCCTGTTTATACATTGACATTTCTTAAATCATTATCATCATCTAAGGGAACCTATATAGAGCAATAAAAAAAAAAGGCATTATGAGATTGTCAAAGTAATCAGTTCTGCACGTTTATTCATGCTTTTAATTGCAAGATTGGATCTTCATGAATACTAGAACAGTAGGCATTTTGACTGTCTGCTATGTGTGTTTATAAAGAAGTATATTATCATTCTTACTGTAGTGAATTTTCTTTAACTCTCCATTAACATATGTACTTATTTCTACCTATAAGTATGTACAGACCCATATCTTTCTCTCTCTATATATATAATGATTCATTGTCATAGGTATAGTTTCATCTTGATTCTGGTTTAATAATTGGAAAACTCAGTTACGTGCTACAGTCCTGCATCTTTACCTACAAAAATATAAACATGCGAGTATATCTACCTAACTTGGGTCTCATTCTTATACACCAGTAGCTTACACATCAAAGCATAGTTAACCCGAAGGATCCCATTTTTTTCTCTATGGTTTATTCCATTAAACAATAGTCTAATTACGAAATTTCGAATACTTAAAGGTGTATGACCTCATGGCAAGTAGAACTCTTAAAAAAAATCGTGCTAAAATCTGCTCAATTAGTTTAATACTTTCATATACAATAATTTATGTACTTGTCATGCCCTGTACACAGTGACTTGTAATATGATCTATTATTTCTATTCTACCTCTATTCCAGATGAAGATCCTCCATTGTTTCTACCAGTCCATTCATTACAACATTAGAGTTGTTCCTATAACAAATAATTCCTACTATGTTCCTATAGTTTTTCCTATTACAGTAATGGATTATGACACGACAGATTTCTCCCATGGAAGCACTTCAATACATAATTAACATTTACATATCACTGGTATAAATGATTATTTAAAATAGAGAACGAGTAGATCAACATACATGAACCAGTTTGCGGGAAGGCAAAGGGAACAACGACGTTCCTCCCAACCGTAGAATAGGCAGCCATAATTTCTTGTCCGATTCACCACCTAGCCTGACCATGAATCCGTGAGGGAGAATTTGGAAGACTCCTTCTCAACAATGTCCACAATTCCAGCAATTATCCTCTTTCCTCACACTTACTTAGTAGTGCTCATAATAGCAAGGAAAATCCATGGTCTCTTTTCTCCGCATACTTGGCAGCATCCTGCCTCCTCACATATGCTATTTATCAATTTTGCCTTGGGAATTTTCACAGATTTCTAAATCCTTGATTTTTAGAGGCTGCCAATGGCCAAATCATTGATTTTCCACTTGTAACAATCAGCCTAGGGGTAGTTCCAACATGTTCCCCTCTCATGGAGTCATGGTCAACTAAATTCAACATGGTTGTTCCATTTGTCCTCCTGCAATCAATATAAAATATTATGTTTTCATACAAATGTCATAGTCAAATACTTAGTTTGGCCAAATCAGGTCTCTTCCCAACAATCATGTTAATTAATTACAATTATTATTCGAAATTCAGAATTGCCATAAATGGAAAAAAAATTCCAAATTCGAATTTACTAAAGACGGAATAAATTTCCAATGAATTTAAATTTCAAAAATATTTTATTTTTGGGGATATCACAAGGTGTGGCCATGTTTGCATCGAGCGGGTAGTCATTTATCCTTGTTGTTTTATGCATGTTTCACTCACTTTCTCTTGTTTGAGTGCATGGAGTCATAGTTGTCTATTTTCAGTGCGTGTTGTTTAGCTGTAATCATCGTTGTTGTCCTCTTTTTTAAAAAACAAATGTTGCACCTTTTGCTTCGCTTGAAGTCATAACGTAGGGGGAATTACATAAACCTCGCCATCTTGCTCAACCCTGTTACTTGTATAACTCAGGCATGAGTCAAGTTCCATCTAACCACCAAGTCCAAAGGTTTAACGAAAAGCGAACTGCCAAGAAAGAACACTAAAATGACAGTTAGTAGGCATTGTTAGTAATGGCATAATGGTTAAGAATATACCTGTATACCTTTCATAAGTGATATCATGGTAAACTATAGGTAAAACCTATGTTAATCAAACTCATGATTTCAGAAAATTACACTACCTTGCCCGACTTTAAAATATAGGAAGTATGGATATTTTTTCATAGAAGTCTATGGTAAGGAGTGTATGTCTACCAACCTTTTCAACGAATATATTTTTATTGAGTATTTAAAGTATAGCCAAGAAAAAAATACATTTGTAAGGGAAGGTGTTGTGGTTTTACTCCTTCATTGGACATTGACTTGGAAGGTATGAGGTTTTGGTTGAAAGAGGGAATTATGTGTTAGGATGGATTTCCTATAGGCTTGTAGAGATAACCAAATCACATTTCTTTCATGGATAAATAAATCTCCGATCGGTTGAGAAGACTTTGGGGATATGTACCAAATTAATTTAACAAGCTTGGATTCGCGAGAAGGTTATCAACTTGTTGCTAGCAATTATAGGTTTAAATAATTTAATGTATCAGAGTAAAAAGTAGTAATGCACCTATCATATATTTTTTTATTCAGGTAAATTTGAGGTACATTATAGTGAAACATTCTTTCATTAAGATTATTCTCTTAATTATTTAATGGTAAATAAAATCATGCATAAATTTAACCAAGTCTTTAAAAGATCATTTTCAGATGAAGTGTGATGCAGGAGCATCCCCCACGTCAAGCGAGCCAGCACGAAAGCGGGAGACAGCTGGACAAGCCAGCATAATTTTCTTTTTTTTTGAAAGCACCTTGAGACTGTTGCGCAAAACATTAATGCGTTGATTTGATTAAGCGCACTTTGTATTTGTAAATGGACCTTGAGCGGATAGCTCATGTCCTTGGGTAGATGAGGCATTTAATGAATTTAATGTAAGTAGATAGAATAATTAATTATAGATTTGATAGCTTTAGAGCTCAAGAGGGAAACGAGATATAGACACCCTCCTTTGTACATTGTAACGGGAAGCTAAAAAAGAAAGCTAGAAAAGACGCTATAATAGGAGCAAGAAGAGAAGAGAACGCAGAGAAGTGTATGAAGAACCTCCATGTACAGACATTGAATTAATAAAAAGATCTTTGATTCAATTTCATGGTTGTGTTAGTCTTTGTGTATTGATGATATTATGCTCATGGGTGTTTGCTTCTTTCCATACATTTGATTTTATATGCTGTGTATGTGATTTCATGGTTGAAATGAAGTCTGTCAGAACAAGGAGTTAGTTTCAATTGTTTCCCTAAGTGAACCAGAGAATTCCTGCAAGGAGTGCAGTTGAATTTGTCCGTAAGGAGTGCGTGACTGCAGGGTTCAATTAGAGAAATCTTTTGGGCTAAATCCTCAAAAGTGCAGGTTTAGCATCAGAGTCATGCAAGGTGTGCGTAGGCTAGAAGAAGTCTCAGAGTTGTGGTTCTGAGGAAAGGGAAGCGAAAGATTGCTATTGCAGGTGTGCGCAGAGTCGAGAAGACTTCAACACTTAGGCGTTGTTGAAGATTTTCCGCAAGGAGTGCGTGCAAGAGCTTCTTCTTGAGGGAATTGAAACCGTGGAAACTCCGAAGAGATAGGTCTTTGAAGTTGTCGAAGGACAGCAGAGAAAAGTTGTGCGTGAGCATGTCGCATAGAATAGATGTAGGTTGACGGACAAGTCTCGGGGAGAGACACTTCTTGTTCAGGGATTGCGTAAGGAGGAAAGTGGACGTGAAGTCTACAGTGTAGGCGGAAGAAGTTTGAAGTCCAAAAGAGCAGGGCGTCGATCGAAATCACGAGGAGCGTGACTCTATTCGTGGATTGGACATGTTGGGGTTTCACATGGAAGCGAGTTGAAAACTTGGCCGTGGAGATCGCGAGGAGAGAAGTTCTGAGGAATTCCATAGATTGTGGGGACCACGAGAGTGGGGACGTGGCAGGTGATCTCGGGATATCGGGTCTCGAGAATTGAAGGGCTAAGAGATTGGTCTCGCGAGTGGCGAGGACGCAAAAGAGCGAGATCGTGAGGTCGGCAATCTCGGCACATCGCGTATCGGCGGTTGGAACCGTAAGTATTTATAGTCATGAATCGTGAAGTCGCGATATAGAGAAGTTCCGATAGTGAAGTAAGGGAAGTCAATGATTGACCGACATCTCATGTCTCGGAGATCCGAGAGTCCAGGATTCAAATTTGAACTCGCGAAGGCGCGAAGTTCTGATCCTCTGAGTGCAGAGAGGGGGATCGAGTAAGAGAGAATATGTGGGTAGATATTCCGACAGGAAGATAGAAGAGTATTCTACTCTTTGGGCCCAGAGAAGAGAAGGTCCTGGTGTAGGCGATCGTTCTCCAAGGGGTGGGGAAGGCGGTCGTCGTCAGAGTGGTATCAGAGTGGGGATTTCTTTTCTTTCTATAGCAGAGAAGAGAATACATCATGCCACCCAGAAGAGAAAGACAAACACCAGACCCAAAATATAGGGAGGTGAGAAGAAGAGGTAGACCAACAGGAAATCCAGAAATGGAGCGGCATATGAGAGATCTTCGAGCGAGGCTTGAGGAGATGGAAACAACAAAAAGACGCGGAGTTGGTGCAGGGGATCTTAGGGATTCCGAATTCGAAGAAGAAGTTGGATATGAAGAACAGGTCACAACAGAAGATGCATCAACAGAGCAGTTGATCAAAGCCATCGTAAGGATGGGTGAGAAGGTGAAAATGGATATTCCAGTCTATGAGGGAAGTCTGGATGCAGAAGAGTTGTTGGATTGGATAAGAACTCTTGACACCTACTTCGATTATGAGGATATCGAAGAGAATAAGAAAGTCAAGCATGTAGTTATGCGCTTGAAAGGACATGCAACATTGTTGTGGGACGAGCTACAAGCTGACAGACGTTGCAAAGGCAAGCAAAAGATTATAATTTGGGATCAAATGATCGTGAAGATGAAGGCGAAGTTCATCCCAAGGGATTATCAAATCACTCTGTTCAGGCGAATGCAGAACCTGAGACAAAAGCTGATGACAGTCAAGGAATACACTGAGGAGTTCTACCGACTGAACATCAGAGCAGGTCATCGGGAGAGCGATGATGAGAAGGTCGCCAGATACCTGAATGGTTTGAGATATGACAATCAGGATGAATTGAGCATGCTGATCATCCAAACTGTAGAGGATGCGTACCAGATGGCTCTGAAAGCCGAAGAAAAGTTGAGCCGAAAGAAAGGACAGCGAGGGCGAGGTATAAGTCAGGCAAGAGGAAAATCATTTGTCCAGAAAAGAACTCAGAAGCCCAAGGAGGAGTGGAAGAAACCTCAGGGAAAGGTTGAAAGAGGTGGAACTTCACAGCAGAGGCAGCCATATGTTGAACAAAGAGGACAGTAGAATGATCAGCGAGAGGATTATGTTGATGCAAACATTCTTCCTCGTACTAGAGGTCGAGGTAGAGGAAGAGGAGGAGTAATCACATGTTTTACATGTGGGAAGAATGGGCACAAGTCATTCGAGTGTCCATAGAAAAAGAAAGATACAGGAGAAGCTCACATCACTGAAGCATAGAGGCGTGATGTTGAGTCAGAAGATGCAGGCAACGGAAGATCGCTTGGGATGCATAAAGTCCTTTTGACACCTGAGAAGGAGGTGAAAATATCAGTGCAAAGGACCAGACTGTTCAGAGAAACTTGTACAAACAAGGACATAAAATGCAGGGTTATCGTGGACAGTGGTAGCACAGATAATCTCGTTGCAACCGAGATGGTGGAAAAATTAGAGCTGGAAATGACTGATCAGCCGAGTCCATACAAAGTTTCGTGGCTACAGAAAGGACATCAGGTGAGTGTTACCAAACAATGGTTGGTTGAGTTCAAAATAGGGAGATATAATGATAAGATCTTATGTGATGTTATTCCCATGGACGTATGTCATTTGTCATTGGGTAGACCATGGAAGTATGACAGAAATGTGATTCATGATGGGAAAATGAACACATATACACTAGAGAAGAATGGGAGAACCCATAAGTTGCTTCTGATAAATGATAAAGAGGTGAAGTCGGAAGTAAGAAATACAATACTTCTCATGAGTGGGAAGGAGCTTCTCACAGAGATGGAGAAGAAGGAAGATCCACAGTTCTTTGTGGTCAGAAAGCCGAGGATTGTTCTGACTAGCACAAGAGTGGATGATTTACCAGTTGAAGTTTAGGAACTGCTGGAAGAGTTCGCTAACATCATAGTGGACGAATTACCCCATTCGTTGCCACCGATAAGAAGTGTGAGTCACCACATAGACCTCATACCACGAGCAAGTTTACCAAATAAATCCGCGTATAGGTTGACGCCGCAGGAGAATGAAGAGGTCAAGAGGCAGATCCAAGATTTGATGGACAAAGGATTAGTCAGGGAAATATTGATTCCATGTGTTGTACCGATAGTACTCAGTCCGAATAAAGACGGAGGCTGGAGGATGTGCACTGATTCAAGAGCCATTAATAAAATTACCATCAGGTACAGGTTTCCACTACCAAGAATGGATGATCTGATGGATTGCCTAAGTGGGGAAATTATTTTTCAAAATTTGATTTGAAAAGCGGATATCATCAGATTCGCATGAGAGAAGGTGATGAATGGAAGACAACATTCAAGACAAATGAAGGTTTATACGAATGGTTAGTCATGCCGTTTGGTTTAAAAAATGCGCCAAGCACATTCATGAGACTGATCAATGAAGTCCTGAGGGAATTCATCGGGAAATTTGTAGTCGTATATCTAGATGATATATTGATCTTCAGTAAGACAAAGGATGAACATTTGAAACATTTGTCCATTGTGATGAGAAAGCTACAGCAGGAGAAGCTTTTGATCAACATGAAGAAATGTTCATTCATGAAGACAGAGCTCATTTATTTGGGTTTTGTTATTTCGGCGAATGAGTTGAAGATGGATCCAGAGAAGGTGGATGTCATAAAGAATTGGCCATCACTGAGAAATGTTTTCAAGGTGAGAAGTTTCCATGAGTTGTCTAGTTTCTACCGAAAATTCGTCAGGAATTTCAGTGGAATTAGCACAGCGATGATGGACACAGTGAAGAATCGACATAAGTCTTTTCATTGGACAACAAAAGTTGAGAAAAGCTTCAATCTATTGAAGTGGAAGATCACAGAGAAACCAGTGTTGGTGTTGCCAGATTTTCAGAAGACGTTTCAAGTGAAATGTGACCCCAGTGGGTATGCCATAGGAGCGGTCTTAAGTCAGGATGATAGGCCAGTTGCATATTTCAGCGAGAAGATGGATGACGCGAAGCTGAAATACTCCACGTATGATAAGGAATTTTATGCTATCATACAGGCGTTGAAGAAGTGGAGGGATTACTTGATACCGAAGGAATTTGTACTGTACAGTGATAATCATGCATTGCAGTTTGTGAGTCAACAGGAGAAGTTGAATCAGAAACATGCAAAATGGGTAGATTATATGCAAAATTTCACCTTTGTGATTAAGCATATTGCAGGTACTACTAACAAAGTGACTGATGCTTTGAGAAGGAAGTGTTTGTTACTGCAGGATTTTTGAGTCAGAACCTTGGGTTTTGAAAACCTTAAGGACATGTACACCGGAGATACAGACTTCGGGGAAGCATATGAAGCAGCTAAGAATCCAGTTCTCAGAGATCAGATTCTTTGGATAGATTATATGATCCAGGAAGGATTTCTCTTCAGAGGCAATCAACTGTGTATTCCGAATTTCTCCATGAGGGAGAACCTGTTGAAGGAAAAGCACAGTGGTGGAATAGCAGGTCATTTTGGACATGACAAAACATTCGTGAAGTTGAGCGAATCATATTTTTGGCCGGGCATGCGAGCAGATGTCAAAAGGTTTGTTTACAGGTGTCGAATTTGTCAGCATTCGAAAGGGAGAAAGAAGAATGCAGGTCTTTATCATCCATTGCCCATACCAGAGAGACCATGGGAGGCGATTAGCATGTATTTTGTATTGGGTTTGCCGAGGATCCAAAGAGGAGTTGATTCTATCTTTGTGGTCATGGACAGGTTTTCGAATATGGCACATTTCATTCCATGCCAGAAGACCAGTGATGTGATGCATATCGCAAATTTGATTTTCAAGGAGATTGTTAGACTTCATGGATTACCGAAAAGTATTGTTTCGGACAGGGATACCAAATTCATAGGTCATTTTTGGAGGACGCTATGGAAGAAGCTAGGGACAAACTTAGCATTTAGTTCTGCTTATCATCCTCAGACAGATGGAGAGACAGAAGTGGTCAACATGAGTCTGGGAGACTTGCTGAGAAGCTTGGTGACAAAGCACCATAGCAGCTGGGACAATGTGTTGCCACAGGCAGAGTTTGCATACAATGAATCGGTGAATCGGAGTACATGAAAAAGTCCATTTGAAATTGTATATGGCAGGCAGCCGAGAGGAGTTTCTGAACTCAGGGAGTCAGAACAGACTGCGACTAGTAGCGCTAGTGCAAAAGAGTTTGTTGAGGCAATGCAAGAACTTCACAGTCGGGTGAAGGAACGACTGATGAGATCAAATCAGGAGTATAAGCGCAAGGCAGATCAACATCGAAGGAAACTTCAGTTCGAATTCGATGATCTGGTTCTGACACACTTGAGAAAAGAAAGGTTCCCGAGGGGAACATACAACAAGCTCAAGATGAAGAAAAGCGCACCATGCAGAGTCCTGAAGAAGTTCGGAGAAAACGCTTATGATATCAAGTTGATGGATGGCATCGAAATATCTCTGATATTTAACGTAGCAGACTTATACCCATACAAGGCTGGAGAAACAGACACTGGAACTGAGGAGCCAATGATCCAGTGGACGAAGCAATTGCAAGTTGCAAAAAAGTCATAGATGGAATGCATACTAGACAAGAGAGTGGGTAGAAGGACCAGAAGGAAGCAGTATTTTGAGTATTTGGTTAAATCGAAGAACCACCCAGTGATCCATAAGCACAGACAGACTTTGCAAGAGCTCATGGACAAGACCGCATGATTTTTTTCAAGCCAGGGAGTATGATGCAGGAGCATCGCCCACGTCAAGCGAGCCAGCACGAAAGCGGGAGACAGCTGGACAAGCTAGCATAATTTTCCTTTTTTTTGAAAGCACCTTGATACTGTTGCGCAAAACATTAATGCGTTGATTTGATGAAGTGCACTTTGTATTTGTAAATGGACCTTGAGCGGATAGCTCACGTCCTTAGGTAGATGAGGCATTTAATGAATTTAATGTAAGTAGATAGAATAATTAATTATAGATTTGATAGATTTAGAGCTCGGGAGGGAAACGAGATATAGACACCCTCCTTTGTACATTGTAACGGGAAGCTAAAAAAGAAAGCTAGAAAAGAAGCTAGAACAGGAGCAAGAAGAGAAGAGCACGCAGAGAAGTGTATGAAGAACCTCCATGTACAGACATTGAATTAATAAAAAGAGCTTTGATTCAATTTCATGGTTGTGTTAGTCTCTGTGCATGTATGATATTATGCTCATGGGTGTTTGCTTCTTGCCATACATTTGATTTTATATGCTTTGTATGTGATTTCATGGTTGAAATGAAGTCTGTGAGAACAAGGAGTTAGTTTCAATTGTTTCCCTAAGTGAACCAGAGAATTCCTGCAAGGAGTGCAGTTGAATTTGTCCGCAAGGAGTGCATGACTACAAGGTTCAATTAGAGAAAGATTTTGGGCTAAATCATCAGAAGTGAAGGTTTAGCACCGGAGCCATGCAAGGTGTGCATAGGCTAGAAGAGGTCTTAGAGTTGTGGTTCTGAGAAAAGGGAAGTGAAAGACCGTTGCTGCAGGTGTGCGCAGAGTCGAGAAGACTTCAACACTTAGGCGTTGTTGAAGATTTTCCGCAAGGAGTGCGTGCAAGAGCTTCTTCCTGAGGTAATTGAAGTCGTGGAAACTCCTAAGAGATAGGTCTTTGAAGTTGTCGAAGGACAGCAGAGAAAATTTGTGCGTGAGCAGGTCACATAGAATAGATGCAGGTTGACGGACAAGTCTCGGGGAGAGACACTTCTTGTTCAGGGATTGCGTAAGGGGGAAAGTGGACGTGAAGTCTATAGTGCAGGTGGAAGAAGTTCAAAGTCCAGGAGAGCAAGGCATCGATCGGAATCATGAGGAGCGTGACTCTATTCGTGGAATGGACATGTCCGGGTTTCACGTGGAAGCGAGTTGAAAACTTGGCCATGGAGATCGCAAGGAGCGATGTTTCGAGGAATTCCGTAGATTGTGGGGACCGCGAGAGTGGGGACGTGGCAGGTGATCTCAGGATATCGGGTCTCGGGAGTTGAAGGGATAATATATTGGTCTCGCAAGTGGTGAGGATGCGAAAGAGCGAGATCGCGAGGTCGGCATCTCGGCACATCGCGTATCGGCGGTTGGAACCGTAAGTATTGATAGTCGCGAATCGCGAAGTCGCGATATAGAGAAGTTCTGATAGCGAAGGAGGGGAAGTCAGCGATTGACCGACATCTCGAGTCTCAGAGATCCGAGAGTCCAGGACTCAAATTCGAACTCGCGAAGGCGCGAAGTTCCGATCCTCCGAGTGTAGAGAGGGGGATCGAGTAAGAGAGAATCTGTGGGTAGATCTTCCGATAGGAATATAGAAGAATATTGTACTCTTCGGGTCGAGATAAGAGAGGGTCCTGGTGTAGGCGATCGTTCTCCAAGGGGTGGGGAAGGCGGTCATTGTCAAAGTGGTATGAGAGTAGGTTGACAGTTGGTTTTTCAAGTTTGCATGATTACTAGGGAAAATCTAACTTGTGGTGGAGGATATCTTGTAGAAGGATATTGAGAGATTGGATTAAGAAAGAGGATATCTCAAAGCGAGAATATGGCATCGGAAGAAGTTCTTTCTCAAAATGAAAGAGAGTTTCAAAAAAATCTCTTTGTCCTGTCAACGATGGTAAACGTGTTGTATGATGATTACTTAAAATGGAAGAAAAATTTTCAAGGGGTGTATGCAAAGCAAGACAAAAGTGAAGAAGGATAGGATCCTCCAAAATCTCCTCATTTACCTCCTTCATCTGCATAATCTTCTTCTTATTATTCTTTGAGCTCAAGTTCAAATTATAGTACAAGAAAACATTCTCATAAACATAAGCATGATATGCCATTATTTAAACTTGATGTAAATTTTGTTTTTTCTATGTATGATGGCGAAGTTAATGTTGAGAAACTTGATAATTGGGTTAGACATATGGAGGTATATTGTAATGTGCAACAAATCAAAGCTAAGGCAACCAAAATTAGATTGGAATAACTTCATCTTGAAGGCACAACTCTCATCTGGTGGCAAAGTAAAATGTAACATGGAACTCAAGAAGTTGGTAAGATTTTTCCATCATGCCATGATTTTATTTCCACACTTAGAAAATAGTTCTATCCTTTGGGATATAAGGAAAAGGATTTAAATGAATGGAAAAGTATTAATCTAAGAAAATGAAAGTTATGTTGGATTACTGAGAGGGGGGGTGAATCAGTAATAGAGCAATTTAACCATATAATCCAAGTGTTATATCAATGAAGCATTATTATCCAATAACTGCAGAGTAAATAAGCAATGAACAA